>CM010622.1:1618182-1977207 GCA_003430845.1 Xanthoceras sorbifolium | reverse complement strand
TTGTGGCACTTTGCTTGTTCATAGTCACAGGCAAGAGATAATTGAACCAATTTTGAAGGCCTAAAGCACAAACTAATCATATCCAAAACTTATGTTAAACGCAAGGTTAGAACAATAAGTCCAGCAGAAATGTTACTCAAGCAAGTTTTATAACTCACCTTCTCATTCACTACTGCATCAAACTCCTCAATTGTACCGGAATCTTTCAAACGCTCACGAATCTGAGGGAATAAAAAAAAAACCTTTTTTGTTTCTATAATTTTTCATCATTAAAAAAAAAAGGTAAGATGAGAGAGAATAGAACCTTACATTTCTCCAACTCCTGTGTCTCGAAGATGATCCACAATAACCTAGGTCTTGTTTTAAATCAGAGACAACAAGAACCTTCAATAGAAGAAAATTAGCAAACTGCATACAAGGAGATGCACATACTAAAACCTTTCAAATTTAACTAACCTTTCCATTCGCTTCTTCAAGTTTTTTACAAATAGCTTCCATTGCTGGCAAATAATCCTTTATGTGCACATCCTGTGTAAACTCTCTTTGGGAAAACTATTTCCACTTACAGCATTTTCATTCTCATTTTCCTTCCTAAAACTCTCCATTGTTGGTCCTTCTTTGCTGATCTCTAGTTTTTGTTGAGCATTCAAATGCTTTGCGTAGCGATGTAAGTACATCAAATTGGTACTTATACACGAACTGCCTTTTGACTCCCCTTCACCATCACTAGGTTCCTTTGTCCTCACAACTGCTGGTTGCCTCATAATCAATCCTTTGCATTCAAGGTTCTTCACTATATAAAAGAAATTTTTCCCTTCAATCCCAAACTCCTTAGCCAGTTGAGTCTGTGTTATTCCATTTTCCTCTGCAATTATTCAACATGTTAGAGTAGCCATTGCATTTATATCAGAATTATCATACTGATTTCACTATATAAGTGCAAAAAATAAAATAACCACTACTTTTCAGCTAAATTATCCGAACCAACTTAATTGTATAATAAATCATAGAGTTGAACTGACAATTCTCAACTTTCACTGTTACTAGCTATCAGTTTCACATTCTGATAATAAATCAATAATTGACGAAATCAACAAAACCATAAAAAATCACTAGCTTTGACATATTTTACATGTAACTTCAATCATATCAACTAGCATACCTATCACTATATGCAAAAACCCGCATTCGAGCAAACATTAGCTTAAGTACTAGCGTAAGCTAACGAATTCGTATCCGAACACACAACTATACTCAATTACAACAAACTTCAATCGCGAAAATTCACTGGAAAAACATACATGTAAACAAAATTTTCAATTTTGCTTCTACGCGATTACAAATTTAGAATATTTCGAAGTTTACCGAGCCAATGCCAGTCGCTCTAGAACACGACGTTGCGGAGCCGAGAGGCCGGAGCTTCCGGATGACATGTCGTACAGTCCGACGAAGCTGTCTCCGAGCTGAGAACTGGCGACGATCCTCAAGCCGAGCCTCTCCGCGTCCTCGACTCGCTGAATCGACGCGTCGCTCGCGTCAAACGCGGCGTTTTTCGGGGACCGGAACTGGAGAGAAGGGATTTTCAGGAGATTCGAGTGAATCGAAGCTCTGAGAGAGGGAGAGAGCGAGAGAGACAGAGAGTTCTCGAGCCTCGGCCAGAGAGACGAGAGAGAGAGGCCGGTCTGGCCCTGCGAGCAGATTTCGTCGAGAGCGGAGGAGATCAGAGAGTCCATTGTCGAGCATTGGGAGGGAAAAAAACGGCGGTGTTTGGATGGCAGGAAAAATTTTTTATTTCCCGGTACGGTTTCACGGGAAAAAAAAAAAACGTACGAGTTCAGGGAGAAATTTATAGGTTAGTTATTGGTCGGGTTTCCCGGTTTTGGAGAGAAATGACCCGAATCCGTATCCGAATCCAAATTGTAAAACTTTTTTTTTTTCAAAATTTTAAATTTTATTTTACCTTATATATTTATAAATAAAATATCAAAACAATTTTTTTAGTTTGTGTAATTATTTTTACTTATTTTATATATAAAACTTGATTTTTCTTATTTTTTTCCTTCAATTATTTGATTTTCTTCCATGGAGTTTTAACTTTAATATAAAACTTGGATTTTTTTTTATTTTTTATATAATATTTGAATTCTATTTTTTTAAAATCTATTTGACATTATATATTGGATTTAAATTTATTTTACTTCAATTAAAATATCAAAAATAACTCTCCATCTTATTCTTCTTCCAATTAATTAGTAAAAAAAAATTAACTTTTATTGAAAAACCTAAACTTAAAAGTGTTCTTCTCTTCTCTTGATATACATTTTTGCATTCATCACCTCCTTGCTTGAAATCATAGTGCAATAAGTGTAATGAAACTTGAATAATCAAATTCTCTTTGTCAACAAATAATGTATAAACACCTCGCGAATATGTGGAAGCCAACCATTGGTCGAGAATTCCAATATCTATAAGCTAAACGTACTATACATCCAGTTTGCTCCGTTTATAATATAATCTAATAGCTTGTAAAATAGTGATGCCACTTGACTCTGACATTTGAGAACAATAGGTGTGTTTGGTAGGGCTTTTATTTTGGACTTTTGGCTTTTTGGAAGTTCTTCCTGCAAAAGCTATATATTTTGGTTTTGTCTGGATGAGCTTTTAAAACTTAAAAGCTCTTTTATGGAAATATTCAAACGAACCCAAAAGTAGCTTTTAGACCCAAAAAGCTACTTTTATAAGTTATCCCAAACAGACCCAATGTAAAAGAGTGCATGGGCAAAACATTATTATTGTACAATCCGTACATCGTTCACTCAAAAATCGACATATGAAATATGTAATACAAGACGGGTTAACCTTAGGATATTGTCCATACATTCTTAAATTTCATGGACTTATCATATTGTTGACAACTTAAACTTTCCACGAAAATAACCCACATGGTGTAACAAAATAGCGATCTAATTGCTTGTAAAATAGTGATGCTACTTGGCTCTTGACATTCGAGAACAACGCGGAAGAGTCCACAGGCACAACATTATTGTTGTATCATCCATTACCTCCTCATTCACTCAAAAGTCGACACATAAAATATATAATACAAGACAGACTAATCTTAAAGATATTGTCTATCCATATTTCATGTTCCATTGCTTTGCTAATAAAGAAATCAATTTGATAGATGCCAAATTATATATTAGATTCCTTTTAAATAATTACTTTTGGGCCGCAAAAATTGACTCTTGCTTATTATTTTTCTTTATTCCCGCTTTACTCGTAAAAAAGTAATTTAAGAATAATATTCTAATAGTTATCTGGACTGATCGTACTTGATTTTAATAGGATCTGATAGACTCGTAATTCACTTTTATTATTAAGAAATTATTTTTTTAAAAAAAAATTATTTTGTACCTGGGACACTTATCCCCATGCTGTCTAAGTATCTCCCGAGGCACCGATAATCTTGATATTTCGTAGGCCATTTCCAATCTACAGCACCAAATTTTACATTAAAATGGTATAAAAATAGTATCTTTTTAGAATATTTTTATACTAAATTTTTTTCATTTCAACCCAATTTGCACCAAATTAGTGTAAATAATATTTTTAAATAATATTCTATACATAATTCTTTAAATAATATTTATTTATTTATTTATTTAGTATTATAATAATATTATTAAATAATTACACATATTATATGAAAAAAAATTGAATACTCAAATTAATTTTTTATCATTTTTAATATAATATTATTTTAATTATTTTAAATATTTAATTAATAAGTTAATTAAATAACTTAATAATACTATATCAATATTGTACTCATTTTGAAGCTCTCGACAAATTAATCCCAACGGTATATTTTTTGTATAAAGTTAATTTATATATTTATTTATTTATTAAAATATATAAATTAATTAAATTGTTAAAAAATATAAAAGTAATAAAATTTATTAAAGTTATAATATAAAGGGTAAAATTAAAATTTAAAAATATTAAATAGTATTTTGTACAAATGAGCAGTGCTGCACCAAATATGGTGCAGCACTGCTCATTTGCACCAAAAAAATACATTGAAGGCACCAAATTGGTATTGGATTGAAAGGCAAATTGACTGTGCACCATTTTGAGTCTCGCTTGGAGAGGCTCTTAATAGATCTTTAATTTGGTCTTAACATTATTATTTTTTTTTGAAAAAACATTTTGTGCCCATTTTATAATCTCAGGCCTTCTTATTCCTTTTATCTACTTGCTTGAGCCATCCCGATAATTGCACTATTTTCTCCCTACTTGACCTTTCATATAAACTCAAACTATCGCTCTTCATTTTCGTGTAAGACCAAGTCTCGAAACTAGTTGTTCAGATTCAATCCAATCTAATTTCATATACCAACACACTACGTAGTAACAATCAAACTATTGCGTTTATGTTATCCAAGTAGTAATAACTTAAATTTCCATTAAATTTCATCATAGGTACTTAAATTTATATTCTAAAAAGTCTTCCTTATAATATATATATATATAATATGCGGGATCCCGTACAGAATCTTAAATTATCATATTCAACAATCAATTTTATACAATTATAAAATTGATTGTCGAATATGATAATATAAATCTTACATGAAAAAACGTGTAAAAGCTCACACCTAATATGTAACACCTCCTGACCCGACCCGACTGGATCGACCCAGGAAACTCTGCCGAAATTTTAATTTTTGATGGGCTGACTAGAACCATATAAGTTATATGATTTTCACTGTTTAAAATTTTATAAAGTGAATTAAGTAAAGTTTTGAATTCAATTGGTACCCAACTTGATAAAGATTAGTACTTAAGGATAAGTAACTGGTTCAAATCCTGATTTGGGGGAGGCGAAGCAAAACCGTGAGGGCGTTGTGGCGGGGCAACCCCGGACGACCCAAAGTGGACAGTACCTTGTGAGTGACCGTTGGACCTCGCGGGGCAAACCTGGCATAGACCAGTGTAGGCGAATCCCGGAGGTGGATGTCACATAATAATTATTATATATAGCACATTCACTTATATCTTAAATAGTTAGTACCTTAGTAGTAAGAGTTTAAGTCTCATCATATACAATTACTGACACATATATGTAGTTTTATCCCCTACTATGAGAGTAGCTTCTTATATTATTAAAATAAATATCTGAATCGTACGTTTAATAATTGATCTCGATAAATCCTAATCGATTTGTAATGAAACAATTTCAAAACAAATAAAATAATATTATATATGTATATACCAAACTCCAATAGCTAAATTGTGATGATTCTCACTTGCCCTAGAGCACAATGTCGCCTATCTACCCATTAAAATTTGGTGGGTATTCTATGACAAGTCTCCATCATATTTTATGAGATAGGTCACCATTCAAGAGATAGTGACAATGGAGGTTAGGTCATATAAATGGTTAAGTGATTATAGTTTATGTATATAAATGGTTACTTGTCAAGCATCAAGATTAACTCCTAACAACTCCCTAATTATAGTAATTGATGAAGACCATTCGGCTTCACTATGTCCTAGATTAAATCAATAAATTGGATTGAGTTACAATGTTATCTATACATGTTACAACTTACAACATTAATTTTGATCATAAATAAGAATCGTACTATCACAATATTAATTATAAAATTATCGAAATGCACTGAAATTAATTATTAAACGCGTGGTCAATATATTTAACCTATAAGAAAAGATATATACTCATCGATAAATGCGCATGATGAGATTTAAACCCTCGTCTCTAAGACGGAAGAGAGATGATATTAATAAATCATAAAATAATTTATGTATAGTACAATTACTAGAATCTAAATATAATTCTTTGCTACAATGAAAAGGACACAATTTTTTATTTATTTATTTTGTTGACTTATATGAAGAAACTAAAGACAAAATTAGACAAAAAAAAACCCTAAAGTTTTTGAAATTTGCAAAATACATATTTAAATATTAAAAACATCAAAATAATTTTTTTTTTAGTATTGTATTGTTCTAATTATTGCTTTTGCATCCACCAAAACGTTTTTCCTATATCTATACTAATGCTAGTAGTTCTTATTAAAAGTCAAACCCAAAAGTTTTTTATTAATAAAATATAAATAAATAAATACACAAACACACAAAAAGCTACGGGTGTAAAAGAACAAAACATTAATTAAAAAAAAAAGAGAGAATAAAACACATAAAATACTAAATCATTATTAATTTCATTCCATAAATGGAAAATATTTAATATTTAATTATAAAAATAATTAATTTTTTAAAAAAATTTGTAGTGAGATTTCAATTCTAGCAGTGTATATTTTATAAGAAGGTATGGCAAATCATTGATAATTTCTTTTTTTAACACTTATAATGGAATTTTTAATCATATTATACGTAATTTATATGAAAGTTTTCCCTTTTCACATTTATGGTGGAATTTTGATAGTTTCTTTTGACGTTTATAGTGGAATTTTGAATCGCATTATACGTATTTTACTAGTAGTTTTGAGATTCGATTGGCGTCCGATTTAAAAAAATAATTAAATACTAAATACAAATATATATTTTTTTTCTTTTTTCATTTTATCAACTAAATCAACTAACCAAGAGAGAAAAAAAATTCACTTGTTTGTCTCTCTCTTTGATTTCTTCCTCTGCCTCCTTTGTTTCTTCCTCCCACCAAACAAAAGTTGGAGAAATATTCAATCTTAACACACACATATATCTCTCTCTCTTTCTCTCTGTGTCTCTCTCTATCTCTCTCTGACTCTCTGTGTTTCTGGTTCATGTTTTCATGGTCTCAGCTGAATCCATCAACTTTCTGAGACCAAAGAAGATTATTTTTTCTCGAGAAAAATCCTTCCTTTTTCCTTTTTCCTTTTCATTTTCTTGCTCACCAACCATGTGCTGCCATTTCAAGGTATGTTATGACTAAAAATGTTACAAGTCCCAGAAACCCAGAAGAGCTTTTTTATTTTTTTATTTTTTCCAGTTTTGTTGTGTTTATACAAAGTTTCATCAATTGGGTTCATGTGTGTTACATATTTTGATCCACTGCTTTGTGCGAGTTCTGTGATATTTTTATTTATTTATTTATTTTGAATGGTTGTTTAGTTGTGTTTATGCTTTTCAAAAAGCACTTCCTTTTGTTGTTGTTTTTTTTTTCCACATTGGGAGGTGCTGTAGATCTCTTTAATTGGTGTAGCAATTCAGTTCCTTGTTTCCCGCAGCCACATGATATGAAGAAGGAAAGCACTTTGTTTTCTGCAACAGAGAAAAAAGTGTTTTTCTTCTTTTTTATTTTTAGTATTTTTCCAGCAACACACACAGCTTGGGATTTGTTTGAGGTTCCTTGAGAAAACAAAACAGAGAAAAAAGAAAAAAAAAGTTCCTTTTTGTGGGGAAAGTTATACGTTTTTGTGAGACACCACAAATTCCCATGTCTTTTTTTTTTCTGCTTCATACATTGTCTCTTATCACCTATGCTAATTCTCTGTTTGGTTGCTGAGAAAATGGTAGAAAAGCAATGAAAAACAGGAATACTTACCTCCACTAAGTCAAATTCTTGGATTAGGCTAAATTTTATTAGAGGGCTTTACTCAGTATAATATGATCCCAAAATTAGTAATGAAAATTAAGGTCTGAGAGTATGGTTTCTTTTCTTAGCAACCAAATTGATTGTATGGCTGTTCTAGTTTTTAGTGTGAATTATTTGTTGTAAAAAGTGTGTTTTGATGAGATACAATGATGACTAGTACCTTTCAATGTTCATTGGAGAAGCCTGTCTCTTTTTTATTTTTGAAATTTTCTTTTCCTATTTTTTTTTCCCTAATGTGGTTTGATTTTTTGTATAAATTCTGATGCAGGAGCAGGGCTGGTTTTAATTGAATTGAAGCGAAATTGAAATGGAAGGGGATATATTTTCCGGCTTAGGTAACGGAACACCGGCGGATGGCAAGGTTGTGCAAACATTCCAGAAGAGTTTCGGGCAAGTTCAAGACATTCTAGACCAAAATAGGGTGCTAATCAATGAGATTAACCAAAACCACGAGTCGAAAGCCCCCGATAACTTGACGCGAAATGTTGGTTTGATCAGAGAGCTTAATAACAACATTAGAAGGGTGGTAAATCTCTATGCTGATCTCTCTAGCTCCTTCACCAGATCGGTAGAGTCTTCATCCGAAGACGAATTGGCTGGCGCAATGAGTTCCGATGGAAAGGCCAGTCAGAAGAGAATTAGATCCGGGTAACTTAATTGAACTAAGCTTTCTTATAAGTCCTATGTTCTTTTTTTTTTTTTTTTTTTTGTTGAGAACCATCCGGTTTCAGTGGCATGTGGCCTGATCAACCATAAGGTTCGATGAGAAAAAAAAAGGAAACGAATTCGATGAGATTGTATAATTCATATGAATGATTTGTATGTAGAATGAGAGCATAAAAATCTCAGCATTTCAATTGAAATAGCATTTTGACAAATTTTACCAATGTAATTTCTATGTTACTGTATTATCTCATTGGAATCAAGAATCTTACCTTTCACATTTCTATGTTATGTTATGTCATTTGTACTTTATTTGATCATTAATTATTGTTCTATAGACTTTAACTTGAGTGTCATCAAAGAATCAATTAGAGTATTAAATTTTTTTAGTTATCTTTTTGGGGAGGGGGGTTGTTAGAGGGGGTTTAAGTCTAATTTAGTAATCATTAAACTCCTTTTGTCACTTAATCACTATTTATGATAATAATATCCACATGATCTGCTTTTTGATTGATGGTTACTTTCAACAACCTAACTTTATTCCTTTTCCCATGTTTGTCAAAAGAGATTCTCTTATGGTGTTGTTTGTTTCCCCAGTTGAGGATTACATTGGAAGAGTTGGTATATACTGTTCTTTTAACCCCTTTAAACAACAAAAAAATCATCTAATCTTTAGAAGCTCCCTCTCAAATTCTCTCCATACATCCACATATATACACAAACCAACAATTTTGATTGAAAAGTGCTTTTATAAGTGGACCCTATGGACTATGGAGAGGTTAGTTTCATTTCTTCTTTGTGTAGTTTCTTTGAACCAATAATTTAGTTTTCTAGATTTAGGTGGAGGACCCATGTGCATGATTGCTATGAATAGCTGGAAACAATATCATGTTTGGTTCTGGACTGAGATCAGACGATAAAGAATCAACTTGCTTGCTCTACATACTTTACGACAGCTGAATATGTTTAGAATAGTTTATGTGACATTTGCTTTTCTAAAAGTGATTAAGAAGTCAAGGAGATATTATTAGTTTAGTCTTTATAACGAGCGAGGACAAATGAGAGTTCGAGAATGTGTGAACACAGACAGAGAGATAGATAATCTGTCTATTCCTTTTTTTTCTATTAGCTTGTTGCTTGCACTTTCTGCATATGGATTAGCTTCTTGATTCTTTTATTAACTTGTAGTGGAGTGAAGATGCTTGCAACTATGCTTTTACTATATTGCCTTTTTGAAACTAACATGTCATGAGAACTATGATAAAAAAAAGTTGGTCTTTGTTGACAATTATGGTCAATAATTGCAATGATCATTTGTTAATTTGTTTGTTGCATATTATTTGATCCTGCAATCAATTTTCATACGCTGTGTTCTGGAATGAAACACGTTGTGGTGTCAAGATCTGCATCGGATAGTTAGCATATCATGGGGGGTGTGTGTGTGTGTACCTCTTAGAAAAAAAGGTCTCTTGCCGACAACAGTTTGATATATGAATTCATGATCCTATGCTTTTTAAAGTTCTTGCTAGCAAAAGTTTTTCCATGCATACGCTCTTAAGGCACGCATTGATACAATCCGACATATATTTTTTTAGCCTCCATTTTATTTCTACAGGGAAAATCCCAATGCCATGAATTTGTTTTTATATGTATGAGGAGACTTATGAAATACGGATGCTTCAAATCCTCACGTATTCTATGTATATCTATATCGGATACGCGAGATATGTATATCTATGCTAGATGGTATATCCGTTGACTTTTTAGCAAGTTTTACTTACGGATACGACTGAGATACGGGATGGATATGGCATGGATACGGCAAGATACGGCTGAGGACACATTTGGGATATTTTTGCAATTATTTAAAAAAAAAAATTGGATCACCTTTTGAATATTGAAAAAATTCTGGATCAAAAATGAAATTTAAAAATTGGGTTATATGATGTCTTCACATTTAGGTCTAGGTTTTGTTTTGTGTTTCTTTTAAAACTCTCGTACTGTTTTGAAAAGGAAAAAGAGAAAAAGAAAAAGAAAAAGAAAGAGAAAAGTATGTTTTATGAGGGTTTTTTTTTTTAAGATGTTTTATAGATTGACATATTTAATTATAAATGAAGTTATTGACATATATATATATATATATATATTTTAAATTGATATATCATAATCTTAGTTTTTACTGATTTACTATGATCCCGTATTTTATCCGTATTTGTACAACATTAGACGTGACTTTTCTTTTTTGGAGGATAAATATATATACATCTGATGAACCATAGAATCTCTCATGTCCATAAGGTCTTCTATAGACTTCATTATCAACCCTTGGGATATATATATATATATATATATATATATATAGATATATATATATATTTTGTGATCTTATCACAGGAACACAAAACTATTTGCCATTAAGATATCATAAGAAAATTTAAAAAAAGATAATATTTGTTTTCTCCTTGTTGAGATAAAGAAGTGAAATCTGGGGAATCTCATAAGGGATGTGAAGAAAGTTTTTTTGGTATAAAAAAATCGAAGGCATGCAACATGCTCCTCTCCACATGAAGTGGAGGAATCAGACAATTAAAGAATGTAAAAGACTCTGTCTGTACTCCAATGTCTTCTTTCCTTTCTTTGTTTATGCTCCTCTTTGTTTTTTATTTATTTCTTATTCTTATTGAAACCATAGTTGGGATTTTCTTGCTTATGATACCAAGAGAGACAAATTTATCTTCTGAATGAGAAAATCTTGAATGAGACGGTTTCATTATACTACCCAATCAAAACGTATGTGATCCAATCACAATCACATACGTTTTATTGTGATTGGATTGAAACCATAGTTGGATTTTCTTGCCTATCGTACCAAGAGAGACAAGTTTATCGTGTGAACGAGAAAACCTTGAATGAGACGGTTTCATTATACCACCTAATCAAAATGTATGTGATTGTAATTGGATGAAAGAAAAGTAAAAGAGAAAAAATTACCATATAATAGTTTTTAATTGGACACCGAGACCGTCCCATAAAAGTTTTTCTCCATTTGAACAAAAGACTGTAGATTTGTTTTTCCTAAGAGTATTTTCTATAGAAAACACTTTTGTTGAATGACTTGTTTTATCTAAAACAAATGACAAATAATTTTGAAGTATTTTTCGAGAGTTGTACAGTGATAAGATTAATTATAAATCTATCAGGATTTGTGCGGTTCAGATATCTACTTTTACACAGTACGAGTAGAAAAAACTCTTACACATGCTGATAAATATGCATGGTGAGATTTGAACCCCCACTACTAACGTATATGAGAAATGCACTAATCATTTGAGTTATGAGTGGATGTAATTTTCAAGAGTTAATATGTCAATAAAATTTAAATATAAATCAAATTTCTTCAAACACTTTGTGAGTGTGATGCAATTTCAAGATCTCTTACATAACTCTGAAAAATTTTCACAAGTTAAAATAGTAAACCCTTGTGTCTCTTGTAGACCAAGTCATGGGAAAACATGAGAAAACAGAAGAATAAAAAAAAAAAAAAAAAGAGAGAAAAAAGATGGATTGTAACTTTACATGCATATGCCTTTGTTTAGGCATATAAATGTGGAAGCTACTGCTCTCTTTCCTCCATCAATCTAGTCAAATACTCTTTCCAATCTGAAACTTTCTCCTCTCCATTGACCACCTATTGTCACACAACAAAAGCATCAACACCCTCATCACCCAAAATAGAATAAAAAACAGAAGAAAAAGAACAAAAAAAGAAAATGAAGTACTCAATCAAGACAAGATTAACAAGGTTCTCTTTTAAATGTTACATTTGAAATCATTATCATTTGGTTGTCTTCTTATATAATCTTTTAGACGAGCTTAAGCTTATAGGAAATTGGCCAACAATAATATTAAAATATTCTAACACACTTCCTCACGTGCAAGACCCAATGAGCTTGTCATGTGACTCGAGTCTAAACACAAATAAATAACAAATTCAAATATCATTACGTGGGGCAACTTGAACCCAGGACTCCTTGATGTAGCAAGGTTATGATACCATGTTACTCATGTTAGTAACCAGAAGACCTAAAAGCTTAAACGAATAGGAGAGTCAAACAATAGTATTTAAGCATTCTAACACGCTATACCGAAATAGTTAATAAAACGTGGAATCTGAAAATTTTGACCGAACATAGCAGTACAAAATCTTTTTTATTAGAAGTGTATATTAAGATGGTATCATATTCCACCAACCTCAAATATCAATCCTTTTTGTGGGATTGTTTCAAGTGCTTCCACACATATAGAGGCAGCATCCTCCTTGCTGAGACTCCCACTTGCTGCACAGCCCTGTTTTGCAGAGTGGAATATTAGGGGATTAAGGAATAAATAAAGCCACAACAATGGCATTTGAGGAGCATTCAAAGCTGAAAGTAACATTATTTTGGTCTTCTCTGTTACTAGTATGTCTGAAGGGAGCCTATTTTTGTTCTCTTAGCTTTAAAAATGAATGTTATATATCGATCATAACGACTAATTGCCAATTAGGATTCGATAATACCTCTTCGAATCTGAAGCCTTGCTTTCCACCTGGAGTGTTTTGTAACACGCCAGCCCTTATGATGGTGTAAGGAATTCCTGAGGACACAAGCGTCGACTCATCTTTCTCAGCCAATTTTCTTGCATTGCCACTCATGAGAGCTTGAACGCCACTGCTACCTCTATAAACAGACAACTGCAGTCTTATTCAACCACAAAATGAATTTTACTTAGATTGTCAGTGCTTTCTATTTACACTCAAAACATGTGTGTGTGTGTATGCGATAGACATAAGGAGAGAGAGAGAGAGCATACCTGAGATAAGAGAATTACATGTTTTACTCCTTTCAAGCTCTCAACATTGGATAGGAAGCCTTCCTGTGAAGAAAGTCAAAGAAATGATTCGATTAAGCAATCGATTAAACAAATAGATTGTATACAACATTACAACTATACTATAAAAACAATACAAACATTTCTTTTTCTTTGCATAGGTACAGAAATAGCAGCCCGTGTTTCAGCTTCTTCAAGTAATGCATAATGCAGAAAACACAAGCCTAGTAACATCATGTAAACAAAATTTTAGATACAAATAATAACAACTCTCCTAAACTGTCGTGCTTTTTCACTTGAGGTCGCCAGTTCCTGTGTTGCACTTCCAGTTCCTGTATAATAATTGACATTGCAATGCTATTAAACATATTGTTGCTGATATTGTTTTGAATGTGAATTTATCGTAACCTTTAACTTCTTAAGATCAACTGACGTTTACTAAGCGTGAAAGAACTCCAGCTCACTCTCATGAAGTCTTTGTTGGTGCTTTTTCTCATGAACTATGTACACTGAGTAAGCTAGTGACTGATAAGCAGCAAGTCGGTCTTGCTTTAGGCTTAATAATGATATGTACTTCATGCCATAAGCTAATGAATGGTATATCGTTCTTTACATCATCAGTCTGATTATAGTCAATACTTTGTTATTGAAATAAGATACACAGCAACAAATCATACATGGTTTCTCAACAGCATGTCGTGCATAAAACAGAACAATGAACGATAGTTCATTTGTGATACTTATTATACATGGTAAAACCCATAAAAACTTACATTTGGGCAAATGACTGAACGGACACCTCGAAGAGCTTTCTGCAGAAATTTCTTGTCGCTTGCATCACCAGCCATTGACTTTGTGAAGAACATAACAAAAACATATCAGCCATTTCAATGTAGAAAATGAAAGAGAAGTCGATTAGTGTTCTTTCCACCCACCTCAACATAAGTTCCAAAGGATTCCATTGCGTTTCGTTTATCCTTCACCAATGCTTTAATTCGAGTTCTTTTGACAATCAATGACAATATCACCGTCTGCATTTGAGGTAGAGAAGAGAACACATGCAATGCTCATACACAAAGCAATCAAAAAGGTTTACGCCCTATAAAACAGGAAACCGCTCATTGAAACTCTTAATTTTAGAACCAGTAGTTAGATTTGATGACCATTTGAGGGGTTTCCAGACCGGTAACACAAGGCATCAAGTAGGCAAAACAAGCAGCAATGGCTGAAAACAAACCTGACCAATCTCACTATCTCCTTCTGTTACCAAAACTGCATCCCTCACTTCATCTGTTTTTCAAAAGAATTTCAAGGCCAAGCTTCTTTAAACACAGATCAAGGCAACTTACGTCTCATTCAAATATAAATACAAGTATATATAATAAACATTCCACCAATTGATGTATCTGCAGGGTGATTGATTACCTGGATATCCATCTTCGTCTTTGTCTTCCACATCGGATCCATCTTTCGAGAGGAGATCAGGAGCACCGTACCATTTTCTCAACTTGGGTCCACCTATAAGAACCAACACAAAACACACCCACAAACACAAAATTGAAAATGTAATAAGAAAAATCTTACTTGGGTTGATTTAAAAACAAGTAATTAAAACATCAATGACATTGAAGCATAACCGCATAAGTTAGGTGCTTTTGGGAGTGCTTTTATGGAAAGCACTTTCAAGTATGACCATTTACTATTAAAAGCACCCAAGACTGCTTTCTTCAAAAACCACTTTGATTTTTTTTTTTATGCCAAAACCCCATTTTTGCTTATTTTCAACCAAACATTAAGAACATAGAACCATTGTAATTGAGCCATCAATGACATGGAAGCAAAGCCACATAAGTCAGGGGTTCTTGGAAGTATTTTTATAAAAAGCAATTCCAAGTATAACCATTGTCTACAAAAAAAAAGCACTCAAGATTGTCTTCAAAAACCACTTGAAAATGCCTCTTTATCCAAAACCCCATTTCTGCTTATATTCAACCAAGCATTACCTCATAGATAGAAACTCACTTACTCAAAAAGCACTTTCTACAAAAGCACCCAAGATTGCTGTCTTCAAAAACCACTAGGAAATTGGAATGCCTTTTTACCCCAAAACCCCATTTTTATTATGTTTAACCAAGCATCACAACATAGATACAAAAGCTCACACTCATTCAAAAGCACTTTCAAGTATAAGCAGCTTCTACAAAAACAACTCAAAATTACTTTCTTCAAAAAACCACTTCGAATGCCCTTTTATCCCAGAACCCCATTTCTGCTTTATGTTCAACCAAGCATTACAAAACAGACACAAACTCACTTATTCAAAAAACCAAAAAAAAAAAAAAATTACCTTCAATATAATCAAGAATTTGATCCACAAAGCTGATCTTTTTCTTAGCAGAACAGCAAACAAGACCCCGTCGTTTTTCTTCGACATCGAACACGAAAGACGGATGCTTTGCTACTTTGGTACATAGATTTCTCTGAGAAGGAGAAAAAATGAACGAAGTTTGGCAGAAGAGAGTTGGAGCAGGAAGAACACTACCCGCCATTGACAGACTCTTCTTTCTGTTACTACCATCAAAACCACCCGTTTTTCATACATTACCCGCCAAAGTGGATAATGGACACTGTGAAATTCCTAATATACCCCTACCGTTAACCATCCTCTTGCATTGCCTCCTTCAATTATCCCTACCCCAAATAAAAGTTAAAACAAAAAAAAGTTTAATATATTTTGTTTAGGTGGGTTGGGCTAAACAATATGGGGTTTGTATAGTAATTCAATGAATCGAAAACCCGAACCCAGTACTGGACATGAAATTCCATATAGACCCCTGTCCTTATCAATCCACGTGTCATCTGATAGTTCCAACTAGTAACTTCTGTTCTGATCTTCATTTTTCCTGCTTATTTTCTCAGAACCAAACGGATGATAAAATGGTTGGAATGAGCTTGAGAGATGTCAGTCTAGGAGTGGGCATTCAACCTGCAACCAATCCAACTCGATCAACCCAATCCGATTCGCTTATTGTGGTTTGGGTTTAGATTGGGTTGGATTAATAAAATGTAATCCAATCTAATTTGACAAACCTGATATAGATAATAAAAAATAAAATAAATAATTATGTATATTATTTTTTTTATTAATTTTATTATAAACTTTATTTTTTTTAAAATATATGTAATAAATATATACATAATTTTTAATATTTTTATTTTATACAAAAATATATAATATATAAACATAAATTTTTTTTATAATAATTACATTGTCATTGATTATACTTTAAAATATTTTTTCTTGATGTATTAATTTAAAATTTGACTAAGAATTTAATGTATAAAAGTCTAATAATTGTATATAAATTTTAACTATTATGTTGATTACAATAAATAATAGATTATCTAATCGAGATATATTCAACAAAATGATTATAATTGTGAATAGATAAGCGATTTAGATGGAGACTTTCTAACTTTAATAAATTATTAATTTTGTATTTTTATTTTTATAATTTATACAACAAACATTAAATCAAATATATATTATATGTTGTGTTTTGATTTTAAAGCTTTTAATAAATTTAAACTGCATATGATATGATATGATATTACGCTGAAAAATTAATTTGAAAATGTATGTGGATATAACCAAATTCAAATTCATATATTTAAAATAATATATAAAATAAAATTAGTTTTATTGGATTTAAAAGTCCAATCCAATCAACTCAAGCCAACCCACCTTGACCAAAATTGGGTTGGATTGGGTTAAAATTTTTTTAATCCAACCAAATCCAACTCGAAAACGCCCACCCCTAGATGCTACTGTGAGCAGTGTATCGCGGTTATGGAGGGAGGGTTCCTAAGCAGTACCCACTTCGAGCTGAGATTAGTAATGGCTGTGTGGAGACTCTAACCATGGCTTTTTTTTCAGTTAAAAAAACTTCAACTTTTTGGCTTTTCAATTCATAATTTTTGATCTAAAAATAAAAATTTGGGTCTGGTCAGGGTTCTTGTGTGTCACCTTCTACATTCCTGCTTTATATCTCAGCATCCAAACACCTCAAAAACTGGTTTAGGAATGACTTGAAACTATAAGTTAAAGAAAGATTGAATTTTTTATTCTTTCTATTTTTACTAAAACTTTAATTGTTATTTAGTCCAAATATAGAAATCTTTTAGAAGTAGAGTTTATATAAATAGAGATTTTAGTAGTATGGTGATTCTTGAATTTGAGTTGGACTTTGGTTTGCAAACAAGTAACCAGTTTTTCTTCACTGCATTTAGTGAAAATATTTGATCTGTTTTCTTCTTATGTAGAATTTATAATCTATTAATACATGCAGGTTATTTTTGGGGAAGCTATCCAAACGTCAGCCTATCTATGTTCCCAGAGAAATTTAAGTGTATCCAATGCATCATGCATTTTCTATTCAAATCATGTCATGTATTATTGAAATTAATGTGATTGGCCGCATGATATGATTTGTATGGAAGATGCGCCATGTATCGGATGCATCCAAGACTTTTTCCTAGGTCCGTCTTAGATAGACTAAGATCAGGTGAGTACTAGCTAGTTTAACTGATAAGGTTTCTTATCGCTGTGCAAGAGGTACTGGGTTCATACTCCACTCACACTAGGTAAGGAGGGTCACTCTTTCAATATATGTTTCATATTACTATTGTATAGACTTGAGAATGAAGTGGCACTCTGGTCCATAGAAGCTTTTTCATTGCCTTCTCATGCACAAAAGATTTAGCAATTTGTGGAATTATATGAGAAAACTTGCAGAAGTTCTTTTCTGTCATTTTTTGCAGAATGCTTTCTTTCTTTTGTTTCAGCTTTGATGCCAATTGAAGGGAAAAAAAAAAATATTTTTTTAGAATAAAACGCAGCGGAAATAAGTTTCAAATTTTTTTCTTTTTGTTGAAACCTCTTTTAAAAAAACGAACTTATTAATGTACATACACGAATAGAATATTTACACTACAATTACCTTCGTTACTTTTCTTTCTTGATTCTTTGACTTTCTGATTTACCACCAAGCCTTCCGAACTATGACCAGTAGTCTGACAACACGTGTGTGGGCACATCACGGATGCAGAAAAGTGTAGAAGACAACTCCTTGCCTTCTTTCTTTGGCCGGCCGCACCCTGCAGAATGAGGTGGCACTCTAGTCCCATAGAAGCTTTTTCACTGCCTTCTCTTTTTTTTTTCTTTTTTTTTGAAACAATTTTCATTGCCTTCTCATGCACAAAAGATTTAGCAATTTGTGGAATTATATGAGAAAACTCCCTGTTTGCAGAAGTTCTTTGCTGTCATTCTTTGCAGAATGCTTTCTTTCTTTATTCATTTCTCTATGTAACTTCTTTTTTTTCCTTTTCCTGTTCACTTTTGGACCAATCAAACAATGTAAACTGTTATTGGAAGAACAATATGTACAAAGGGATTGTATATAACTTTGTCCAAATAATATTTCACTGCAAATTTCACGTTCCACCTTACTAGCGGATACGAGTACATATTTTCAATTTTATATATGGTACACTAAATTCTGTGACTTTTATATACACTAAAACTTTGGATTTCATCAGCCTTTTTTGCAACAACCGAAAAAACAAATAACTTAAATGTAAAGAACAACAAAGACTTACTGAATAACTCATCACAAATATAAATTCGAAGGCATAATTTCACTAACTTTGGTTGAGTTTAGGCATAATAACTTCGGTCGAGTTTTTTTTTGTGGGTATACAGTTTAATATATCCTACATATGAGGAATAAGTTCAACACAGAGCTGCAATTTGACTTGTTATGTTATAAGCAGCCATTGTGTTGTTCTCAGAAGCAATGCCAATCAAGTATGGTAGAATTAAATAGTAGCAGCTTCTCAGAATCAATAAAGTGCATGTTATACTTGAAAGTTTATGCATTCAAAATCCTCTGTTCCTCAAGGAAGGTCTTTCCAGTTTGCATTTCTTGATTCCTACTCCATTTCATGTACTTTTTCTTCTTTGCATCAATACATTGCTTTATCACTGGTCTAAGTATTGATTACATTTAATTTAATCACTTTTTTTTTTGTTTGCAAAGCAAGTGCATGCTGTAGCATCCCCATTGCACAAGTTATTCTCTAATACTTCTCAGATAGCCTTGTCTCTTGTTTTCCTATTATAAAATGGCCTCCACATTTAAACCATAAAATATTGAATTACATCACCTGCTTCAATTAGCTTGCGAAGTTCTTGGGTGCATCTTCCTTTACAGGTAAGTGATTAATTTATTTTATTAGTAAATTGTTTGGAAAGAAAAGCTATTTTACTTCATGTTGTCATTCTATTTTAATAACTGCCTCTAGCTAGCTTTTATCCGAAAAGCCTCATATTTGCTGTGGAAGATTGTACACGTATATTAGCATGTATAAACTTATCTATTATCATAGTTGTTAAACTTTTGGCTTTAGCAGCGTCGTAAGAACATGATATCAGAGTTAAAGAGGTCTCGGGTTTGAGTCTCAATTTAGTGTTGAGATTGAAATACCAAAACTATACATACTGCATATGATTTAGAAAATCTTAAAATACATATTTTTTGTTAGGAGATGACCAGAAAGATAAAAAAACTAACATAATACAAACTTTAAGTATGATGGGGATAAAACATATTTAATTTTTTTTTGTAATTAACCTACATTTCCACCAGGTCGCATTGCTCACTGCCTGAAAATGCCATTTTTTTTCGCCACGAGCAGCTCACTGCGATCCGTGGTCGCGGTGAGGGGTCGCGGTACACACTGTCCCAATTTTTCACTCTTTTCTTCATGTATCATTTCTGGACCGTTCTATCTGGTCCACCTGGAAACCATACAAATAAACATACATTTAATTATGTTTACACCCCTCAATTCACAATTATTTTATCCACATATTCAAAATTAATTATTCGAAATTTGGGATGTTACATTGTCCATGAAGTTGAATAACAACTCGTCGTCCGACATGTTAGGGACTTTGAGCATGAGATTTGTAAACTCCTTGACATAATCCCTAATTGAACCCGTTTGCTTGAGCTTCTTCAAATTCTTCCGAGCAAGATATGCAGCATCTTCCGGATAGAATTGCTTCTTAAGCTCTTTCTTAAAATCATCCCAAGAATCAATAGTGCACGTACCTCTTTGGATGTCGGCATGTCTCCTCCTTCACCACAGAGTGGCTGTATCAACGAGGTATAATGTTGCGGTCCGGATTTGCTCCTGATCATCCGTGATCCTGACGGCCTCAGTACCTCTCCATGTGCCAAATGAAGTTGTCTACCTCCTTGGCATCCCGTTTGCCATCAAACTTGTAGCACCCCCCGACCCGATCCGGCCGGACCGACCCGGGGCGCGCTACTCGGACATTCAGAACTTTCTAAAACTTCATTTTTCATTTGAAAAATCATTGTGAGCCCATAACAATCGAAATTCATTTCGTAAACAGAAAACCATATAAATTATAGTTTAAAAATCGTTTTCGAGTGAGCCCATTCAATACAAACTTTTTACGAAAATTCGGCAGAGTGCCGTTTACTTTTCGGACTTTCCAAAACCTGTTTTCCACAAAACAATTCCAAATCAATTTCCAACAACACTTCTATAACAATTTCAATCAGTTGCGCACTCTGCCGTTTAGTGCGACTTATCAAAATAGTTTATAAAATAAAATAAATCGAACTTAAACATTTACAATCATTTTGATAATAGAATACAGAAGTCTTAAACTAATTAATTACAAAACATTTTACAAATTCCCTGTATATGCATGCTTTCAGAATTATATATACACATAACAAAATATAGCTACCCAACTGTACAAATCCTGTAACTCGGTCTGCAATTTGCTCTTCCTTCAGTCTTTATCTTCGTCCGGATTCCTGGTACCTACGCGTTAGAAACAAAACTAACGCGCTAAGCATAAAGCTTAGTGGGTGTACTAAAAACTCAATTAAATAAATCACAATATAAATATCTATTAAGAATAAATAAACCACAATATATATTCCATTCCATTTCAAAACGATTAAATTTCAAAATTCAATTCATTAAACAATTTCAATCACTTTAATTTCAATACGGCAATCAATATACAAATGCTATCAATAGAATTGTTCGGTTCACTTTTCAATTCCAATCAATTCTGGCCCGCTAGAATACTAAACATATACGGACTGGAATATGGGTCAAGCTCCCAACCCCCAGAACGAATTCTGAGGAGGTACGTGTCTCCCAACTCTAGGACCGTGGGTACGGAACCTAGAGAGGTACATAGCTCCCTATCCCAGGAACGAATCCTTGGGAAGGTACATTAACTCCCAACCCCCAGGACGAATCCTGAGGAGGTACGTATCTCCCAGCCTCTGGACGAATCCAAGAGGAGGTACATCAGTATCATCAATATCAATCAATCAGTAGCGGCGCAGTACTGCTCAGTAAAAACCCAGCTGGTATACCAACCTCCTATATCCATTTCTATGTCTACGTATCCTAGGGCCGTTTCCGATAAACCAAATTCGCAAGAAATGTCACAATAATTACTCAATAACAATAATTACTCAATTAACATACAAATCACATAATATTCTTCAAGAAACATGATCAATAATTTTACGAAAATCTACATCAAGTATTTTAACGAAATCGAAATGTTCGAAAATACAATCGAAATACGATCGATCATAAAATCAGTCCGAAATCAACCATAGATCTACAAATCATCGATTTTACATATAAAGTAAACATTTTTCATACGAATAATCGAAATCGAAAACATCTAATGAAATCGAAATCGAAAACATTCGAAATCGAAACGAAACAAGAAACGGAAACGTAAACAATAACGTAAACGATAACGAAATATTTTTCGTAAAGATTCCGAAAACAAAAGTACACCAACCTCGAATCCGTATTTTTCGTTGGTTCTACGAGTTCGTCTTTCCTTTCCTTTCCACCTACACTTCCTTTTCTCTTCTCTCTCTTTCTTCTTCTTCTTCTTCCTTTTCTTTCTTCTTCTTCCTTTTTCTTTCTTCTCTTTCTTCTCCTTCTTTTTCTTTTCTTTTTTCTTCTTTCTCGCTGTTCTATTTTTCTGTGTGTTTTCTCGCTTTCGCGAGAAGCTTCTTCTTTTTTTTATATTTTTTTCGCTACCGCGACCGCCGTCGCGACCTGTGGTCGCGGCACCAGGTCGCGATGCTCACTGAAGTGCGCGCACCGCCTTCCTCGCGAGCGCGCCTTGGTCGAGCGAGTGGTCGCGCTGCTCTCTGCCCGTTTTTGACACTTTCATCGCGAGCAGTCCATCGCGACCTGTGGTCGCGGTGGCTGGTCGCGATGCTCACTGCCAGGTTTTGCCATTTTCATCGCGAGCAAGCCATCGCGACCTGTGGTCGCGGTGACTGGTCGCGGTACTCACTGCCCGAAATTGCGTTTTTCACCGCGAGCGAGCCATCGCGACCTGTGGTCGCGGTGACCAGGTCGCGATGCTCTCTGGTTCAGTTTTCAAATTTTTTTTTTCTTTTTTTCACTATTCAATCTGATCCGCTGGAAATTATAAAATAAAAATTCATTTTCTTTTTTTCACTATTCAATCTTTTTTTCACTTTTAATTACATTTACACCCCCTTAAATAGTAAAAATTCATTTTCACATATTTCATATATATCAAAAATTCATTACCCAAAATCCGGGATGTTACAAAACTCCTTCGACTTAGGTATCTCCTTCTTTGGAGCACCTTGGAAAGCCCCTCCATTAACAGCTCTCTTGCATAAGGCCATATCTTCACGCAAGTCTTCAAGAAGTGTCTCGAACTCCGTAAGCTTCCCCATTATTGTGTTTTCCAACCTTGCCTGGAAGATCTCATTCTCCTCTTGCGCCTCTCGCCCTGATGTAGTGCCAAATTGCATGTCTCCCCGGAGGTTCTCGATCTTTTCCTTAAGATCGCCGATGTCCCTCTCCATGCATTGCTCCAATACATCCAGCCGTTCCCTCGAATCGGCTATGGCGAGCTCAATCCTAGCCAACCTTGACTCCAAGATTGAGGCAGCATCACGAGACTTGTCCTTCCTCGACCTGCTTGGGTTGGTATCCCTTCCACGGCTTGGCTCTTAGACGACAACTTCCTCGACTCCTGCCATTATGCTATCTCTTCCTTGGTTGAGCAACCGAGCTCTGATACCACTTGTCACGGCCTTAGTATTTTCTAAGCCAACCGTGCGACACTTAACACACTTCCTCCCGTCGAAGAGGTTAAGTCAGTCTTAATCCCCACGAGCTAGGCAAGTAACTTGCTAGCAAACTCAAGAAAGCTTGTAGGAAGAGAGAAGAGAAAAGAGCACAAGTGATTGTGTAACACCCCCTGATCCAAATCCGCTCGGACCGAATCAGGGAGCGCTACTATATACTAAAATCTAACTTTTATAAACCATAAGTTAAAACTATATTAAAAACATTTGAAAATAGTCCAAATAAATTTCTAAAAATCTTGCCAGAGTTTTCTCTGTTTTTCTGACTTTCCAAAACTTGTTTACAATTAAAATTCATAAATATCAACTTTTAAATTCTCAAATCAATTTTGCGCACCTTTCCAAATATAGTGCGACTTACCAACCAATTTATCATAAGATATATATATATATATATATATATATATATTTATATTCAGATAATATAAACAGATAATAAATAGTTATATAGCGGAAGCTCTTTAAATATATACAAACAGTTCCTGCGTGCGAGAAAACTCAACACGCTAAGCATATTGCTTAGTGGATGTACATAAAATTGTATAGACAAATCTACTATGTCAAATATGTATATCTATTCTTAATCAATATATAAATCACATATAATTAAATCATATATGGGGCTCATATCAAATCAAATATCCAAAATCAATCAACAGACAGATTTGTCATAATTTCTCAAACGTTTTCATATAACAAATCAGTTTTCAGATTGGCTCCTGGCATACAAAACATAAGTTATCGGATTGGATTACGGGTTGTTCGGCACAGGACGCAAACGGGCGAGCAGCCGAACATCAGATCAGAATGGAACACTAACGGACTTACCCGCTGTGAATGTCCCATGACAGAACCCTAAGAAGGGTGGTACAAACAGAATATATCGGTACAGTACTGTTCAGACAGAAACTCAATTGACATGTCAACCTTCTATATCCATATCTATGTTCATACACATCAGAGCCAAAATGTTTTCTCAAATCCAATGTCAACATATTTCATTTTTTTCTGAATAATCGAATTCAATTTCAATACTTATCAATATATTTATATTTTTACAATTCAAATTTTATCAAATATAATATAACAGAAATATACTAATATATTTATAAATCAATAATCATATCAAATCAATCCAAAATATACTCAAACGTATTTCATAATTCCATTTCGAATCAAATCGCCCCAAAATCATTTTCCGATACATTTCACAATATAATATAATTTAAATCACTTTCAACAATATATTTTCATAACACTATTAGAACCAAATCTTATTCAAATCAATCCGAAATCGGTTTCAAACTATCTATTCTACTCAATATAGTTCAAATAATTCAAAAACTATAAAATTCGATAATTCCAAAAATTTCTGGAAAACTGGAAAAATTCAAAAACTCGTATACATCGAGCCTGAACTATAATTATAATCAATATAATTCAAATAACTCAAATTTAATCAAATTCAATCAATCCGAAATATTCTGGAAAACAGAAAAATTCCAAAACACGTATACATCAAACCTGAACTATATTCTATAATCCATATACTTCAAATAATTCAAAAACTATAAAATTCAACCATTCCGAAAATTTTTGGAAAACTGGAAATTCGAAAAATATGTGTACATCAAACCTGAAAGCTTCCTTCTTCTCCTTTCCTTCTTCTCTTCCTCTTTTCTTCTTCTTCTCTCCTTCTTCTTCTTCTCTTCTTCTTCTTCTTCTTCTTCTTCTTTTTCTTCTTTTTCTTCTTTTTCTCTCCTCTCATCTCTTCTTTCTCTCTCGTTTTCTGATATGTTTATGTTTCTGTGTGATGTTTGCTGAATGTTGAGAGCTTTTGCTCTCTTAATGCACCGCTCCACCGCTTTATTTTTTTACAATTTTTGAGTCATCGCGACCTGTACCGCGAGCGGTGGTCGCGTCGCTTCGGTCGCGTTGCTCACTGGTCGAAATTTGCCACTTTCACCGCGAGCTGCTCATCGCGATCTGTGGTCGCGGTGAGTAGTCGTGATGCCTACTGTCCAGATTTTCACCCTTTTCTTCGTGCATTGTTTTCGACCGTTCAAATTGGTCCATTATCAAATTGGTACATTTAATTACATTTTCCACCCCTCAAATCATAAATATCATATTCACATACTCCATTTAAATTAAAATATACTTTTCCTATTTATTCGAAATTAGGGATGTTACAAATTGAATGCTTGAATGCTTCAATTCTAAGATGGTTTGTACAAATGAGGGGTGCCATCTATTTATAGGCACCAAAGAACATTCTAGGTTCCTACCTATCTACAATGTTCTAGAGAATTCTACAATGTACAAGAAATCCCTATAATGTACATGTTCTAGAGAATTCCATATCTTGAACATCCTACAAGTCTCCACAACATTCTAGAATGTCTCAAGAGCTAGACTTCTCTAGGAGTTTCTCCATCCTTCTAGGTTGCTCCACAAGGTTCTCTATTCTTCTGGGTTGTTCCGGAGGGTTCTAGAAAGATCGTGACAATACACCTTGGAAGATAATGAGTTGTGGTTGAGACATCTCCTTGGACTTGTTGTCCAAGTTGGAGTTGCATTTTATGTCTTCTTACTATCCTGGAGCAATAGTGCCATCACTTTTATAAACATTCCGGTGTTTATATCAGGAATTATCAAATATTGTGAGAGGAATATTGCACTTAGATCAAGTGCAGAGCAATTTAGAGATTCCGTGCCCTCAAGTCCCGATCCATGCCAAGAATTTGTTGCAGTTGTTGAGCAAGATAAGAGGGGACAAAGTTCAGAGGGATTAGAAGAAGGATCGTTAGAAGGATCACTCGAAAGATAAAAAAGATTCATGGTTGTAGTACAAAGTGACATTGCTCCAAAGGACCATTACCTTGTTCAAGCTTATTTTTGTTTCACGAGATTTAAATATCTTTTTGCAAATCTATTGGTTGATGACAAAGAATGGGAATGCATCTATTCCGCCATTAAAGACAAGGGTGCTGCAGATGCCTTCAAAATGGTAGCAGTTGAGCTTGGATTCATGTATGATGTGTTTTACACCAAGGCTGCAATTGTTTATTCTCAGTGGGGAATCTTTCTCCGTTGCATCAGCTTCATTTACTCTCTTTCTGCTTTGGTTCTCTTCTCAATTACCATCGATGTCCATGCCTATTCGCTCACTGATATCTCTATAACTTATTTATTGCTAGCTGGGGCTGTTGTTCTGGAGATTTATGCATTCCTTTTGCTTCTTTCCTCAGATTGGACAAAGCTTCGGTTGATCAAACTAAAAAAGGCAAGCTCAAAAACTTTGGTCCGACATTTTTGGAGGTTGATTAGTGATTTTGCTTCACTTTTGAGCAGCCGCAAGAGGTGATCGGGATCCATAGGTCAGTACAACCTTATAAGTTCTTGCTTGAGGAAGGTGCAACCCACATCTATTGGAGTTCACGAGTTACCTTTTGTGGGCGAATTGTTAGACAAGCACTGGCACTTTAATTGGGAAGATGTGAATATTAATAATTTACAAGAAACAATCTTCAAGTTTTTAAAACATCATGGTGATCGTCTTAATGACCAACGAGATATTGCTCTTTTTTTGTTGTTGTTGTTGTTGTTGTGTATACAGTTTAATATATCCTACATATGAGGAATAAGTTCAACACAGAACTGCAATTTGACTTATTATGTTATAAGCAGTCATTGTGTTGTTCTCAGAAGAAATGCCAATCAAGTATGGTAGAATTAAATTGTAGCAGCTTCTCAGAATCTTAGATTATCAATAATACTCAATAAAATGCATTTTATATTTGAAAGTTTATGCATTCAAAATCCTCTGTTTCTCAAGGAAGGTCTTTCCAGTTTGCATTTCTTTATTCCTACTCCATTTCATCTACTTTTTCTTCTTTGCATCAATACATTGCTTTTGAAAGGAAAAGTCATTTAATTTAATCACTTTTTTTTTTTTTTTTTGTTTGCAAAGCAAGTGCATGTTGTAGCATCCCCATTGCACAAGTTATTCTCTAATACTTCTCAGATAACCTTGCCTCTTGTTTTTCTATTATAAAATGGCCTCCACATTTAAACCATAAAATATTGAATTACATCACGTGCTTCAATTAGCTTGCGAAGTTCTTGGGTGCATCTTCTTTTACAGGTAAGTGATTAGTTTATTTTATTAGTAAAGTTTTTGGAAAGAAAAGCTATTTTACTTCATGTTGTCATTCTATTTTAATAACTGTCCAAAAAGCACATAGGTGTATAAACTTATCTGTCAAACTTTTGGTTTTAGCAGCTTCGTAAGAACATGATATCGGGTTTGAGTCTCAATTTAGTGTTGAGATTGAAATACCAAAACTATACATACTGCATATAATTTAGAAAATCTTAAAAATAAATATTTTTTGCTAGGAGATGACTAGAAAGATAAAAAAAAACTAACATAGTTCAAACTTTAACTATGATGGGGATAAAACATATTTATTTTATTATTTTTTTTGTAATTATTTAGATACAACTAACAGCTATATTTCCACATTGTCATCTTTTTCATACAGTGATTAACTATTTTTTTCTTAGCAACAGTAAACCTTGAGTTGCTTGCAGTTTGGATTTTCAGAAAAGATAAGCTTCCAAAGTTCTTGGGTGCATCTTCTTTTCCAGGTAAGTGAGTTATTTTATTAATAAATTATATTTGGAAAACAATGCTATTTTACACATACATTATCATTCTATCATTCTATTTTAATAGCTGTCTCATTTATTTTATTAGTTTTCTTCTCCAACTTTTATTTAAAAAAACTTGTAGTTGTTGTGGAAGATGGTACACATACATTATCATGTATAAATCATATGCATTGAATGCTATTGTAATTCTAAAAGTGTTAAACTTTTAGTTTGATTGGTCTCTTAACATGGTATTTATAACACATACACTAATGTTTCTTGCTGGAAAATATGTCTTCAAGGAAGTCATGGGTTTTAGATATTGACTTTATTTCTATTTTTTAAGCAAAATAATCTTCATAATCTATTTTTACTTAGTAGCAGCAAATCTTGAGTTGCTTGCAGGTTTGATTTTTCAGAAAAGACAATGCAGCTCTTTCCAGAAAAAGTCATAAGACTTTGGAGTGGATGGGATATTCGATTGATGGTTTTACTCAGCCTTGTTTTACAAATCATCCTCATTATTTTTGGTGCTCGGAGAAAGATCACAGCAAGAATCTGGATACAAATCCTGGTTTGGTCGGTATATATGTCAGCTGACTGGGTAGCAACTGTTGCATTGGGCAACCTCGTCAGCAGCCAGTTTGGAGATTCTGATCAAAACAACAATACTCTCCAGGCATTTTGGGCTCCCTTCCTGCTTTTGCACTTGGGGGTCCAGACACTATCACAGCATACGCCTTGGAAGATAATGAGTTGTGGTTGAGACATCTCCTTGGACTTGTTGTCCAAGTTGGAGTCGCATTTTATGTCTTCTTACTATCCTGGAGCAACAGTGCCATCACTTTTATAAACATTCCGGTGTTTATCTCAGGAATTATCAAATATTGTGAGAGGAGTGTTGTGCTCAGATCTTCAAGTGCAGAGCAATTTAGAGATTCCTTGCCCTCAAGTCCCGATCCATGCCAAGAATTTGTTGCAGTTGTTGAGCAAGATAAGAGGGGACAAAGTTTAGAGGGATTAGAAGAAGGATCATCAGAACGATTGCCGGAAAGATCAAAAAGATTCACGGTTGTGGTAAAAGATGACATTGCTCCAAAGGACCATTACCTTGTTCAAGCTTATTTTTGTTTCACGAGATTTAAATATCTCTTTGCAAATCTATTGGTTAATGATAAAGAATGGGAATGTATCTATTCCACCATTAAAGACAAGGGTGCTGCAGATGCCTTCAAAATGGTAGCAGTTGAGCTTGGATTCATGTATGATGTGTTTTACACCAAGGCCGCCATTGTTTATTCTCAGTTGGGAATCTTTCTTCGTTGCATCAGCTTCAGTTGCTCTCTTTCTGCTTTGGTTTTCTTCTCAATTACCATTGATGTCAATGCTTACTCGCTCACTGATATCTCCATAACTTATTTATTGCTAATTGGAGCTGTTTTTCTGGAGATTTATGCATTCCTTTTGCTCCTTTCCTCAGATTGGACAAAGCTTTGGTTGATCAAAGTAAAAAAGGCAAGCTCAAAAACTTTGGTCCGACATTTTTGGAGGTTGATTAGTGATTTTGCTCCACTTTTGAGTAGCCGCAAGAGGTGGTCGGGATCTATAGGTCAGTATAACCTTATAAGTTCTTGCTTGAGGAAGGTGCAACCCATATCTATTGGAGTTCAGGAGTTGCCTTTTGTGAGCAAATTGTTAGACAAGCACTGGCACTTTTATGGGGAAGATGTGAATATTAATAATGTACAAGAAACAATCTTCAAGTTTCTAAAACATCATGGTGATCGTCTTAATGACCTACGAGATTCTGAGTCAAAAGTTCTTCGCGAATTAATCCTGGCTCAAAGAGGCAACTTTACGCTTAAAACATGGTATGCTGAAGATACTAATATCAGTTTGTCTACCGTTGGCACGGAATTTGTTGACAGCCTTGTTATTTGGCACATTGGTACTGATTTATTATACTACGGTGATCTTGATGATATACCTGGAGGTGATGTTAATAAACTCGATCCGAAATGCAAAGTTAGCAAATACTTATCAGATTACATGTTATATCTTCTAGTGTTTTGCCCATTTATGCTACTGCAAGGGTTCGGTGTGATAAGGTATAAAAAGGCGTGTCATGAGGCGATAAGCCTTTTCAACCAAGAGAGGCCGGCTGATATACTCAATGAAAGTAGGACTTGCAGGGATCTGCTTAAAAAGTATCCCCAGTCGACACCGGAGGAGTCATCTCATGGAGGAATAATGGGAGGAAATGTGTCATTGCTGAAGTATGGATGTATTCTTTCATGGCGACTTCGTGAGTTGACAGACAGGCATGGTTATAGAAAATGGGAAATAATAAGTGATATTTGGGTGGAAATGTTAGCATATGCTGCAGACAATTGTGGATGGAAAGAGCATACTCAACAGCTTGGGAAAGGTGGAGAGTTTCTCACTCACGTTTACCTTCTTATGGCACATTTTGGCTTTACTAGACAATATACTGCTGGTAAACTAATTCAGTTGACAGCATCTGGGGACACTAATTTAGTAGAGAATATTCTGGAAGACTATTTACAGAAGGAAAGTGAAAGAAAAGGAGAAAAAAATACAGTGCATGTTTGAACCAATTTTCTACTTTTGTGGGGACACAAATTTAGAAGAATTCATGTACTTTCCTCCTATTCTCTATTTGTTAATTTGGATAAGATTATGTTTTACATTTCTTGTGTTTAATTTAGCACTTTCAGTTAACAAATAATCACTTTTAGTTTAAGTGCATGGTAAACTCAATTTTAAACTTAACTTTTTAAAATTTAAAAAAAAATATTTGACAAAATTACTAAAGGAGATATCATTATTCAATATAGAAAATAATTAAATAACATAATAATTATAAATTAGTTCTTTTAACAAAAAACATAAAAAAAATGAACAAATACAAAATAAGTTTTGAATATTACTAAATAAAGATAAAATAAATATATAAATATTCTAAAAAAAATTAACCGTTAGGGTCAATCAAGTATATGGTAGAAACTTGAATTAAGGATGTGATAATATTGATCTAGTAGTATGCTTATTTACGGCCAAGTATGTATGTATATGTGTGTGTGTCTATATATATATATATTTATTTATTACTTAGCACTTTTCTTCTTTTTTCAAAACTTTTTATTTTTTTAGATTTATTTTTGGAGAGTATTATTATCATAATACATATTTTAATGTTATGTCTACTCAATTTATTAATTTTGTACTATTTTTACAAACCCAATCCAATTTGATATTATGAAAAAAAAAAAAAAAACTCTTTGTCTTTAATATATTTTGTATGGGTAATTATTAATTAATGGGTTGGGCTTAACAATTTCAGGTTTGTATAGCAATCCAACAAATCGAAACCAAGCCCTACGAACAGGGAAATTAAAGCTCGAACAACCAGGAAAATATAATTACACCTTAATTACTATGAATTTCACACATGCTCTCAAACAGGATAATACATGTTGATTATGCCCAGCTTTAAATACAACATTTTAAAAGATGTTCTTGATAGAGCCAATTGGTAGGTGTGTATTTAACTTAACGGATCCCGCTTCAATATTTTTTTTTTGATAAAATGCCGGTCTATATCTACATATTTTGCTCTATCATGATCATTAATATATGAAATTTCTGGTTTTCAGAAACTTTCTATCAAAATTTATAACTGACTTATGTCCACTCCAAAAATTAAATTTATTTCTGTGCTAATTAAAATATCACCAAATTTTACATGGTAACGGAAGATATGTGAATAATTTTACATAAAAATTTACAAAATTTTCAAAATTAAATAACCATTCCAAAAAAATATATATAAAAACTCCAAGTAGCAAACGACGACCCTCAGAACAAACTTTATATCAATTATAAAGGTATACCATTTTAACCTCTTTCACGGGTAAAATGGCTTCTTCCTATTAATTGTTGATGATTGTTCTTACAGCACACATTGGTGGCACCAAGTTAAGGATGTTTTGTGGATAATTCACATTAAATTACACTAATTTAATTTGATTATAATACCACCTTACAACATTATTTGATGTTTTCCATCTTCAATTATGTGATCCTCTATTATATTAAGTTAATAATTAATTATGTGTATTTTTAAAATGTATTATCTTATAAATTTAGTTAATTATTAATTTACTACATTAATTTTAAGTCAGTATCAGTCAAACATATTATTTAATTGAGATTATTAATTTATTGAGGTTATACTATGTACGGAAAGCTCTAATCCTTTATTAACATGTATGATTTTTTATTCTGGCAATAAATTAGTTAGAAGTAAACCGAGACTTGTTGAGATAAAAAATGTTCATACATAATAGTTTTAGAGCATCTCTAAGAGCATCTCCAATGCTATTATGCATTTGGAGAAAATTAAGTGCCACATAGGATCGATATTGAAAAAGTTAAGAAAACATTTTTCAATGCAATTATCTAACTTTAATATTGATATTAACAATTTACAAGAAACAATCTTCAAGTTTTTAAAACACCGTGGTGATCTTGTTAATGACCTAGAAGATGTTGAATCAAAAATTCATTGCGAAAAATTCCTGGCTCACAGAGGTAACTCGACAATTAAAACATAGAATTTGTTGACAGCCTTGTTATTTGGCACATTGCTACTGATTTATTATACTACGATGATCTTGGTAATATACCTATTGGTGTTGTTAGTAAACTCGATTCAAAATGCAAAGTTAGCAAATATTTATCAAATTACATGTTATATCTTCTAGTATTTTGCCCATCGATGCTATTGCAAGGATCTGGTGTGATAAGGTATATATAGTAAGCAATGAAAGACCAAAATATATTCCTCGAGAGAGGATCGTGTTTGGGTAGATATTGAACCTTGTTGTTTCTCTTCTCTTTTTTAATGAAGTTTTTTTGGTTTCAAAAAAAAAAAAAAAATTATTTCTTTGTTTTTTGTGTATTAAGTTTAATATATCAAATATCGAAAAAGAAAGCATAACTCATCACTGTATAAAAATATATAATGTAGATCATAATTCCACATTACTCTGTTGAGGAATAAGTTCAACAAAGAGCTGCCATTGTATTGCTCTAAGAAGAAATGCCAATCAAGTATGGTAGTGGCACTCAAGTATGGTAGTGGCACTCTGGTCCCATAGGAGCTTTTTCATTGCCTTCTCATGCACAAAAGATTTAGCAATTTGTGGAATTATATGAGAAAACTCCCTGTTTGCAGAAGTTCTTTTCTGTCATTCTTTGCAGAATGCTTTCTTTCTTTATTTATTTCTCTATCTAACTTCTTTTTTTTCTTTTTCCTGTTCACTTTTGGACCTATCAAACAATGTAAACTGTTATTGGAAGAACAATATATACAAATGGATTGTATATAACTTTGTCCAAATAATATTTCACTGCAAATGTCACGTTCCACCTTACTAGCGGAACATATTTAAATTTTTTTTGTAATTATTTAATATTTCCACATTGTCATCTTTTTCATACAGTGATTAACTATTTTTTTCTTAGCAACAGTAAATCTTGAGTTGCTTGCAGTTTGGATTTTCAGAAAAGATAAACTTCCAAAGTTCTTGGGTGCATCTTCTTTTCCAGGTAAGTGAGTTATTTTATTAATAAATTATATTTGGAAAACAATGCTATTTTACACATTCATTATCATTCTATCATTATATTTTAATAGCTGTCTCATTTATTTTTTTAGTTTTCTTCTCCAACTTTTATTTAAAAAAACTTGTAGTTGTTGTTGTGGAAGATGGTACACATACATTATCTGTATAAATCATATGCATTAAATGCTGTTGTAATTCTAAAAATGTTAAACTTTTAGTTTGATTGGTCTCTTAACATGGTAATTATAATTATTTGCATACAACTAACTCTAATGTTTCTTGTTGGAAAATATATGTCTTCAAGGAAGTCATGGATTTTAGATATTGACTTTATTTCTAATTTTTTTTAGCAAAATAATCTTCATAATCTATTTGTACTTAGTAACAGCAAATCTTGAGTTGCTTGCAGGTTTGATTTTTCAGAAAAGACAATGCAGCTGTTTCCAGAAAAAGTCATAAGACTTTGGAGTGGATGGGGAATTCGATTGATGGTTCTACTGAGCCTTGTTTTACAAATCATCCTCATTATTTTTGGTGCTCGGAGAAAGATCACAGCAAGAATCTGGATACGAATCCTGGTTTGTTCGGTATGCATGTCAGCTGACTGGGTAGCAACTGTTGAATTGGGCAACCTCGCCAGCAACCAGTTTGGAGATTCTGATCAAAACAACAATACTCTCCAGGCATTTTGGGCTCCCTTCCTGCTTTTGCACTTGGGGGGTCCAGATACTATCACAGCATACGCTTTGGAAGATAATGAGTTGTGGTTGAAACATCGCCTTGGACTTGTTGTCCAAGTTGGAGTTGCATTTTACGTCTTCTTACTATCCTGGAGCAACAGTGCCATCACTTTTATAAATATTCCGGTGTTTATCTCAGGAATTATCAAGTATTGTGAGAGAAATATTGTGCTAAGATCTTCAAGTGCAGAGCAATTTAGAGATTCCCTGCCCTCAAGTCCCAATCCATGGCACGAATTTGTTGCAGTTGTTGAGCAACATAAGAGGGGACAAAGTTCAAAACGATTCACGGTTGTGGTAAAAGATGACATTGCTCCAAAGGACCATTACCTTGTTCAAGCTTATTTTTGTTTCACGAGATTTAAATATCTCGTTGCAAATCTAATGGTTGATGATAAAGAATGGGAATGCATCAATTCCACCATTAAAGACAAGGGTACTGCTGCAGATGCCTTTGAAATGGTAGCAGTTGAGCTTGGATTCATGTATGATGTGTTTTATACCAAGGCTGCAATTGTTTATTCTCAGCTGGGAATTTTTCTCCGTTGCATCAGTTTCAGTTGCTCTCTTTCTGCTTTGGTTGTCTTCTCAATTACCATTGATGTCCATGCTTACTCGCTCACTGATATCTCCATAACATATTTATTGCTAGTTGGGGCTGTTGTTCTGGAGATTTATGCATTCCTTTTGCTCCTTTCCTCAGATTGGACAAAGCTTTGGTTGATCAAAGTAAAAAAGGCAACCTCAAAAACTTTGGTCCGACATTTTTGGAGGTTGATTAGTGATTTTGCTCCACTTTTGAGCAGCCGCAAGAGGTGGTCGGGATCTATAGGGCAGTACAACCTTATAAGTTCTTGCGTGAGGAAGGTGCAACCCACATCTATTGCAGTTCATAAGTTACCTTTTGTGAGCGAATTGTTAGACAAGTACTGGCACTTTCGTGGCAAAGAAGTGAATATTAATAATTTAGAAGAAACAATCTTCAAGTTTGTAAAACATCATGGTGATCGTCTTAATGACCGAGGAGATATTAAGTCAAAAGTTCTTCGCGAATTAATCCTGGCTCAAAGGGGCAACTTTACGCTTAGAAGATGGAATGCTGAAGATATCGGTGTTTGGACCGTTGGCATGGAATTTGTTGACAGCCTTGTTACTTGGCACATTGCTGCTGATATATTATACTACGAGGATCTTCATGATAGACTTGGAGGTAATGTTAATAAACTCGATCCGAAATGCAAAGTTAGCAAATACTTATCAGATTACATGTTATATCTTCTTGTGAAGATATCTACAGATACAGATAACAGAAGCCAAAGAAGCCAACAACAAGTCAACCGAAGTCAACACCAAATACACTCTACAGATACAGATAACAGAAGCCAACAAGAAGTCAACCGAAGTCAACAACAAATACACTCACAGCATCAAAACTCACAGCATCATCAAAACACAAGATTGTTGGAAAATATGGATTACAAATAACAGTAGGTAACCCTAGATTATATTCCTAACAAACTAACAGATTTGTAACAGATCTGTAACTAAATCAGTTACAAATCTGTTAGCTGAAATTATGTATATAAATAGAGACCTAGTCTCTCAGATTTGTAAGTTTTGAGAAAATACAAAAATGAAATAAAATCAGAGCTTTGTAACCTGCAACTATGGAGATGTCGTCAGCTGTGTAACCTTTCCTTCTTGTTCTGGAAGCTGATCTGGAAAGCATCTTCAGACCTCTGATAAACAAAGAAAGAAGACAAAGTGAGAGTTGAGAAACAGAGAGAAAACGAAGAAGAAAAGAAGAGAGAAGTTGTAACCTAGATATGTTTGACCGAGATTCAAAGTGATCTCAAAAGTAACACCCTGCTTGGTTAACAAACCTGGAGAGAGAGTTAGTGCGCCTAACTCTAGTTAAAAGAAGAGTTGAGAGAAAAACAAAACGGTGTCGTTTTTCACTCTTCTAGTGTTTTGCCCATTTATGCTACCGCAAGGGTCCGATGTGAAAAGTATAAAAAGGGGTGGTATAAAAAAGGCGTGTGATGAGGCGATAAGCCTTTCCAAGCATGAGTGGCCGGCTGATATATTGAATGAAATTAGGGTTTGCAAGAGTCTGCTTAAAAAGTATCCCCAGTCGACAACGGCAGAGTCATTTGTTGAAGAAATTTCTACGGAAGGAAATGTGTCATTGCTGATGTATGGATGTATTCTTTCAAGGAAACTTCGTGAGTTGACAGACAGGCATGATAATAGAAAATGGGAAATAATAAGTGATGTTTGGGTGGAAATGTTAGCATATGCTGCAGACAACTGTGGATGGAAAGAGCATACTCAACGGCTTAGGAAAGGTGGAGAGTTTCTCACTCACGTTTACCTTCTTATGGCACATTTTGGCTTTACTAGACAATATACTGGTCGTAAACTAATTCAGTTGACAGCAGTAATTGATACAGAGGATCTTCTGGAAGACTATTTAAGGAAGGAAAGGGAAATAAACAGAGAAAAATTTAAATTTTTATAATATATATATATATATATAGTTATATGTAATTATAAATTTTAATATTAATTATGTATATAATTGAATTAAAATGTAAAAAATTTTAAAAGAAAAATTAATAATGTAAAGACTTTGTTGAGAGAGAAAAATAGCAAATAATTGAAGAAAAAAATTTTAAATTAAAAATTATATTTTGTGATGCAAATTCGCTGTCATAAAATGAAACAAGAAATTGACTATTACAGTAAAGAAAGGAGATAATGAGAAAAAGTTGTTATTTGGCACATTACTACTAATTTATTATACTACGATGATCTTGATAATATATATGGAGGTGATGTTAGTATAGTTGATCCGAAATGCAAAATTAGCAAATACTTATCATATTACATGCTAAAAAGGCAACCTCAAAAATTTTAGTCCGTTATTTTTGGAGGTTCATCAGTGATTCTGCTCCACTTTTGAGTAGCTGCAAGAGGTGGTCAGGATTCATAGGTCTGTACAACCTTATAAGTTCTTGCTTGAGGAAGGTGCAGCCCACATCTGTTGCAGTTCACAAGTTACCTTTTGCGGGCGCATTGTTAAACGAGCACTTTCACTTTAATTGGGAAGATGTGAATATTAATAATTTACAGGAAACAATCTTCAAGTTTCTGAAGCATCATAATGATAGTATTAATGACCTACGAGGTGATAAGTCAAAACTTCTTCTTGAAATAATCCTGACTCAAATAGGCAACCTTACGCTTAGAAGTAGAACATGGTATGGTGGAGATTATTATAACAGTTGGTGTACTGTTGGCATAGAATTTGTTGATAGCCTTGTTATTTGGCACATTGCTACTGATTTATTATACTACGATATGGAGGTGATGTTAGTATAGTTGAGCCGAAATGTAAAGTTAGCAAATACTTATCAGATTACATGTTACATCTTCTAGTTTTTTGCCCATTTATGCTACCGCAAGGGTTCGGTGTGATAAGATATAAAGAGGCGTGTGACGAGGCGATAAGCCTTTTCAAGCAAGAGAGTCCGGCTGATATATTCAATGAAAGTAGGGCTTGCAAGGATCTGCTTAAAAAGTATCCCCAGTCGATACAGGACGTGCCATCTCCTGAAGAAATGTTAATGTCAGAAAATGAGTCATTGCTGAAGCATGGATGTATGCTTTCAAGGCAACTTTGTGAGTTGACAGACATGTTTGGTCGTAGAAAATGGGAAATAATAAGTGATGTTTGGGTGGAAATGTTAGCATATGCTGCAGAAAATTGTGGATGGAAAGAGCATACTCAACAGCTTAGGAAAGGTGGAGAGTTTCTCACTCACGTTTACCTTCTTATGGCACATTTTGGCTTTACTAGACAATATACTGGTCGTAAACTAATTCAGTTGACAGCACTTCGGACAGAGGACGCTCTAGAAGACTATTTAAAGAAGAAAAGGGAAAGAAATTGATAAAAAAAAAATACAGAGCATGTTTGAACCCATTTTTCTACTTTTGTGGGAACACTAATTTAATACTTAGCTAATACTTATATTTGTTAATTTGGATAAGATTATGTTTTTACATTTCTTGTGTTTAATTTAGTACTTTAAGTTAACAAATAATCACTTTTAGTTTTACTTAGCTAGGTGCTTGGTAAACTCAATTTTAAAAACTTTTAAAAAAATATATATTTAACAAAATTATTAAAGAAGGTATCATTATATAATATAGAAAATAATAATTATTATAAAAATTTAAATGAACAAATACAAAAATAAGTTTGGAATTATTACTAAATAAAAATAAAATAAATTTATAAAATATTCTAAAAAACATTATTACACATATGCCGTACGTCTGTAATACTTGAAGGTGACCTTCTGTTTGTTATGTGCTATGGCTATTCTTTACTGTCATCGGCATCTTCGCAACGTGTTTTAAGATGAAGAAAAGTCAATCCTGCCGTACGTGGGTGAGAAATTTGGAAATCTCACTTCAACATCATTATAAATTTCCACAAGAATCTAGACAAGTTGTCTGCATGTGTGTGTGATACTAGTCAGAATTTGATGCAAGTTGCAACACTAATCGGTCTGTATCTTCTTCTTCTTCGTCTGACAGAGTCCTTGACATGGAGGATGGCATTTCTTGATAACGACAGTTAAAGACTTTTATCAACTTTCCATGGTGCTTCACAATCGGTCTGTATCTTCTTCTTCTTCGTCTTCATTTTATCAGAGGACAATAGACAATCCTCGGTGCACCTTATTAATTTCATCAATTACTTACTAATTTTTTATTTGCAGAGAGCAGTGCAGAACTTGATTCTACATATACATATATATATATATATATATATATATATATATGTTAACTTAAGTCACCAAATAAAAAGTTAACAAGTAAAGAAAGTATATAGATATCTCTCCTAGAAAAAACATTCAGGACGCCTCTTAGAGAAAACGTTCAGGACGCCTCATAATAATTTTTCTTTAAAGCCTCTACTTATAAGATCCCACTTCTAAAAGATCTACTTTTAAAAACTCTACTCGAATAAATCTTTCTAAATGGTTAACCTAAGTTTAAAATTTATTTGACATCTCAAATTATCCAAGTGAAATGATGTTAAAAATTAAAGGGTAAATTCTATTCTAGTACCTATATTTATATCAATTATCAATTTTTAATATAATTTACTTTATTAATATTCGTAGGTACTAAATTTTTATAAAAACATTAAATAAATCCTTATGTTAATTAACTGTTAATCATACTTAACGGTTTGGTAAAATTATAATTCTAGACTTTTTTTAGAGACAAAATAGTCCTTTTAGGTTATCAAACGGAATATAGGGGTGAAATATATATTATGCCAATTTTGTAAGATTTGAATGTAAGAAAATTAGCTAAATAGACCAAATTGATGCATTTACGAAAACTTTAGGTTCGCAGATACCAATAAAGCAAACTGTGCTAAATAATAAATATTAATGAAAATATAGGGACTAAAGTGAAATTTGCCCAAAATTAGTCTTTAAGTAATGTAATATTTGACATATATATATATATATATATATATAGAAGCATTAATCATCCAGTCTCTTAAAGTTATATGTATAACTACAAGGATTCTAATACTATACAATACTTTTATTATAGTTTGTGTAAATAAGGAAATCTATCATTTGTTTTTGAATATATATATATATATATATATAATAATTTTTTAAATGGTATTTCTTTGCAACCATTAAATTTTAATTCGATTAATATAAACTATTCATTAACATTTTATATGGACATCTATGAATATTTAAATTATTATTAATAGTTTAATATTTTTCTGATATAATATATATTTTTTTCTTTAGTCTTCACTGAGTGTGAAAATATTCAACAAACATTTAATGAAAAAAACTGTAAAGATGGAGATAAGGACATCAATGGTCCCTGCTGGTCTAAAGGGCAGTCGCCTCATAGACTACAGTGGTTGAATAACAACGTCGATAATCTATCAATTTATTCATTAGTTGTTGTATTAGTCACCAGAATTGAATTTACATAGATAATTAGTTCGTTTGTTGAGAATATTAAATATTTTTTTTATTGATTTTATTTAATTTAATTCAACCGGTCGAGGAGAATAGGAGAAGAGGCAGCTTGTAGGGTCAACCTTAACATTTATTGGACGGTTGGACTCGCAACTTGTAGGGTCAGGGAAGGCCTATCTTATAAGTTTAGTGTGCATTTCAATTAAATTTAACTTTTAAGTTTTTTAGACTAATAGAATTATATAAATTCACCGTCGCCGCCGTCGTCAGCTGCTCACCGCGTGTCATCATCGCCGGATTTTGTTCGGTCAGCCACTTTCAAGTGGTTTTTGGTTAAGAGAAAGAAAGTAAGTGGTTTGTCATATTTTTTTCTTAGCAACCGTAAATCTTGAGTTGCTTGCAGTTTGGATATTCAGAAAAGATAAGCTTCCAAAGTTCTTCTTATTAGGTGCATCTTCTTTTCCAGGTATGTGAGCTGTTTTACTTCATTCTATCGTTATATTTTAGGGGGATTATCATTTTGGTTCCTAATTTTTAAGGAATTATCAATTTTTTAAATTAATTTCGTTTATTGGTATCATTGGATCCTAACTTTTTGAAAAAGTATTAATTTGGTCCCTTTGACTAATTTTTTAATGGTCAAACCTCACTGAATTGGTAAAAAGACTAATTTGCCCTTGATTCAAATTGTTTAAAAAATTATTAATAAGTAGAAGGGTAGTATGGTCATTTTATATTAAATTTTAAAAATAAAATTAAAAATATTTTGAAATTATTTTAAAACCAATCTAGATTTTTTATCAGATCTAATGGACGGTTTGCATCCTATATGTATCAATTTTTTTAAAAAAAATTAAAAAACCTGGAAAAAAATAAAAAAAATTAAAGAATTAAAAAAAGTAAAAAAAAATAAAGATCGAATCTGGGCCGTTCATCATATATGATAGACGGTCTAAATCCTATCTGGACAAATTTTTTTATAAAACTTTAAAAAACTGAAAAAATTAAAAAAGTCCAGGTCAAATATGGACAGTCCATCAGATCTGATGGACAGTCCAAATTTGATCTAGACCGCCCACCTCCATGGATTCATAGAATCCATGGAGATCAATGAATCCATGGAGATCTCCATGGATTCATCCAGTTTATGGAGCTTTTCTACTTGAAAGAAGCTTTCGAAATCAAATCCATGGAGCTTCGCAGATCAAATCCATGGCGGTGATTAAAGAGCGCTCAAAGAACATATCGAAATCCCATAAAGTTCGTCGTTCTTCGATTGACGAAGAACCCAGAAACTTCTGGGTTCTTCGTCGATTGAAGAACCCTGGGTTCTTCGACCTTTGAGCGACGAGGAACCCAGAAGTTTATGGGTCGTCGTTGATCGAAAAACCCAGGGTTCTTCAAGCGACGAAGAACCCAGAAGTTTCTGGGTTCTTCGTCGGTCGAAGAACTAGAAATGGGTTCCTCGTCGCTACCTTCGATCGACGAAGAACCCAGTCTTCGTGAATCGAAGAAATCTGAATTTTTTTTTTATGTTGTTGGTGGAGATCCAAGAACAAGTTTAATTTTTTGTTCTCGTTTCTTTTTTTCTAAACAGCCAAAACAAAAAAAAAATTTAAAAATTGATTTTCACTTTTCATTTTATTTAAAAAAATTCCAATATGATCTCCACCGTCCTATCCAACTAAGTTTTTTAAAAATTTTTAATTTAATAAAATTTTAATTGGGGATAGATATATCATTTCACTAAAAGATATATTGTTGACCATTAATATGTTTAAAAGACAAAAATACCCCTAGAACAGTTAAGTTTGACTAACGGTTGACTAACAGAATGACCAAATTGATACGTTTTCAAAAAGATAGGGTCCAATGATACCAATAAACGAAACTGATTTAAAAAATTGATAATTCTCTAAAAGTTAGGGACCAAAATGATAATCCCCCTATATTTTAATAGCTGTCTCATTTATTTTATTAGTTAATTTTCTTCTCCAACTTTAATCAAAAAAAAAAAAAATTCTTGTTGTTTTGTGGAAAATGGTACACATACATTATCATGTATAAATCATATGTATTAAATGCTACTGCAATTCTAAAAATTTTAAACTCTTAGTAACAGTAAATCTTGAGTTGCTTGCATTTTGATTTTTCAGAAAAGACAAGGTACACAATGCAGCTTTTTCCAGAAAGAGTCATCAGATTTTGGAGTGGATGGGAAGTTCGATTGATGGTTCTACTCAGCCTTGTTTTACAAATCATCCTCATTATTTTTGGTGCTCGGAGAAAGATCACAGCAAGAATCTGGATAAAAATCCTAGTTTGGTTGGTCTACATGTCAGCTGACTGGGTAGCTACTGTTGCGTTGGGTAACCTCGCCCGCAGCCAGTTTGGAGATTCTGATCAAAACAACAATACTCTCCAGGCATTTTGGGCTCCCTTTCTGCTTTTGCACTTGGGTGGTCCAGACACTATCACAGCATATGCCTTGGAAGATAATGAGTTGTGGTTGAGACATCTCCTTGAACTTGTTGTCCAAGTTGGAGTGGCATTTTATGTCTTCTTACTGTCCTGGAGCAACAGTGTCATCACTTTTATAAACATTCCAGTGTTTATCTCGGGAATTATCAAATATTGTGAGAGGAATTTTGTGCTCAGATCTTCAAGTGCAGAGCATTTTAGAGATTCCCTATCCTCAAGTCCCGATCCATGCCAAGAATTTGTTGCAGTTGTTGAGCAAGATAAGAGGGGACAAAGTTCAGAGGGATTAGACGAAGGACCAACAAGATTCACGGTTGTGGTAAAAGATGACATTGCTCCAAAGGACCATAATCTTGTTCAAGCTTATTTTTGTTTCACGAGATTTAAATATCTCTTTGCAAATCTATTGGTTGATGATAAAGAATGGGAATGCATCTATTCCACCATTAAAGACAAAGGTGCTGCAGTTGCCTTCAAAATCGTAGCAATTGAGCTTGGATTCATGTATGATGTGTTTTACACCAAGGCCGCTATTGTTTATTCTCAGTTGGGAATATTTCTTCGTTGCATCAGCTTCATTTGCTCTCTTTCTGCTTTGGTTGTCTTCTCAATTACCATCGATGTCCAGGCCTACTCACTAACTGATATCTCCATAACTTTTTTTTTGCTAGTTGGGGCTGTTGTTCTAGAGATTTATGCATTCCTTTTGCTCCTTTCCTCTGATTGGAAAAAACTTTTGTTGATTAAACTTAAAAAGGCAACCTCAAAAACTTTGGTCCGATATTTTTGGAGGTTCATCAGTGATTCTGCTCCACTTTTGAGTAGCTGCAAGAGGTGGTCGGGATCCATAGGTCAGTACAACCTTATAAGTTCTTGCTTGAGGAAGTCTATTGCAGTTCACAAGTTAATCTTTTGTGGGCGCATTGTTAGACAAGCACTTTCACTTGAATTGGGAAGATGTAAATATTAGTAATTTACAGAAAACAATCTTCAAGTTTCTGAAGCATCATGATGATAGTCTTAATGACCTACGAGGTGCTGAGTCAAAACTTCTTCGCGAAATAATCCTGACTCAAAGAGGCAACTTTACGCTTAGAAGTAGAACATGGTATGCTGGAGATTATTATAACAGTTGGTGTACTGTTGGCATAGAATTTGTTGACAGCCTTGTTATTTGGCACATTGCTACTGATTTATTATACTACGATGATCTTGATGGTATAGATAGTGGTGATGTTAGTAAACTCGATCCGAAATGCAAAGTTAGCAAATACTTATCAGATTACATGTTATATCTTCTAGTCTTTTGCCCATTTATGCTACTGCAAGGGTTCAGTGTGGTAAGATATAAAGAGGCGTGTGACGAGGCAATAAGCCTTTTCAAGCAAGAGAGTCCGGCTGATATATTCAATGAAAGTAGGGCTTGCAAGGATCTGCTTAAAATGTAAAAAATTTTAAAAGAAAAATTAATAATGTAAAGACTTTGTTGAGAGAGAAAAATAGCAAATAATTGAAGAAAAAAATTTTAAATTAAAAATTATATTTTGTGATGCAAACTCACTGTCATAAAATGAAACAAGAATTTGACTATTACAATAAAGAAAGGAGATAATGAGAAAAAGTTGTTATTTGGCACATTGCTACTAATTTATTATACTACGATGATCTTGATAATATATATGGAGGTGATGTTAGTATAGTTGATCCGAAATGCAAAATTAGCAAATACTTATCATATTACATGCTAAAAAGGCAACCTCAAAAACTTTGGTCCGTTATTTTTGCAGGCTCATCAGTGATTCTGCTCCACTTTTGAGTAGCTGCAAGAGGTGGTCAGGATCCATAGATCTGTACAACCTTTATAAGTTCTTGCTTGAGGAAGGTGCAGCCCACATCTGTTGCAGTTCACAAGTTACCTTTTGCGGGCACATTGTTAGACAAGCACTTTCACTTTAATTGGGAAGATGTGAATATTAATAATTTATAGGAAACAATCTTCAAGTTTCTGAAGCATCATGATGATAGTTTAATGACCTATGAGGTGATGAGTAAAAACTTCTTTGCGAAATAATCCTGACTCAAAGAGGCAACCTTACGCTTAGAAGTAGAACATGGTATGGTGGAGATTATTATAATAGTTGGTGTACTGTTGGCATAGAATTTATTGATAGCCTTGTTATTTGGCATATTGCTACTGATTTATTATACTACGATATGGAGGTGATGTTAGTATAGTTGGGCCGAAATGCAAAGTTAACAAATACTTATCAGATTACATGTTACATCTTCTAGTCTTTTGCCCATTTATGCTACCGCAAGGGTTCGGTGTGATAAGATATAAAGAGGCGTGTGACGAGGCAATAAGCCTTTTCAAGCAAGAGAGTCCGGCTGATATATTCAATGAAAGTAGGGTTTGCAAGGATCTGCTTAAAAAGTATCCCCAGTCGATACAGGACGTGCCATCTCCTGAAGAAATGTTAATGTCAGGAAATGAGTCATTGCTGAAGTATGGATGTATGCTTTCAAGGCAACTTTGTGAGTTGACAGACATGTTTGGTCGTAGAAAATGGAAAATAATAAGTGATGCTGTTTGGGTGGAAATGTTAGCATATGCTGCAGACAACTGTGGATGGAAAGAGCATACTCAACAGCTTAGGAATGGTGGAGAGTTTCTCACTCACGTTTACCTTCTTATGGCACATTTTGGCTTTAGTAGACAGTATACTGGTCGTAAACTAATTCAGTTGACAGCACTTCGGACAGAGGATGCTCTAGAAGACTATTTAAAGAAGAAAAGGGAAAGAAACTGATAAAAAAAAATACAAAGCATGTTTGAACCCATTTTTCTACTTTTGTGGGAACACTAATTTAATACTTAGCTATACTTATATTTGTTAATTTGGATAAGATTATGTTTTTACATTTCTTGTGTTTAATTTATCACTTTAAGTTAACAAATAATCACTTTTAGTTTTACGTAGCTAAGTGCATGGTAAACTCAATTTTAAAAACTTTAAAAATATATATATATATATATATTTAACAAAATTGTTAAAGGAGATATCATTATATAATATAGAAAATAATTAAATAACATAATAATTATATATTAGTTTTTTTTAAAAAAAAAACATAAAAAATTTAAATGAACAAATACAAAAATAAGTTTGGAATTATTACTAAATAAAAATAAAATAAATTTATAAATATTCTAAAAAAAATTAACCGGCAATACCAATCAAATATATGGTAGAAACTTGAATTGAGGATGAGATGATATTAATCTAGTGGTATGCTAGGCCAAGTGTGTGTATATATATATATATTTTAACTTGGCACTTTTTTCTTTCTCAAAACTTTTTGTATTTTAGATTTGTTTTTGGAAAGTATTATTATCCTAATATATATTTTGGTGTTACTTCCACTCAGTTTACTAACTTTATCTTTCTTTTTAATATATTCTGTTTGGTTCCAACAAAGGGAAACCGAAACCGAACCCAAACCCAAACCAAACCCGAATCAAGTACTAGACATACGAAATTCCATATACACCCCTGTCCCTAACAATCCACGTGTCATTTGATACTTCCAAACTAGTAACTAGTAACTTATGATCTTCATTTTTCCTGCTCATTTTCTCAGCAAGCAAACAGATAATAAAATGGTTGGAATGAGGTTGAGAGATGCCATTTTGAGCAGTGGATCGTGATTATGGAGGGTTTCTAAGCACTACCCACTTCGAGCTGAGATCATTAATGGCTGTGTGGACACTCTAGTCATGGCTTTTTTTTTTTTTTTTTTTTCCAGGTAAAAAACTTCAACTTTTTGGCTTTCAATTCACAATTTTTGTTTAAACAATCTTAAAAAAAATTGGGTCTGGTCAGGGTCCTTGTGTGTCATCTTCTACTGTCATGCGTTATAATTCAGCTTCACAGCATACAAACACATCGAAAAGAGGAATGACTTGAAACTATAAGTTAAACAGCTCATTCAGTTGCTATTTAGGATTTGTTTAGAAGATTGGAAGAACTATTCAAATAGATCTTTTAGAAGTAAAGTTTATATAAATAGAGCTTTTAACGAAAATATATTGGTTATTCGGTTGTCGATTAAAAAAATTATTTGAAATAGTAGGATTACCTAAAAGAATTTGAATGATAGAATTATTAGAAAAAATGACATAATTTTAAGTTAAATAGGTTTTTGTAAAATTAATAAAATATAATAGAGTTATATTAGATTTTTTTAATATTTTTAGAAGTTCAAAAATTTTTATTTTGGAAAAGACAAAATTTGAGTTTCTTCTAGCATACTTAAAATATCTTTTTTAATTGTTCAAAAACTTTACTAAAATGACAACTAAACAATAAAAAAAAATAATTAAAAAGAGTTTTTGAAATTAAAAAGGTTCTTTTGATTTGTAGAGAAGCGTTTCACACTTAGCAGAGAAAATATTCTGAACGTATACTTAGCATTGATCCAATTTCTGTTTCCTGCATAGTAATTTTGGGTTTAAAGGATTCTGGACAATGTACACATTGAATTGAATGAGTTTTTAAGGCTTTTTGGACTATGAACAAATGTACAATTAATGCACTTGGATTTTTTTGGGTAATCCAAAAATTTTCTGAATCCGGGTTCAAAACTGGAGGCTCCGCTGAACCCTACAATATTTTTAAAAGTGGGAAACTATGGCCTTTGGCAATGTGGGTATCTATGAGAGGGTTTGAATCGCAAACCTTGTGGGAGCAAACCATAGGCCTGACCATTTTGCTAACCCCGCACGGAGTAATGCACTTGGAGTTTTGTTCTCCTACTACATCAAGTTACATTGAAGTTGTTACTATTATTCAACTTTTCATGAATATGTTAAGCTTGAACTTTAGTGTCTTGTCCCTTTACTTGTAAAGCTTGAGTTTTTATGGGTTTAGTGATCATTGCTTGTGATATAAGTGATCGATCAATATTTGTTACATATTTACGACCCTTAGACCTTATCTTTTGATTGTATTTTGAGTGAATTTTGCGCTTTTGATGTGTTTGTGGAGCTTGCGCAGATTTTAGGTGTTTATATGGGTGTTGTACGAAAGATGGAAGTTTCGGGCTGAAACCATGCAATTCTGGATCAGGAAGCTTCACTAAATAAATCTTCACTACCATCGCGACCGAGCCATCGCGAGCGTAGGTTGCGATGTTTTGCTCGCAGCGAGAGTGGCCAATTACTCCAGAGAGTGTCGCGACCGAGCCATCGCGAGCTTTGGTCGCGACAGCTCGATCGCGACGAGAGTGGCCAATTCTCCAGGGAGCGTGGCGACCGAGCCATCGCGAGCGTGCCTCGCTAGGATTTGCTCGCGGCGCCTCGCTAGGATTTGCTCGCGGCGCGACAGCTCGATCGCAACGGCAGAAATCCTGACCTAAAGTCAGCACCTATAAATAGAACAGTTGAAAAACCTAAAAGGGGGATTTTTTCCAGCAGCACGAAAATAGCTTTGAAGGGGTCTAGAGCTCATCTCCTTCAACACTTGCTTGTCCTTGGGTGGCATCATAATGGGTTTCATCAATCTTTTCTCTCTTCTTGTTGTAGTATTGATTATTATGTTGAACTAATTTCCTAGTTATGTGGTCAATGGACCAAGATTGAGATTTAATGGTGTAATTGACTGAACATTTCTATGTATATATATATTTAGAGATGTGTTGCTAGAGGATTTAATCTATTAGTACATAAATCTTATTGTTTGCATTACGAAAGTGTCTGCATGAATTTTGGTTTATTATTAATATGGAAATTATTATCTCTATGAGAAATCATTAGGGCATGAATGAGTTTAGTGATAGTCTAGCAATAATAGTTAAGTTGATTGAGCCACGAAAGTGCTAATTGACCTAAAGAAGTGCAACTATATTGGGTGTTTGATTGCATCACTTGATGACCATTGGGTGAAGTTATTGAATTCGAATCATCAATGTATGACAATAATTTGATGAGCCAATGTTAGAAAATACTTCTATGTTAAATATATATTAAGCTTCAATAAGTTGATTACACCAGTGTGCCTCATGAAGGTTTCCATTCGACCGCGTAACACTTCCTCACATTTGAATACATTCCTTCGTTATTCATAGCCTTGTTGAATTTAATTTCACCAACATCATTCTAAAAATCATTGATTTCAATTTCTGAACTTTTACAACATCTTTAGTTAAGTATTGGTAACCACCTCTTCCTTGTGGATTCGACCCCGTACTCATGGGAATATATTACTTCGACACATCCTGCACTTGGGATATTATTCCCACGCATTTGAGCGTGTCAAGTTTTTGGCGCCGTTGCCGGGGAAGTAGTTACGGTTGCTAATACTACGCTAACGATTGTTGTTTTTATTTGTTTCATCTCTCTATTACATCCTTATTTGGTTTTGTTTGTTCTCAGGTACTTCTGCATAACTGTATGCGAGGTCGTCGTTCTCAAGAAGTAGAGCTGTTGCCATTGAACGATAACATCAACAGAGTCAACAGAATCGCATATAAACCAACTGATTCTAATTCTTCCACTTCAGAATCTAAGATGATGGAGGAAAGAGTAGATGAGGCCGAAAGGAGACAAATGCAGAATGAATACGAGGAGCCTGTCATGCCTCCAGTCATGCGAGATTATGCACTACCAGTCATTGAAACTTCTCCATCATGCATTTTGCTAGATGAAATGTCTAGGAATTATGAGTTAAAGAATATTCACTTCAACATGCTGCCATATTTCCACGGAGCAGCTGGTGAAGATCCTTTGACATTTATGCGGGAGTTCTATAGCATAATCACAACTTTCCCTCTTCAGAGGTTGTCTGAAGAGCAGCAACGGATGCGATGCTTCCCATACACAATGAAAGATGTAGCTAAGCAGTGGCTCATGACTCTTCCAGCAGTGTCTCTTTGCACATGGTCAGCAGTTTACAAGAAATTTATGGGGAAGTTCTATTCCCATTAGAAAACCGCAGAGATAAGAAACAAGATAGCTTGTTTCACTCAGGCAGATGGAGAGTCATTTCATGAAGCTTGGGATCGCTACAAGTTGCTGTTAAATCATTGTCCTCACCATAGGTACCCTTTGGAGTTACAGAATCAGTTTTTCTATGATGGTTGACTCTGAATTGTCAGGCCACAGTAGACAATGCTGCAGGGGGAGCCATTGCAGAAAAAACTATGGAAGAGACCTTCCAGCTCTTTGAAAAATTGGGTGCAAATTCACAGCAAAAGAGTGTTAGGGGGAAGAAACCAGGAGTTTACGAGTTGAAAACCACTCCATGAATGGTTCAGCAAATGGCAGAACTTAGCAGGCAAGTGCAGAGCCTAATATCTTCCAGAGGAAAGAGACCTGATGTTGCATGCTCCATCTGTGGAGTTAATGGGCACGAGTTTGATGAGTGCTCATCCAGAGAGACTTGTCAAGAGTTTGAACATGAGCAAGTCCAGGCACTTAATGATTATCCACAGCGACAAAGGAACGATCCATACTCCAATAATTATAATCCAGGATGGAGAAATCATCCAAACTTTTCCTGGAGAGATAATCAGCAACAACAGGGGCAATATCAAGCTAATCCTCCCCAGAGCTTTCAACCATTTCAACAGAACCAGTACCAATCAAATGCTCAGAATTCTTATAATCAACGGGCTGGTCCTTCATCTCAACAAGTCAAACCATCGCTTGAGGATAAATTTGACAAGCTGATGCAAATGTATCAGCAACAAGAGGCATCCACCAGGAAGCTTGAGGTACAAGTTGGACAACTCGCTGAAGCCTTGCAACAACAAGTTCCAGGGAAGTTTCCAAGTCAACCAGAGCAATCAAAGGCAGTGACAGTCTTACGCAGTGGTAAGGTGGTTAATAATAAGGTTGGGGATGAACTTTCTAATGAATTTGTTAATGATGCAGGTACAGGTATACTTCCAGATTCTCCAGTGACAAAAGAGAAAGAAGTCTGTCATCCTACGAAGGAACCTATTCTTCCCAAGGCTGCAGATCCTTTTGTCCCTCGTGTTCCATTTCCGGGTCGCCTCCAGAAGAGCAAGAATGACTTGGTATTTAAAGACATCTATGACATTCTCTCACAGGTCAACGTCAACTTGCCATTGCTGGAAATGATTCAGAAAATGCCAGCATACGCTAAGTTCTTTAAGGAGCTTAATACACGGAAAAGGCATTATGGGCACAACGAGCGGGTTATGATTTCAGAAACTGTGAGTGCAGTTTTGCAGCAGAAACTTCCACCTAAATTGAAGGACCCTGGGAGTTTCAACATAGACATCACGGTGGGAAATACCAAGAAAGAGAGAGTAATGCTAGATCTTGGGGCTAGTATCAATTTGATGCCTTATTCAGTCTACGTGCAGTTAGGTTTGCATGATTTGAAACCCACATCTATGTCATTGCTACTGGCGGATCGTTCTACACGACATCCGCGGGGGATTATTGAAGATATCCTCATTCAGGTCGACAAACTAATTATCCCTGCTGACTTCGTCATCCTCGACATGGATGATGAGAGGGCAGCAGAGAGGGATCTTCCAATTCTCTTGGGGAGACCATTCATGGCGACTGCCAAAACAATTATCGACGTGCAAAATGGAAAACTGTCTATGACAGTCCTTGATGAAACAGTCAAATTTAAGGTATTTGATTCTTTACCTTATCCTGTGGGTTCTCATGATTGTTTTCAAATTGATATTGTAGATTCAATGGTCGATGAGGAATTCACTCAAGAGGAGCTAGAGGAGCTTATGGAATTAGAGAGAGAGTTGGAAGCAGAGGAAAATTGGGAGGAAGCTGATGAAACAGAACTTGAAATAGATTTGGGCATAGACCATACAGAGAAATGGGAAACTGCTGTACTGCCTTCAACTATCAATCCACCCAAATTGGAGCTAAAACAACTACCTTCCAATCTCAAATACACCTTTTTGGGTGAGAAGGAGACTCTACCAGTCATCATTGCCTCAGATCTGAATGACTTTGAAGAGAGTAGACTGACAGATGTGCTCAAGAAATATAAAGCAGCTATTGGATGGTCAATAGCAGATATTAAGGGAATCAGCCCTACAGTCTGCATACACAAAATCCTTTTGGAAGATGATGCCAAGTCATTCAGAGACTCCCAGAGGAGACTCAACCCCAACTTGAAAGAGGTAGTGAGAGAGGAGATACTAACGTTGTTAAATGTTGGTATCATTTACCCAATCTCTGACAGCAAATGGGTAAGTCCAATTCACTTGGTTCCGAAGAAGTCAGGTATCACGGTGGTCGAGAACGATAAAAATGAATTGATACCAACTAGAATGACCACTGGGTGGCGAGTCTGTATAGACTACAGGAAGCTCAACAAAGCAACAAAGAAGGATCACTTTCCTTTGCCTTTCATTGATCAAATGCTTGAGCGACTTGCAAGTCATGCTTATTATTGCTTGCTAGATGGTTTCTCGGGGTACAATCAAATACCTATAGCCCCAGAAGATCAAGAGAAGACCACCTTTACTTGTCCATTTGGGACATATGCGTACCGACGGATGCCATTCGGACTATGCAATGCACCTGCCACATTCCAACAGTGCATGATGTCCATCTTCTCCGACATGATAGAAAGGTACATGGAGGTATTTATGGATGATTTCTCTGTTTTGGGTAATTCTTTTGACTCGTGTTTAGTGCATTTATCATCGGTGTTAGAGCGATGCGTAGAAACTAATTTGACATTGAGTTGGGAGAAGAGTCATTTCATGGTTAAGCAGGGCATTGTTTTAGGACATGTTATCTCTAATAGGGGTATAGAGGTAGATAAAGCAAAGACCGATGTGATTGAGAAACTTCCCCCACCCACTTCGATGAAGGGAATTAGGAGTTTCCTTGGGCACGCAGGGTTTTACAGGCGATTTATTAAAGATTTTTCAAAAATTAGCAAACCCATGTGTGATTTATTGTCCAAGGATGTTGTTTTTAATTTTGATCAGTCATGTTTAGTTGCTTTTAATACATTGAAAGCCAAACTAATTACTGCCCCTATTCTCATGGCCCCTGATTGGTCTTTACCTTTTGAGATTATGTGTGATGCATCAGATTATGCGGTAGGGGCTGTTTTAGGACAGCGTGTTGACAAACTTCCACATGTCATTTACTACACTAGTCGCACCTTGAATGCCGCCCAAATGAATTATTCCACTACTGAAAAAGAGTTATTAGCGGTGGTGCATGCATTAGAAAAATTTAGATCATATCTCATTGGGTCTGAAGTCATCATATATTCTGATCATAGTGCATTAAAGTATTTACTGACAAAGAAGGAAGCGAAACCGAGATTAATCCGGTGGATCCTTTTGCTGCAAGAATTTAATATAGAAATCAGGGACAAAAAGGGAAGCGAGAATGTGGTAGCAGACCATTTGTCTCGACTTATGGACTATGATGACAACCAAGCAAGAGATGCTGCTATACCAATACAAGAGAGTTTTCCAGACGAGCAGCTATACGAAGTGCACACGGAGGAACCATGGTATGCCGATCTTGTTAATTATATATCTAACCGTATTTTGCCTGCAAATATGTCATCACAGCAAAAGAAGCGTCTATATGCATCTGCCCGGTATTACTATTGGGATGATCCATACCTTTTCAGACTCGGAGCCGATCAGATTGTGCGGCGATGTGTTCCAGAGTCTGAGCAGACAAGTGTGTTACAATTCTGTCACGATGGGCACTGTGAAGGGCATTTTGGAGCTAAGAAGACAGCTCTGAAAATTCTGCAGTCTGGATTTTATTGGCCCACGTTGTTCAAAGATGCCTACAGTTATTGTTTAACATGTGATAGGTGTCAACGTCTGGGCGGAATTGGAAAAAAGGATGAGATGCCACTTACCAGCAACTTGGTAGTGGAATTGTTTGATGTATGGGGGATAGACTTTATGGGACCTTTCCCCACCTCATTTGGTTACAACTACATCTTGGTAGCGGTTGATTATGTTTCAAAATGGGTGGAAGCATTGGCGACACAGACAAATGATAGCGCCACGGTTGTCAGTTTTCTGAGGGAGATGATCTTTGCTAGGTTTGGCACTCCTAGGGCTATTATTAGTGATGGGGGGAGTCATTTTTGCAATAGATCCTTTGCGACATTACTAAAAAAATACAATATCTCTCACAAGGTGGCAACTCCATATCATCCGCAGACATCAGGTCAAGTTGAGGTGAGTAATCGTCAAATCAAGCAGATACTTGAGAAGATGGTGAATTCAACACGCAAGGACTGGGCCAGCAAGTTGAATGATGCTTTATGGGCTTACCGAACTGCATTCAAAACACCAATTGGAATGAGTCCTTACAGGTTGGTCTTTGGTAAAGTGTGTCACCTGCCAGTTGAGTTGGAACATCGAGCGTATTGGGCTATTAAGAAGTTCAATTTTGATACGGATAAAGCTGGTGAGGAGCGGAAACTGCAACTAACTGAGTTAGAAGAATTGAGGCTGCATGCGTATGAGAACGCAAAGCTATACAAGGAGCGAACGAAAGCTTATCATGACCGGAGAATTCACCTCAGAGTGTTTGAGATCGGTATGAGAGTGCTCTTGTTCAATTCCCGGCTCCGATTGTTTCCTGGCAAGCTTAATTCCAGATGGTCCGGACCGTTTCGAATAAAAGAAATTTTTCCACATGGAGCTATAGAAGTGGAAGATGAGAAGACTGGAACCTCATTCAAAGTTAATGGACAACATTTGAAGAAATACCATGGTAAGATTCCTCCGAGGACCGTTGTCCATTTCATTGACCTAGTCGATGTCCCTTGAGGGAACGCACCGTCTTGCCTAGACGTTAAATCGTGCACTTGGTGGGAGGTAACCCACCCATGTAAGTTTTATTTACCGCAAGTTTTATTGTTTTTAGTTTTGCATTTCAGTTGTTTGATATTTAGATTGCTTTTGTGTATTTTATGTTATTTTATTTAAGGTTTTGATGTGTTTTGTGTTTTTGTGGTGCACCAGGGAACAGAAAAAAAAAAAAAAAAAAGTTTTTTTCCAGTGAGCGTCGCGATCACTCGTCGCGACCGTTAGTCGCGATGAGCAATCGCGATACTCACTGCCCCAAAACTCAAAAACAATTTTGAAACGAAAAAAACTTCCCAGTGAGCATCGCGAGCACTCTTCGTGACCTTTGATCGCGATGAGGAATCGCGATACTCACTGCCTCCACAATAAATTTTTTTTTCAAAACTTCCCAGTGAGCATCGCGATCACTCGTCGCGACCTTTAGTCGCGATGAGCAATCGCGATACTCACTGTCATCCACGAACACCATGCATCGCGAGCAAGCCCTCACGATCACTGTTGGCCATGGCTCCTCGCGATGCAATCTCACTTAATCAAACGACAGCGTTTCAACCAGTAGGAGGGCTCGCGACCGTTGGTCGCGACAGAGAGCTCGCGATGACGAATTGGGATTAAATCCCTAGCTTGCGCGACAGCCCACCATTTCAACTGTAGCACACGCGATTGCAAAAAGGGGCCGAATCTCTTCATCTTCTTCATCTCCAACTTGGGTTTGTGTGACTCATTGCAAGGTAATTGCTTTCCATTCTTCCATAGTTAAGATTTTGTTAAAGCAATATGAACTTCCATGGTTGGATTTGGGAGTGATATAGTGTCTAGGAGTGTTGTGGGTTGTGGAGTGTGTTTTATGGAGTTGATTGTGGAGTGATATATATTCGGTGATTGTGTTTTGTGGAGTTGATTGTGGAGTGATATATATTCGGTGATTGTGTTTTGTGGAGTTGAGAAGTGATTTTTGACAGTAGTGTGATAGTGTAGTCTTGTGTTCGTATTGGTTTTGTGTATTTGTTTTAGGAAAATAGTTTTTCAACGGAGTCGTGAATTGGTGGGTATGGCAAGACTCAAGGATTTCAATGAAGAGTACCCGCACCGCTATGCTTCGTCATCTTCAAAAGGGAAGGGTAAACAAAAACAGGGTGGTGCCAAAGGCAAAAAGAAGGCCCCTGAACCACCAAAACCGCGGAATGTGGGTGATCCGAACCCCGAATTTCCAGCCCGGTTGAAGGCCCAGGCAGACCGGCAGCTTCTCCTGGAGCGGGGCATTAATGTGGAAGAATTGTCCACCACCTTCGTTGCCAACCATGTTGCTCAGCAAGGGTGGGGCAACTTTGTGAGACTACCGAACCGGGCAAATGAGAATGTGGTTCGTGAGTTTTATGCGACCATGTACCCGCCTCATTTTCATAACCTTGGGATAGTGCCAGTTAGGGGGGTTCAGATTCGGATCACCCCAGAGATTATTAATCAGCATTTCGGCACAGTCCAGCAGCCACATCTCCGCCTAGGGTATCCAGAGCTACCACTATTTTCGGATCACAACTCAGAGTTGGCCGCTAGTTTAAGGATGTCAAGAGAGGGGGTGTGGCACAAAGGCGATGGTTCTATCAGGCACAGGCAGCTGCACATTGATGCAGCATTTTGGCAGGTCTTCGCTGATTTTTCCTTGAGGCCAACCAAGCATCGCACGACACTTATCATGGAGACCGCTCGGTTAGTTTACTGTATCCGGGTGGGTCTAGCTTTAGACATAGAGGTCCTGATTCGCGATGAGATACTCCATGCGGGCCGGCGCTTGCGGGGTGTACTGCCATTTCCATGCTTGATTACTCACATCTGCGCTTCACATGGCCTCGATGTTTATGCGGAGGCGGAGCTACAGCACCTCCACGTCCCACTCCCAAACATTAACAGGACGACTTATAATGACCTGGCAAGACGGAGAGGGCTGCCACTACTTGGAGTACCGGAACCCCATCCTTTGGCAGAGGATGAGCCTATGGATGATGTGCTTGCAGCTATTGCAGCCTTTGACGAGGGTGAGGACGATATCCCGGATTCACCAGGAGTAGCCGCCAGGGCTAATAGACCGACCAGAGCAGGCAGTGCCCGAGCACGAGCAGAGGGAGCGGGGGAGAGCTCTCAGTGGGGCCAGGTTATGGGGGCCCTGCAGAACATTCAGAGTCGGTTAACCGATATGCAGCTGCACTTTGATCAGCGTATGGATCGACAAGATGCAGTCATCGACGACATTAGTAGTGGCCTTGAGACACTAACCTCAGATTTGAACAAGAAGGGGTTGCTAGTGCAGACATACCAGCGAAAAAGGGTGCGTTCTGAGTCCGAGTCCTCGAGTCAGCAGCCACAGCCACCCCCACCACCACCGCCTGCATGACTCTCCATTATTTCTCCATGTGTCTGTTTTATGAACTTTGTTTTTACTTTTTCTTTTTATATTCTGTTTTGAACTCTTTCAGTTTCCTTAATGTCAGTTTCCTTTGTTTTTAAACTCCATATATGCACTATTTTTCCTACTGTTTAGTTGTGCTATGCTGTTAACCATTGAGGACAATGTTTATCTTAGGTTTGGGGGTATTTTCTATTTTTGTCTTTTGTGTGCTTTTGAGTCTTATTGGTGTATATAGGCTGGAAACCTATACTTTCCTCATACGCACTGCGTTTGGAAGACTTAGGTATAACAATGCCATGTACACCAGTTTTGAGTCTTTTATTGTATCTTTCGTGTTTTGTTTTATCTGTTTTAGGATAGCAAATCATATGCATGCTTTACAGATAATTGGGTAATAATATGTAAATGCTTAGGTCATTTGAGTGTACAAAGTTGTTAACTAGAATAATGTTGGTAGTGTATTTGCATCTAAACATATATGTCTGACATATTTGCATTGTAATATGTGAAAACTTCCAATTAGTAGTCCTGATTAATAGTGGAGACTACCCTTAGTGAGATTTTGAGCTTATCACGTATTCATTCAGAGGGAATTTTTGTTTCTACTCTTAAACACTTTCTTGAGCTTTATTGTCAGTAGATTGATCTCTATAGGTTTGCATTGGATGTTAATGAACTGCATTATAAAAATCTTATATGTATGTTTTGAATGTTCAGTTTAGTAGATTTTGGAGATATGATCCAGGCATTGTGTGTGAACTCCTAAATAGCTTGATTTCCTGTCTTTAAATTGTATGCTTCCTATCCCATTCATGGCCAAACACTCACATATTAGCCTTTTATTGTATGAATTACATATCCAAAAATCCTAGCCGAAATTGTAAGACGATACCTTTGACGCTTGGAAACTAGAGACAATTAAAGAGGGAATGTGTAAGTGTTGAGTGAGAAAAAGGAGTGGAGTAGAAAAGATGAAATGGATGTGGAAATATGCAGAAAAATAAAATAGCCAACAGAAAATAAAAAAATACATATATGAAAAGAGTTGGCTAAATGAGAAAAGAAGTATGATGCACAAGGTAAAAAATTGAAAAAGAGTTTGAAAAGAGGTTGAAGGAGAAAGGCGAGAAAAAGATTTGGAAGAAAAGTTGAATGAATTTGGTAGTCGTGAGAGAAAATGCACAAATTGAAAATCTTATGAAGTCTCTCAATAGGTTTCCAAGTGAGTTGAATCTGATTTCCATTCTTTTTGAGCCAATCACCCCAATGCTCCATTACAACCTGAAAGAGTCCTGGTGATCTCCTTAGGAAACTTAATTGTAATATTTGACATGTATGTATACTGATTCTTCTGTTCTTAGCATTTGATATCTTTCATGAGGTCCTTTGCTTAATTTGTGTGTTCTTTCTAATTATTGATGCATACGACGCATTTTGAAATTCTTTGCTCATAAATTCCAGTCGTATGCAGTTGAAAGTGTGATTGCCTAGGTTCTGAGTGTCATTGAGTGAAAACTAGTGAGACTAGAGTCGAGGCGAATTACATCTGTGGTTTATTGGTATGGAAGGATTTACTATTATAAATGCGTTGCATGTCAATGTCCTGTATGATATAAGGTGTATTAGACTAATTGACAACATTTTGGATTTATGATTTTGTGCTATTCGTATGCATTTGTATTTGTGTATATACTTAATTTGATGTTTAGCTTTGTATGTGGTTAGCTTAGGACGTTTGTGGGTATCGTAGCTGGTAAACCCTCACGAGACTATAACTCGTCCACCAGGGTCGTCTAGGGGTTTAAAGGCTTGTGGTACATGCTAAGTGCCATCGTTTCATCCTACGAAAATGGATATAGCTTAGTTTGTTTTTGTTTGTTAAGTTTTAGTTTTGCTTTTCGTTGTGGTGTGTGCCAATTTGCTTGAGGACAAGCAAAAGATAGGTTTGGGGGTATTTGATCGATCAATATTTGTTACATATTTACGACCCTTAGACCTTATCTTTTGATTGTATTTTGAGTGAATTTTGCGCTTTTGATGTGTTTGTGGAGCTTGCGCAGATTTTAGGTGTTTATATGGGTGTTGTACGAAAGATGAAAGTTTCGGGCTGAAACCATGCAATTCTGGATCAGGAAGCTTCACTAAATAAATCTTCACTACCATCGCGACCGAGCCATCGCGAGCGTAGGTCGCGATGTTTTGCTCGCAGCGAGAGTGGCCAATTACTCCAGAGAGTGTCGCGACCGAGCCATCGCGAGCTTTGGTCGCGACAGCTCGATCGCGACGAGAGTGGCCAATTCTCCAAGGAGTGTGGCGACCGAGCCATCGCGAGCGTGCCTCGCTAGGATTTGCTCGCGGCGCGACAGCTCGATCGCGACGGCAGAAATCCTGACCTAAAGTCAGCACCTATAAATAGAACAGTTGAAAAACCTAAAAGGGGGATTTTTTCCAGCAGCACGAAAATAGCTTTGAAGGGGTCTAGAGCTCATCTCCTTCAACACTTGCTTGTCCTTGGGTGGCATCATAATGGGTTTCATCAATCTTTTCTCTCTTCTTGTTGTAGTATTGATTATTATGTTGAACTAATTTCCTAGTTATGTGGTCAATGGACCAAGATTGAGATTTAATGGTGTAATTGACTGAACATTTCTATGTATATATATTTAGAGATGTGTTGCTAGAGGATTTAATCTATTAGTACATAAATCTTATTGTTTGCATTACGAAAGTGTCTGCATGAATTTTGGTTTATTATTAATATGGAAATTATTATCTCTATGAGAAATCATTAGGGCATGAATGAGTTTAGTGATAGTCTAGCAATAATAGTTAAGTTGATTGAGCCACGAAAGTGCTAATTGACCTAAAGAAGTGCAACTATATTGGGTGTTTGATTGCATCACTTGATGACCATTGGGTGAAGTTATTGAATTCGAATCATCAATGCATGACAATAATTTGATGAGCCAATGTTAGAAAATACTTCTATGTTAAATATATATTAAGCTTCAATAAGTTGATTACACCAGTGACTCTCATGAAGGTTTCCATTCGACCGCGTAACACTTCCTCACATTTGAATACATTCCTTCGTTATTCATAGCCTTGTTGAATTTAATTTCACCAACATCATTCTAAAAATCATTGATTTCAATTTCTGAACTTTTACAACATCTTTAGTTAAGTATTGGTAACCACCTCTTCCTTGTGGATTCGACCCCGTACTCACGGGAATATATTACTTCGACACATCCTGCACTTGGGATATTATTCCCACGCGTTTGAGCGTGTCAATAAGATTCTAAAAATTAACTAGAAAGTACAATCAAATCCTTCTACATCAAGACATGTTTGTATCTTTATTTTGCTTGTTCTGTATATAGTATCCGTAATATATATATTTTTCCCTTTCTTCCTAAGGTGACAATTGCTCTGGAAATGTCTCATTTATAGATGCGTTTGATAAATCCTTTAGATTTGTTAAATATAGTTTTTAACCAATTAATGTCTTTATTTACTTTCTTGTGACCTTTCCTTCAGTTGCGAGATTATATTTGTGGTATACTTTTATTTCACAATGTGTGGCAGAATAAAAATTTTATCGTTAGCGTTGATTTACTCCTCCCTTCCCCAAAAACAATGGGATAAGAGGATCCACAACAATGCTTAAATTGAATACTTGGAGTTGTTAGTACACTTTTTGAACTGATTCTAATAGTTCTTTGAGTTCAGCAACTCCTACATTGCTCCATACCTTTCTTGCAAAATCTACTGTGATTATTTCTTCACGAGTATACATTATAAGCGATTTTTACAATTTTGATTCAAGTTTAGTCAGCATTATATGTGATTGTCACAGTTTTAAAGGCGCAAGGTGCACCAAGGCACTAGGGTCTTCTTGGAGCCTAGACGCAAGGCGCAAGACGAGGCACACACCTGATTGCAGTGAGGGGAACTTTTTTTTTTTTTTTTTTTTTTCAAAAGGTGCCTAATAGCTTTTTTGAAACTATTTCCATTTTGACCAGATGTACTAGTTCCCTTTCTTGTTATTTCTAATTTCCTATGCTTCTTGTTATCCTTAATTCCTTATAGGCATAGCTGTATTTCTAACCAGAAGCACTCTCCTCTCACATACTGTTTATATTAAGCTATGCCTATATATATATATATATATATATATCTATCTCCTTCATGTCTTCGTCATAGCTATGTACCTGCCCTCTCTGTATTTCTAACCAGAAGAGCACTCCTTTATTTAATTAACTGACAATGTACCTGCCCACTCTCCACACACTGCCCACATTGTACACAAACAAAATGGTTGCAGACAAACAAAATGGAAAGGCGCGCCTCAACTGCGCCTGGATCCATGCGCTGCGCCTGCCATGCCTAAGGCGCAGGCATGGCGCCTGGAGCCTAGGCGCGCCTTTAATAAGTATGGTGATTGTTGAATCCGGGTTGGACTTTGATTTGCAAACAAATAACCAGTTTTCCTTCACTGCATATAGGTCTTGCTATGATGTAATTTCTAGGCATAATATGGAGAGCAGGACAAAAGAAAGTGAGTTATATCTGCTGCTCTTTTCGCCTCTCTCATCGATTAGTTAAAATATTTGATCTGTTTTCTTCTTATATAGAATTTATAATCTATTAATACATGGAGGTTATTTTAGGGGAAGCTCAGGTTCAGGCAAAGTCCATGAAGTTGAAAGTTGAATACAGGATCTAAAGGTCAGCCTATCTATGTCCTAAGAGAAACTTAAGTGCATCCAATGCATCATGCATCTTCCATTCAAATAATGTTGTGTAGCATTGAAATAAAAGTGACTGGCTGCCCATGCCACATGAAATGATATGAATGGAAGATGTACCATGTATCGGATACATCCAAAAATTTTTCCTAGGCCCTTCTTAGACAGATTAAGATCAGGTGAGTACCAGCTAGCTTAACTGATTAGGCCTCTTGTCGTTGTGCAAGAGGTCTTGGGTTCAAATTCCACTCATACTAGAAGCATTTTCATTGCCTTCTCATGCGCAAAAGATTTAGCAGTGTGGGGAATTATATGAGAAAACTCCCTGTTTGCAGACGTTCTTTCTTTTCTGTCATCCTTTCAGAATGCTTTCTTTCTATATTCATTTCTCTATCTAACTTTTTTTTTTTTCATGTTCACTTTTGCACATATCAAACAATGTAAACTAAATTCTGTGACTTTTATATAAATTAAAAGTCACAAATGGATTGTATATAACTTCGTCCTTATAATATTTCACTGTAAATGTCAGTTCCACCTTACCAGCAGATACAAGTACATATTTTCAATTTTATATAGGGTACACTAAATTCTGTGACTTTTATATACACTAAAGTTTGGATTTTATCAGCCTTCTTTGCAACAACCGAAAATACAATAACTGATATGTAAAGAACAGTAAAGACTTACTGAATAAATCATCACAACATATAAATTCGAAGGCATAATTTCACTAACTTCGATCGAGTTTAGGCATAATAATTGGATGAAACAAATTTTATTACGTAACATATAGTAAAGCTTAGAAATTCTCTTGTAAGGTGGCATCTCAATTTATAAAGCAAGCAATGAAAGACAAAACTACTGCTATGTTTTTTTTTTTTGTGTATACAGTTTAATATATCACATATAAAAAAGAAAGCATAACTCATCACAATATATAACCTACATATGAGGAATAAGTTCAACACAGAGCTGCAATTTGACTTTTTTTTTTATAAGCAGCCATTGTGTTGGTCTCAGAAGAAATACCAATCAAGTATGGTAGAATTTTGATTTTCTGACACATTCATGAATATTATTCAAGCGTAGAAAAGAAGTACAAATCTATAGTTTAATTGTCAGAATCCTAGATAATCAACAATACTCAATAAGCAATCAAATCCTCTGTTCCACAAGGAAGGTCTTTCCAGTTTGCATTTCTTGATTCCTTCTCATTTCATATACTTTTTCTTCTTTGCATCATTACATTGCTTTATCACTGGTCTAAATATTGATTATTTTATATATTGCTCTTGAAAGGAACTTGATCACTTTTTTTTTTTTTTTTGGCAAACCAAGTGCTTGTTGTGCCAACCCCATTCCACAAGTTATTCTCTAACACTTCTCAGATAGCATTGTCTCTTGTTTTTCCATTATAAAATGGCCTCCACAATTACATCACCTGTTTCAATTAGCTTCCAAAGTTCTTGGGTGCATCTTCTTTTCCAGGTAAGTGATCAATTGAACTGCATCATACTTCTATTCATGCATCATACTTCTCAGTTACCTTTCTCTAGCTAGTTCATTTATTAGAAATTGGTCAACATCAACTGCCTTGATTAGCTTCAAAATTTCTGAGGTGCATTTCTTTTTATCATAATAGATACTCAGTAGCTGCTTGCTTCACTTGTGAGGCTGTGACACATTATTATTTCATTTTCCCTAAAACTTTGAGTTGTGAGCATTTTGATCTGTCAGGGAAAAAAGAGGGAGGCAATGCAATGCAGCTTTTTCCGGAAAAAATTATAAAGTTTTGGAATGGATGGGAAGTTCGAGTGTTGGTTCTACTTAGCCTTCTTTTACAAATCATCCTCACCTTTTTCGGTGCACGAAGAAAACATGCAGCAAGAATCTGGATAAGGATGCTTGTATGGTCAGCATATTTGACAGCTGACTGGGTAGCAACTGTGGCGTTGGGCAACCTTACAAGCAGTCAAGAAGACTACTCTGAAGATAGCTCTCAACAATCGAACAACAATCTCCAGACATTTTGGGTGCCGTTCCTGCTCTTGCATTTCGGTGGCCCTGACACAATCACAGCTTACTCTCTCGAAGATAATGAGTTGTGGTTAAGGCACTTACTTGGCCTTAGTGTCCAAGTTGGACTGGCGTTTTATATCTTTGTGCGATCTTGGAGTAATTCTGCTCTCACATATGTAACGATTCCGGTATTTATCACAGGAATGATAAAGTATGGTGAGAGGACTTTCGTCCTCAGATCTTCGAGCAGCCAATATTTAAAAAATATCTTGCTGTCAGATCCGGATCCTGGTCCAGATTTTATTGAAATCCAAAAACAACGTGAAAGAAAACCAAGGTCTGGGGCTCCATTCTGTGCTTGTTTATGTGGACCAGATGGAGGCACAGAAACAGATTCTGATATTGACGAAGCTCGGAGACAACCTCTCAGAAAGCCGACAGTTTTACCACCTGAAAGCCTAAGACCAGGTGCCTGGAATCCGAGAATTCTGCCGAAACAAGAGACACCGAAATTACAACAAAAGGCCGATTATCAACAACAGCAGCAGCCCTCAGAGGAGATAGCTTTACCACCTGAATCAGATTCTGATATTGACGAAGCTCGGAAACAACCTACCAGAAAGCCAACAGTCTTACCACCTGAAAGCCTAATACCAGATGTCAAGCATCCGAGAATTCTGCTGAAACAAGAGACGCCGGAATTACAACAAAAGGCCGATTATCAACAACAGCAGCAGCCCTCAAAGGGGATAGCTTTACCACCTGAAACAGATTCTGATATTGACGAAACTCGGAAACAACCTCCCAGAAAGGCGACAGTCTTACCGCCTGAAAGCCTAAGATCAGGTGCCAAGCATCCGAGAATTCTGCTGAAACAAGAGAGGCCGGAATTACAACAAAAGCCCGATTATCAACAACAGCAGCAGCCCTCAAAGGGGAAAGCTTTACCACCTGAAACAGATTCTGACATTGACGAAGCTCAGAAACAACCTCCCAGAAAGGCGACAGTCTTACCATCTGAAAGCCTAAGACCAGGTGCCAAGCATCCGAGAATTTTGCTGAAACAAGAGACACCGGAACTACAACAAAATGCCAATTATCAACAACAGCAGCAGCCCTCAAAGGCGATAGCTTTACCACTTGGAAGCTTAGAAGCGCCAATATCACCAGCACCACAACTGCAGCAGCAACCCTCAAGGGAGATGGCTTCACCACTTGGAAGCTTAGAAGCACCAATATCATCAGCACCACAACTACAGCAGCAAACCTCAACGGAGATAGCTTTACCACTTGAAAGCTTAGAAGCACAAATATCACCAGCACCACAACAGCAGCAGCAACCCTCAGCAGAGATAGCTTTACCACTTGAAAGCTTAGAAGCACCAACATCACCAGCACGTCCAACAGAGACGTCCGCAGCTAGTCTATTCAGTACTGGAAGACGCAGGAGAAGAGGTGCTCGGCGTCAACGACAACAACATCTCATAACTGTGACTGTCTTACCGCCTGAAACCTTAAAAGCGGGTGCCAATTATCTCCAAGTAGCCTACTTTTTATTCAAGAGATTTCGGTATCTCTTTGCCAGTTTGATTCTAAGCTACTATGAACGGGAGGAAAGCTACTCCAAAATCATAAACATGTCCGCGGACGATGCCTTTAAACTGGTAGCAGTTGAGCTTGGATTCATGTATGATGTGCTCTACACCAAAGCTACCATTGTTTATTCTCCATTTGGAATCCTTTTCCGTTTCATCAGCTTCTGTTGCTCTGTTTCTGCTTTAATTGCCTTCTCAATCGTCATTGATACTCATTCCTACCCTCTAATTGACATCTCCATATCATACATTCTAATGATCGGTGCTGTTGTCCTGGAGATTTATGCCTTCACCATTCTACTTTTCTCTGACTGGACAAAACTCTGTTTGACCAACCGCAGCGACGGATGTTGCCACTGTCAAGCAAATCTCTCACGTCATAAAAGGTGGTCAGAATCCATAGCACAGCACAACCTCATAAGTTCTTGCCTCCAAAATGTTCAACCCATATGGTCTGGGATTCAGAATTTACCTTGGATCGGTGAATTGTTAGAGAAGTACGGTCAGTACTTGACCTGGAAAGATGTGAATGTTGATCTACAAAACATTATCTTCAGGCAGCTCTTAGAGAAAAATAATGAAATTAAAGATTGTTTTAGTATTGAGTCATGCAAGAAATTGTTGGCACATAGAGGTGATAATGTGCTCAAGAACAGGTACGGTCTTCTTGATCAATTTTGTTGGAGCATAAGTGATGTAGAGTTTGATCACAGCCTTCTTCTTTGGCATATCGCTACCGATCTATGTTATTATAGTGAGAATGATAACAAACTTGACACAAAATGCAGAATAGGCAAATATTTATCGGATTATATGTTGTATCTTCTAGTCTTTCGTCCGTCGATGCTGCCTGAAGGAATTGCTGAGATAAGATATCGAGACACCTTGGCCGAGTGTAAGAGATTCTTTCCAGAAGAAAAAACGTGTCACTTTTGCTGGAAATTCGCGGTGAAAAGGAAAAGAACCATTGAGAAGACTGTAGCTTGCAAGGCGTTGCTTCGGGTGGAATTTGGTGACGAGCAGGAACAAATGAAAGGATATAGAAGCCAGTCAGTTTTGTTTTATGGATGTAGGCTTGCGAAACAATTGCAAAGTCTGAAAATCGAGGATGGTTGGAGCAGGGAGCGAAAATGGGCTATGATAAGTGAAGTGTGGGTGGAAATGCTGGCATATGCTGCAAATAGGGGCAGATGGAAAGAGCACGGTCAACAGCTTCGAAAAGGTGGAGAGCTGCTCACCCACGTCCGTCTCCTTATGGCACATCTTGGCTTGAGCGAACAATATCCAATCCAGAAGCGGTTTTTCAGTCAACCGCGTGACACACTTAATCGCAAAGTTCATGATCTATGGCGACGTATGTATGGTCTCTTTCTGTGCGGTTTACTACTCTTACCTTGTTTGCAGTGTTATCAGTGTCTTCGCTGGCGATGTTGCGAAAACGAGTATGATGTATCATAATTTCTGGTTATCATCAATTATATCTTATTGTAATAAATTTTTGTATGATCATATAGGTCATAGTTGTTTGATCATCATTGATAGATTATTTATCGTGTTATTATTATTGATATTATGTTAATGTCCTCCACTGAAGCCCATCTCCTCCCTTTTGGGTTTAAAAGATGTTGGACAGTGCACACATTGACTTGAAGGAGTTTTTAAGGCTCTTTGGACTATGAACAAATGAACAATATTTTTTAGTAACCAATTCACTGGAAAGCTTAAGCTGATAAATTCGAGACCAAATACAAACATATAACAAATTCAAATAACAAATAACGAATTTAAATATAATCACGTGGGAAGACTCGAAGTCAGGATTTCTTGGTATAGCCTAACTCTGATATCATGTTAGTTAAGCTGATAGGAAAGACAACAATATTATTAAAGCATTTTAACAATGCACTTGGAGTTTTGTAACTCTACTACATCAACTGACATTGTAGTTGTTACTATTATTCAACTTTCATGACCATTTTAAGATTGAACTTTCTATGTCATGAGAGAAACTTAGATGCATCCAATGCATCATGCAACTTCCATTGAAATCACGGCATGTAGCATTGAAATAAATGAGATTGGCTGCCCATATCACATAACATGATTTGAATGGAAGATGCACAATGTATCGAATACATCCAAAACTTTATCCTATGCCCTTCTTAGATAGTTTATAATATCCGGTGAGTACTTGCTTAGCTGGTAAGGCCTCTTGTTGTTAAGAGGTCTTGGATTCAAATTCAACTCACACTTCGGTGGGGATGGGTCAACTCTTCAGCATATGTTTCCAATTACTATTGAACAGATGTGCGAACGAAGTGGCACTGTGGTCCCATAGAAGACTCTTTCATTGCTTTCTCATGCACAAAAGATTTACAACAAAGCATATAATGTATCAGCATTCCACATCACTCCATTATAAAAGGTGGTAATTACAATTTGACTTGTTATAAGCAGCCATTGGGTTGCCCTCAGAAGAAATGCCAATTAAGTATGGTAGAATCTCGATTTTTCTGACGCATTCATGAATATTGTTCAAGTTTAAAAAAAGATGTACAAATCTCTGGTTTAATTGTAGCAGCTTTTCAGAAATCCTAGGTGATCAATGATAATCAATAACATGCATGTTATATTTGAAAATTTATGCATTCAAAAAATCCTCTGTTCCTCAAGGAAGGTCTTTCCAGTTTGCATTTCTTGATTCCTACTCCATTTCATCTACTTTTTCTTCTTTGCATCAATACATTGCTTTATCACTGGTCTAAGTATTGATTATTTTATTTCTTGCTATTGAAAGGAAAAGTCACTTAATTTAATCACTTTCTATTTTTTTGCAAAGCAAATGCATGTTGTAGCATCCCCATTGCACAAGTTATTCTCTAATACTTCTCAGATAGCCTTGTCTCTTGCTTTTCTGTTATAAAATGGCCTCCACATTTAAACCATAAAATACTGAATTACATCACCTGCCTCAGTTCTTGGGTGCATCTTCTTTTCCAGTTAAGTGAGTTATTTTATTAATAAATTATAAGAAAGTCATGTTGTCATGCTATTTTCACAACTGTCTCCAACGTTTATCCTAAAATCCTCATATTTGCTGTGGAAGATGGTGCACATTAGCATGTATAACCTCATATTATATTAGACAAAGAATTCACCTTTTCTTTGCATATATAAATGTCTTGATGTGCAAAGAAATATGAAGGACAATAAGTTTTGTGGTCTGTTCTCTGAAACACAAATGTAAACAAAACATTTTGGAAAATCATTGCTAATCCATGTGAGATTGGTTCAATTCAAAACAAGAGGACAGTTTTTAATTTGTTTTTTATTGTTACTATTATCTCTTTTCATTAGTATTTGAATAATTTTTCTCCCCTTTAAATCTCGAGTTCCCCTCAGTCCGATCTTCACAGACAGGAGGAGCGGAATGCAGCTTTTTCCAGAAAAAATTATAAAACTGTGGACCAAATGGGAAGTTCGAGTTTTAATTCTATTCAGTCTTTTTCTACAGATTATTCTTGTGATTTTTGGTTCTCGAAGAAAATTCACAGCAAGAATATGGACAAGAATTCTCGTTTGGTCTGCATACTTGACGGCGGATTGGGTGGCAACTGTTGCCCTCGGCTGCCTTGCAAGTAGCGAGGCAGATTCTGAAGATAATTCTTCACCAGATAGTAATGTTCTTCAGGCATTCTGGGCACCATTCTTGCTGTTGCATCTAGGTGGTCCAGACACCATCACAGCTTACTCGCTAGAAGACAATGAGCTGTGGTTAAGGCATTTTCTTGGGCTTATTGTCCAAGTTGGAGTGGCATTTTATGTTTTCATACGATCTTGGAACAACATGGCCCTCACATTTATATCCATTCCAATGTTTATCACTGGAATGATCAAATATGGTGAGAGGACTTTGGTCCTTAGGTCTTCAAGCAGCCAATATTTTAAAGATTCCTTGCTCTCAGATCCTGATCCTGGTCCGGATTTTATTAAACTCCAAAAAAAACACGAAAGACGAGGACAGCAAGAACGGCAACAAGCAGAAGAACAACAGACACAACAACTACAACAAACAGATGTTGAATTTCGACAACAACAACAGCTACCACCACCATCACCGCCGCCGCCGCCGCCGACAGAGACGTTCATATCTGGACTGTGCAGTCAAATTTGCAGGAGAAGATGTGCTGATCAGCAACTACAACGTCTCGGATCAGTGACGGTCGCACCATGTGAAAGCTTAAAAACAGGTGCCAATTATCTCCAAGTAGCTAACTTTTTGTTCAAGAGATTTCGGTATCTATTTGCAGATTTAATTCTAAGTTACTATGAACGGGAAGACAGCTATGCTAAAATTGAAAACATTGTTAAAATCAATATTAGCCCAATTAGTCCATCTCATTTGAAGCCCAAAATCCAAACCCATAATAAGTCAATACCAAATTAATTTGATGTCATTGCTTACATCATTTTAGTTAGGTGAGAATTTGGTAGATAATTTTTAATTTGAATGGTCTAGATTAATTTGTGTTTATTTTATTATGTGGTTTAGATTGATTCTTGTAACCTATAAATACCTCTCTTGTATTTGAGTTTATCATCCAAGAATCAAAGCTTTCTTAAGTGTTCTTCTTCTTTGCAATTTGTGAGGTTCTTTTAAAGAGTGGTTTTCTTCTTGATAAGTTAGAGTTTTATACTCTAGTTATTCAACATTTGATATCAGAGCTTTGGTCTTTTGAAATTCCGAGTATGCTCTGTGGTTGCAGTTTTAACTGATCTTCCACATCAGAAAAGATTTCTTGAGACTATTGTTGAGGTTATTATAAACCTTGTGGAGCTTCTTTGTGTTGAGAGTAGTTTAGTACTCTGCAAGTTTGTCACTCAAGCTTGATCGGTATAATCAAAGTCTTACCGGTACGATGGGTGATCTTCAAGTCTTTGGAGGAATCAAGAAGCTCAACAACCAAAACTATAACACGTGGGCAACGTGTATAGAGTCTTACCTACAAGGTCAAGACTTGTGGGAGGTTGTCGGTGGTAGTGAAGTTACACAACCGACGGCAGAAGATGCCAACGGCATCTTGCGGAAGTGGAAAATTAAAGCAGGCAAAGCGATGTTTGCTTTAAAAACCACAATAGAAGAAGAAATGTTGGAGCATATTCGGGATGCCAAAACACCGAAAGAAGCGTGGGACACGTTCGTTACACTCTTTTCAAAGAAGAATGATACAAAATTGCAACTTCTAGAGAACCAACTACTATCGATGGCGCAACGCGAGATGACGGTTGCCCAATATTTTCACAAGGTGAAGTCGATATGTCGCGAAATTTCAGACTTAGATCCGACAGCTGCTATTGGGGAAGCTAGGATAAAAAGAATAATTATCCATGGCTTGAGACCTGAATACCGAGGTTTTGTTGCTGCAGTACAAGGATGGCCGACACAACCATCTATTGTTGAGTTTGAGAATTTGCTGGCCGGACAAGAAGCTATGGCTAAGCAAATTGGAGGAGTCTTGCTAAAGGGTGAGGAGGAAGCGCTCTACACCAACCAAAGCAAAGGCGGTTTAAAGCAGCACAAAGGCGGATCTACAAAGACTGGTGACAAGACAAAAAGTCATCAGGGAGGGTTCGGCTCTCGTCCAGGGAGAGTTTCGAATAATCGCGACAACAATAGAAGGTTCGATGGCGAGTGTTACAACTGCGGGAAGAAGGGCCACATGAAGAAAGATTGTTGGTCCAAGAAGAAGCCTACTGAGAGCAACATTGCTACCTCCAGTTCTAAAGAAGATAGCGAAGACAGTTGGGATGCCGATGCGTTACTTGCTATAGAAGAAGAACTAGCTCTCACGGCAACAACACCGGAAAGGATTGACTACGAGAATGATTGGATCGTAGACTCAGGCTGCTCAAATCATATGACGGGTGATAGACAGAAGTTGCAAAATTTGTCTGAGTACAAAGGAAATCGTGTGGTGGTAACAGCCGACAACTCAAGGTTACCAATAGCTCATATTGGTAAAACAATAGTTACACCTCGTTATAATACCAACCAGGTGCCACTCCAAGATGTTTACCATGTTCCTGGAATGAAGAAAAATTTACTGTCCGTGGCTCAATTCACATCATCAGGTCACTATGTCTTGTTCGGTCCGCAAGATGTGAAGGTGTTTCGAGACCTCAAGATTTCAGGAAAGCCAACGATGGAAGGACGACGATTGGAGTCAGTTTACGTGATGTCAGCAGAGTCTGCATACGTAAACAAGACAAGAAGGAACGAGACAGCAGATCTGTGGCACATGAGGCTGGGTCATGTTAGCTATTCAAAGCTAAGTATGATAGTGAAGAAGTCGATGCTTAAGGGACTTCCTCAGCTTGACGTGAGAATGGATACGGTCTGCGCGGGATGTCAATATGGTAAAGCACATCAATTGCCATACGAGGAGTCAACTTTTAAATCAAAGAAACCATTAGAGTTAGTTCACTCTGATGTGTTTGGACCCGTTAAGCAACCATCAATTGGCGGAATGAGGTATATGGTAACGTTCATTGATGACTTCTCCAGATATGTGTGGGTTTTCTTCATGAAAGAAAAATCTGAAACATTCTCGAAGTTTAAAGAGTTCAAAGAGGTAGTTGAAGGAGAAGTAGAAGAGAAGATTCGGTGCTTGCGCACAGATAACGGGGGAGAGTATAGCTCAGGAGAGTTTTCTCAATACCTACGGGAATGCCAAATACGTCATCAGTATACTTGTGCTAATACGCCACAACAGAATGGTGTAGCGGAGAGGAAGAACCGACATCTTGCAGAAGTTTGCCGGAGTATGCTACATGCAAAGAACATTCCTGGGAGATTTTGGGCCGAAGCTATGAGAACCGCAGCTCATGTCATCAACAAACTTCCTCAACCGAGGTTAGAGTTTGTTTCACCCTATGAGAAATTGTGGGACAAGAAACCTACAGTTAGTTACCTTCGAGTATTCGGTTGTGTTTGCTATGTATTTGTTCCTGACCATCTACGTAGCAAGATTGATAAGAAAGCAATCAGATGTATCTTCGTGGGATACGACAGCCAGCGAAAAGGGTGGAAGTGTTGTGATCCAATGAGTGGAAGATGCTACACATCACGAGATGTGGTATTTGATGAAGCATCCTCATGGTGGACCTCAGAAAAGGAAGTTTTGCCAGATTCAAAAGAATTCAAAGACAGGCTGCAAGAAAAGATGGGGGAGCATACTGTCCAAATTCAACCAAGTTCAGATGAAGCCAGAGCTCCATATGATAATGATGATGAGCAAAGAATAACTCAGAACCCTTGGCAAACTGGCATGTATCAACAACCAGACGAAGAAGGCAGATCTAGTGAAACGGAAGAATCAACTCCACTACGAAGGTCAATAAGAACACGGAAGCCAAATCCCAAATACGCCAATGCAGCCATAGTTGAAGAAGCAACTGTAATTGAACCTGAGACGTTCGAAGAAGCATCACAGAGTTCGAAGTGGATGACAGCTATGAAAGAAGAGATTGCTGCACTTGAGCAAAATCAGACTTGGGAACTAGTGCCAAAGCCAAGAGATGTGAAACCCATATCCTGCAAATGGGTTTACAAAATAAAGTGCCGTCCAGATGGGTCAATCGAAAGGTATAAGGCTCGATTGGTAGCTCGTGGCTTCTCTCAACAATATGGACTAGACTATGATGAAACGTTTAGTCCAGTGGCAAAACTTACAACTGTACGAGTCCTACTTGCACTTGCGGCCAACAAAAATTGGAACTTGTGGCAGATGGATGTGAAGAATGCCTTTCTTCATGGAGAGCTGGATCGGGAGATCTACATGATTCAACCAATGGGTTTTCAGAATGAAGGTCATCCTGAGTATGTGTGTAAGCTGCGGAAGGCTCTCTTCGGACTAAAACAAGCACCTAGGGCATGGTATGGTAAAATTGCTGAATTTCTTACTCGAAGTGGTTATTTAGTAACATCTGCAGACTCCAGCTTGTTTGCTAAAGCTAAAGGAGGAAAGATAGCTATCGTGCTTGTATATGTAGACGATCTAATCATCACTGGAGATGATGTTGAAGAAATTTGCCGAACAAAGGAGAACTTGTCAGTTCGTTTTCAGATGAAAGAACTTGGACAACTTAAGCACTTTCTTGGGCTAGAGGTTGATCAGACACTAGAAGGGATATTTCTCTGTCAACAGAAATATGCCAAAGATCTGTTGAAGAAGTTCGGGATGCTAGAATGTAAACCAATCTCAACACCGATGGAACCGAATGCCAAGATGTGTGCACATGAAGGCAAAGACTTGGAAGATGCATCAATGTTTCGACAGTTGGTAGGTAGTTTAATCTACTTGACCTTGACTCGACCTGATATTTCTTATGCAGTTGGTGTGATGAGTCGATACATGCAAAATCCGAAGAAGTCTCATTTAGAAGCGGTTCGGCGAATCCTTAGATATGTGAAAAGTACAATAGACTATGGTCTTATGTACAAGAAAGGTGGAAATTGCAAGCTAGTTGGCTACTGTGATGCTGACTATGCAGGAGATCATGATACTCGCAGATCAACTACTGGGTATATGTTTACCCTTGGATCTGGAACAATTTCTTGGTGTAGCAAGAGACAACCAACTGTGTCTTTGTCAACAACGGAAGCAGAGTACCGAGCAGCAGCAATGGCAGCTCAAGAGAGCACATGGCTGATACAGCTGATGAATGATCTACATCAACAAGTAGATTACGCAGTTCCGTTGTACTGTGACAACCAATCGGCAATTCGTCTAGCAGAGAATCCAGTCTTTCATGCAAGAACTAAACATGTGGAAGTGCATTATCACTTTGTTAGAGAGAAAGTTCTGCAAGAAGAGATTGAGATGAGGCAAGTCAAAACAGATGAGCAAGTTGCGGACTTGTTCACAAAAAGCTTGAGTATTGGAAAGTTTGAAAACTTCCGACGTCAGCTTGGCATGGTTCAAAGAATGGGGGCTAACATTGAGGGGGAGTGTTAAAATCAATATTAGCCCAATTAGTCCATCTCATTTGAAGCCCAAAATCCAAACCCATAATAAGTCAATACCAAATTAATTTGATGTCATTGCTTACATCATTTTAGTTAGGTGAGAATTTGGTAGATAATTTTTAATTTGAATGGTCTAGATTAATTTGTGTTTATTTTATTATGTGGTTTAGATTGATTCTTGTAACCTATAAATACCTCTCTTGTATTTGAGTTTATCATCCAAGAATCAAAGCTTTCTTAAGTGTTCTTCTTCTTTGCAATTTGTGAGGTTCTTTTAAAGAGTGGTTTTCTTCTTGATAAGTTAGAGTTTTATACTCTAGTTATTCAACAAACATGCCAGCGGAAGATGCCTTTAAACTGATTGCAATTGAGCTTGGATTCATGTACGACAAGCTCTACACCAAGGCCTCCATTGTTTATTCTCAATTTGGAATCTTTTTCCGTTTCATCAGCTTATGTTGTTCTATTTCTGCTCTACTTGCCTTCTCAATCATCATTGATATCCACTCCTACTCACTAACAGACATTTCCATTACTTTCATATTGTTGGTTGGTGCTGTTGCCTTGGAGGTTTATGCCTTTGTCCCACTCTTTTTCTCTGACTGGACAAAACTCTGGTTCATTAACCTCAGAAACCAATATCATAATTCTCTAGTTTGTGCTTCCTATTCTTGTCAATCGATTCTTGCTGATCGCAAAAGGTGGTCAGGAGAGATGGCACAGTACAACCTCATAAGTTGTTGCCTACAAAATGTTCAACCCACATGCACTGGGATTCAGATATTACCTTGGATCGGAAAATTGTTAGGAAAGTATCGATACTTGATTTGGGAAGATGTGAATGTTGAAATAAAAAATACTATCTACCAGCAGCTCCTCGACAAAAGTAACGAAATTAAAGGCGATCGCTTCAGCATTGAGTCATGCAAGAAATTATTGGAGCATAGAGGTGATAATGTGCTTGAGAAAAGGAATGATCTTCTTGATCAATTTCGTTGGAGCATAAGCGATGTAGAATTTGATCACAGCCTTCTTCTTTGGCACATTGCTACTGATTTATGTTACTATAGTGATCATAATGAACATGTCAAGAAATGCAGAATAAGCAAATGCTTATCAGATTACTTGTTGTACCTTCTAGTCTTTTGTCCATCTATGTTGCCGAAGGAATTGCTGAGATAAAGTATAGAGATACCAATGAGGAGGCAGTGAGATTTTTTTTCAAGGAAGAAAGGCATTTTCTGCCCTGGGCATATGTGGTAAAGAAGAGAAAATTCACTGAAAAGAGTGAAGCTTGCAAGGCATTGCTTAGAGTGAAGTTTGGGGATGAAGAGGAAGAAATAAAAGGAGATAGAAGTCAGTCAGTGTTATTCTATGGATGTAGGCTTGCAAAACAATTGCAATCTCTTGAACAAAAATGGGAGATAATAAGTGAAGTGTTGGTGGAAATGTTGACATATGCTGCAAATAAATGTAGATGGAAAGAGCACGGTCAACAGCTTAGAAAAGGCGGAGAGCTGCTCACCCATGTGCGTCTTCTTATGGTGCATCTTGGCTTGAGTGAACAATATCGAATCCAGATGCACTACAATGATCAGACACACATACGTCGTATAAGCTATTCAAGTTGATGTATGTATACTTGTTATTGTCGTCTATTATTGATCAGACTTTGTGTTTAAATTTGTATTGTTGTCTTCGAATTGGTTAGTGCTGGTGGTAAAATTTGTATGTCTGCATATCGCAACCGGGTTCCACATCAAAACTGTTGCGAAAGCGATTCTGATGCATCCCAAGTCTAGTGTATTGAATTTGAATATGGCAATTTGTGGAATTATATGAGAAAAACTCCCTGTTTGCAGAGCTTTTTTCTGTCATCCTTTACAGAATGCTGGCTTGCTTTATTTATAAAGGGTAATTATAAGCTACATTTGTGGGAGATAAGTCCAACACAGAGCTATAATTTGACTTGCTATAAAATTAGCCATTTTGTTGCTCTTAGAATAAATGCCAATCATGCAAGTATGGTAGAATCTTTATTTTCTGTCACATTCATGAATATTATTCAAGTTTAAAAAGGTAAGTACAAATCTCTGGTTTAATTGTAGTAGCTTCTCAGAATTCTAGATGATCAATAATACTCAACAAAATGCATGTTATATTTGAAGGTTTATGCAATCAAATTCAAATGAAGATGTATCCAACTGATCTCCTCCTTGTGGAGCATATCCAGACACACAGTCATGGGAGGAGATGAATAAATAATCAGATGCATTGTTGAAATTTTTAGAGTTGTTTGCAAATGGTATAGAAAACTTTACACCTTTTGTTGATAGTTGTTCTAAGGGTTTTAGACATGAGAGAAAAAGAGAAAGAGGTGAGAGAGCAGAGAGTGCAAACACAAGTAGAAAAGAAAAATAAGAGTGAGTTTTGCGTGTGTGTCTTTTAATAGTTCTTTCATATTGGATTGCGTGCAGGTTTGCTCCATAAATTTACGAATCAGTTGATTGCAGAACCACGTAAAAATCTTGTCACTTTATTGTTCTTCGTGCTTGCTTATGTGTGCTTTGTCTTCATGTAAGTTTCAGGGTGTAACTTTTCGGCGTACATTATCTCCCAACCAATGGTATCAAAGCTAGGGCCAGTCCTGGGCCGGGGTGCAAGGGCGACCGCCCAAGGCCTCAAGCCCAGGGAGCCCAATAGGTTGAAATGTTATTATATATAAAAAAAATCTTTTTAAATTGAGCCCATATATCACCAGACCACACATGTTGAGCCCATAACTAATATATTAAACCCATAAAATAATTTTAATTTGCTTTGTGGCCTGTGTAACTTGGCCCACACTAACAGATATGTTTGCCCTTGTAGTAGACAAAATCTATCAAGCTCAAAATGCAAGAAAGGATCCGGCCCAGAAGCCCAAAATATATCACAAGACCAGGCCCAGAGCCAAAATGGTCAAAATACTTGGCCTAAAATCGCCTTAGTCAAAAAAGGGTCATGGACCTATCGTCTTGGTCGCACGACAACCCAGCTAAAGATCACTACGCGGTGATCCAAATAAAGACAATCACGAGAAACCATGAAAGACACCTAGAGAACCTTCATGTCGTATGACATATAATTAGCAACAAGGAAATAACTCCACAAAATCCACACTTAGGAAAGCTCCTACGTCGCACGACATACTTCCATTTATCATCTTAGGTCGACGTTCAATCGACATGTCGCACGACATATAATTACAATTGTCTCATGACAATTGACAAAACCACATGTCGTACGACATGGAATCTCCTTAGTTCTGTGGGAGACCAAATCATGATTTACTTTAATAAAGACGGTCCTAAAAAGGCATAATTACAATCTAAACGGCTAAGTCAAAAAAAGCATCCTTGATTGGAGGCAGCATGGAGAGGTAATGATGAAATCCCTCAAACGGGCAAACACACTATCCCCCTATAAATGAAGGATAGTTCTCCAAGAGAAGGGGACCGAAAAAACTCACATCCTAGAAACCACCAATACTCAGAGAATATCCTCCGGCCATTATTCATCATCTCCGATCACCTTCCGATCGTAGTCCAATTAGCTGATCTCACATCTCCTTCGAACAAGAAGATTTCAATCACCAAATCAACAGGAAATATTACTCACTCATTTCAACTTATGATTATTATCTGCTTATTATCACTCGCTAACTTGACTGTCGAAGTGACTTTGGCCGGCACCACCCCGGTGTCCCAGACGTCATACGGGTCACGTGCGTTCTATCTTTGCAGGTTGTAGTGCCCCGTGTCCCTGAGCGATTTTTGAGGACTACAGCCCTCAGCCTTTGTCTATATGTGTACAGTATAAGTTAAATTAATTTTTTTACCTTTCATTGTTATATTTTTTATTCCGCCGCCAGTCCGCCACTATACTTCATTCTTCAACTCACAAAATCATCAAATCAAGGTAAAATTTTACTTTAATTTGTATATTTATTTTGGGTTTCTTAAAGCTGCTGTCAATTTGTTTTATAAAATATAATTAACTATGCAAGTCAATTTTTATTATAAGGTAAAATTAGTATTTTACTATTTCAGTATCCTAATTTGTATTATTTATAAAGTAAATAAGATTTTATTTTTTTGTTTGAAAAATTATATTGTAAGTTAATTTTATTATATATTGTTTCGATTTTTTTTAATTTTTTTAACTTTATATTTTGATTTGATTTAAATTTATTATATTTTTTATTGTTTAGTTTTTTAAAATTGTATTGCAAATGTTGTTTGCATACAACTTATGAATTTCGTTTTTATTGTTTTTTTCAACACATTGTTTTGTTTTATTTGAGTGTATCGTTTTTTTAATTTGAATTGTATAAGAGATTTTAATTAATAGTTAATGTTTTATTTTTGAAAGGTGGAATATTGCACTATACAACTGCAAGATTTAAACCTTCATTTATATAAGCATAAACTAGGTTCTATCACTCTTTGTTGTATCTAGCCTTCTACTGATTATGTTTGATACTTTGATTTAGTAGCTGTGTTTTGATTAGTTCATTGATTGTGCGTAGTACTTGTACTTAAAAGTTAAAGCATCAAGTATGTTTCATAAAAAATATGAATCGGGTTGTCAGAAAAGAAACAAAAGAAAAAAGATTGAACAGATGGTTCAATCTCAAAAGGGAGTACTTAATAAGTTTTGAAATCTAATTGTTTAATTCAAGATTCAGTGAATGCACCAGAGCAACCAGTTAACCTATTTTCTTTATCTAGCTTTTGTAATGATTATTTTTAATTTTAATAAAATTAAAGGCGTGATGGCCTAGCCTCCGATTGGGTTCCAGCCATCAAAAAAATATATCTAGTAAAATTTTTATATTTATTATAATTTATACAAGTATAACATGTTAGGGGCCTCATTTTCAATTGAGCCCCGGGCCCCCAAAAAGTCAGGGTCAGCCTTGATCAAAGCTTAGTGTTTTGCAAACTCAGAGACTATTTAGTTTTTTTGATTTCAACAGGAGACATGGGATTGAAAGAGATCAATATAAGGTTGAGAAATTTGATGGTGACAATTTTAGTTCCTAGAGGATGCAGATGGAGGATTATCTATACTAGAAAGACATGTATCTACCGTTGAATGATATAAGCTGAAAACCATGAAAGGCGAAAAATGGAAGGTGTTAGATTGCAAAGTATTGGGGGAATTCGACTCAGTTTGTTGAAATCAATGACCTTTAACATCAAGAGTTAGGACTCGACATCATATCTCATGAAAGCCCTATCTAATCTGTATGAACAGCAGTGTGTAGCAAATAAGGACACCTTATTAAGAAATTGTTTACTTTGCCCACTCTTCCTATTTATTCAGGACAGGCGGCATGAACTCTGATTCAATCCGGGTGAAAATACAAGAGAGCGGTAACATCAAGGAACAATTAAATGTGTCCAATGCGACCACATATCAGTTAAATTATGTCGACATCAAATTTGAAGATAAAATTTAAGCTTTGCTAATTCTAGATCAGATGCTAGAGTTGAAAATGTATTGTCCAGTCGACCAGTGGTTTGTTTGGGAAATCGAAACTAAAGTTCCTGGAAGTTATAAATATGATTATGACTGAGAAAATAAGGAGACATAAATAGGGTTTTGGCACTGCATCAGCAGCCTTAAACATGAAGAGTAAAGGCAAAAACAAAGATAGGGTTAGCCATAGTGGCAAATCCAAACAGGGGTTTGGAAGGTTAAAAGCCCACCAGGACACTAACAGCTCCAATAAGAGGCAAGAAAGATGTTAAGTCCAGAAATCGTGGAAAGATGGGGAACTATCAGAATAAATTTAAGGATCCCAAGAAAAACGATGATGGCCAGACAAGTGCCAACGTTTTTTAGAAGACTCTAAGTGATGTCCTTGTAAGTTCCTTAGAAAATGGGATAGAGTTATGGGTGCTAGATTCAAAAGGTAAAAGAGAGTTGAATCTGTAAGACCAGAGGATAAGGCATATGAGTGTCTAGGAGCCGAAGATTATGTTTTCTAATGGTAAGCAGATAGGCTCAAAGTCAGCTAACGTCAATCTGCATGAAAGTTGCTTATTGGGAAAACATAAGAGAGCTAGTTTCCAGTAAATTGACAAAACTTTGAAAGAAGCTTCAATCAGTGTGGTTGGTATAACGGGTCGAAAGACGAAATGCAGAGTGTTTCACAAGCAAAAAGTAGCGAAATCAGGACACACTAGAGGTTGTAAGATCAGAACACGTTAAAGGTCGCGAGTCAGCCACCAGAGCTTGTCACGAGCAGGGCAACTGCGAGAAGCTTGCGTTAGAGGTCACAAGTCAGCTACTAGAGATCGTCGCAAGTAGGGAGCTATGCGATCAGTCACGAAAGAAGTCGCAAGTCAGCGACTAAGGATCGTCGTGAGCAAGTAGCCACAGGATCGAGTTGCAGGACAGATCATGAAGAAGAAAAAGGGTCGGTCAATGTATTGAGGAGATCCAGTTGGTTTGAACAGAAAGCATCTGAACTATATGTTGCTTACAAATGAAAGAGAACCCGAATGCTATGATGAGACATGTCAGGTAAATGATACTAGCAAATGAGAGTTTACAATGGAGGAAAATCAATACCAAGAACCGCAAGTAGGAGCTCACGGTAGTCGCCTCGAGATCACACATTGGTTGCTAGTTACTATAGAGAAACTGAAGTTATGTGTAGCTTTAGTGGGTCTTTAAGGATGAACAAAAGTTGTTTAAGCACACCGTTTCCACTAGCCATTAAAGGAAGATGTTTACTTATGTTTCAGTCTTCAAGTGAGAGATTGTTAGGATGTGAAGCCTAAATCAGTATTCTCGCGCTTTGCACTCGGGGGTCGAGCACTCCGCAAAGCTAAAGTGAGCAAGTCGTGTTCAACTGATATGAAAGTAGCGCAAAAGGTATCTGATTAAAGTGATTCAAATTCAATGAAAAAAGGAGATTGAGACGAAGACAATGGCGAAAATGGAATTGTAAAAGGAGGCCGGCGAAAAGTGGATATCCTACTAGCGCGAGTGCAAACACACCAGAATTGTATGGGCGTGGTGGCATGTGGAAGGCTGTCTTTGGGGCGCGTGAAAGCGCGTGGGTGACATGTTGACTTGGTTTTCGTATTGGAGAAGGAGTTATTTTAGAATTTTCTATTTTTGATGGGTTTTTAATTACTTTAGGACTAAATAAATAAGAGACTTATTCTGAAGGTTTTAGACATGAGAGAAAAAGAGAAATAGGTGAGGGAGTATAAAGTGCAAACACACGTAGTGAAGAAAAACATGAGTGAGTTTTTTTGTTAAAATATTGAAAATTTGATTTTAATAGCTTACATAAATTTGGTCGACCTTAAACAATAAAATTGAATGGAGTATTGAGAGAATTTTAAAACTCTCTGAGGTAAATGGTCAAAAACTGAGTGGGAATCTCTCTTTAATATATATTTTTTTGCGTCGGTTGGACTAAATAGTCTGGGTTTGTATAGTAATCCAACAAACCGAACCCGGACCCAAACCAGACCCACTATTAAACATCGAAATTCCATATACACCCCTATCCTTAACAATCTACGCGTCATCTGATAGTTCCAACTAGCAACTTCTCATTTTCTCAGCAACCAAACAGATAGTAAAATGGTTGAATGGAGCTTGAGAGATGCCACTGTGAGCAGTGTGGATCGTGGTTATGGAGGGTTCCTAAGAAGTACATACTTCGAGCTGAGATCATTAATGGCTGTGTGGAGACTCTAGCCCATGGCTTTTTTCAGGTAAAAATACTTCAGCATCTTGGATTTTCAAATTATAATTTTTGTTTAACAATTTTTTATTTTTTATTTTAAATTTGGTTCTGGTCAGGTCCTTGATGTCATCTTTTACATTCCTGCTTTATATCAGCATCCAAACACATCATAAACTGGTTGACGAATGACTTTGATTTGAAACTAACTTGAAGAAAGATTGAATTTTGGTGCTTTTTCTGATTTTTCTACTTTTACTAAAACAGCTAGTTTAGTTGTTTCATTGAGAATTGATCCAGTTTTTCTGTCCTGTACAATGATTTTGGGTTTAAAGGATAATGGACAATGCTCACATTGACTTGAAGGAGTTTTTAAGGCGCTTTGGACTATTAACAAATGAACAATTTTTTAGTAACCAAGGGACTCAAAAGTTTAAGCTGATAAACTTGAACCCGAACACAAACCCATAACAAATTTAGATAATAAATAACAAATTCAAATATAATTACTTGGGAGGACTTGATCCCAGCACTCTATGGAAAATAGCCCAACAATAGTGTTTAAGCATTTTAACAATTCACTTGGAGTTTTGTAACTCTACTACGTCAACTTACATTGTAGTTGTTACTATTATGCAACTTTCATGAATATGTTAACCTTGAACTTTAGTGTTTTGTCCCTTTACTTGGAAAGCTTGAGTTTTTATGGGTATAGTAATCATTGCTTGTGATATGAGATTCTAATAATTTACTAGAAAGTACAATCCCTTTACATCAAGACACGTTTGTATCGTTGTTTTTGCTTGTAATAAATATAATATCTGTAATATACATACTCTCCTTTTTTTCCTGAGGTGACAATTGCTCTAGAAATGTCTCGTTTATAGATGTGTTTGATGAATCCTTTAGATTTCTTGAATATAGTTTTAACTAATTAATATCTATTTAATTACTTCCTTGTGTTGTGACCTTTCTTTCGGATGTGAGATCATGTATTTGAGTTATATTTCACAATGTGTGGCAGAACAACCATTTTATCGTTAGCATGGATTTACTCCTTCCTTTCCCAAAAACAATGGGCTAAGAGGACCACAACAATGCTTGGATTGAATACTTGGAGTCTGTTAGTACTCTTTTTGAACTGATTTCTGATTCTAGTAGTTCTTTGAGTTCAGCAACTCCTAAATTGCTCCAGATCTTTCTAGGAAAATCTTCCGTGACTATTCCTTCACGAGCATACATTCTAAGCAATTTTTGCTCAAGTTAATTCAGCGCTATGTGTGGTTGTTGTACCTGAGTTGGACTTTGGTTTGCATACAAATAACCAGTTTTTCTTCACTGCATTTAGGCCCTGCTAAGATGTAATTTCTAGAAATAGCATGGCGAGCAGGACAAAAGAAAGTGAGGTATATGTGTTGCTCTTTGCACCTCTCTCATTGATTGGTTAAAATATTCGATCTGTTTTCTTCTTATGTAGAGTTTACAATCTATCAATACATGCAGGTTATTTTAGGAGAAAGCTAAGGTTCAGGCAAAGTCCATGAAGTTGAAAGTTGAATACAAGATCCAAAGGTCAGGCTATCTATGTGACTATGTCCTGAAAGAAACTTAGGTGCATCCAATGCATCATGCATCTTATATTCATATCACAGCATGTAGCATTGAAATAAATGTGATTGGCTGTCCATGCCACATAACATGATTTGAATGGAGGTTGCACAATGTATTGGATACACCCAAGACTTCATCATATGCCCTTCTTAGACAGATTTATAAGATCTGGCAAGTACTAGCTAGCTTAGCTGGTAAGACCTCTTGTCGTTAAGAGGTGTTGGGTTCAAATTCAACTCACACTTCGGTAGCAAGGGGTCACTCTTCAACATATGTGTCAAATTACTATTGGATAGATGTGCGAATGAAGTGGCACTCTAGTCTCATAGAAGACCTTTTCATTGCCTTCTCATGCACAAATGATTAGCAATTTGTTGAATTATATGAGAAAACTTCCCGTTTTCAGAAGTTCTTTTCTATCATCCTTTGCAGAAGCTTTCTTTCTTTGTTTATTTCTCTATCTTTTTCTTTTTTTTTTTCGTGTTTACCTTTTGGACCTATCAAACAGTTTAAACTGTTATGGGAAGAACAATATATTCAAGTGGAGTGTGTATATAAATTTGTTCAAATAATATTTCACTGCATATGTCATGCTCCACATTGCTAGGAGATACAAGTACATATTTTCAATTTGATATAGGGTCCACTAAATTCTGTGAAACAAATAGCACTTACTCCGGTCGAATTTAGGCATAATAACAGGCATGGAAATAAATTTTTCCATAGAGTAAAGAATAGAAATTCTCTTGTAGGTGGCATCTCATTTTATAAAGTGAGCAATGAAAGACAAAGCTATTTCTTTTTGTATTTGTATATACAGTTTTGTGTTTTGATATAGGAAAGAAAGCACTTCACCCTACAAGAAAGCTTATATTTTACGGACAACTTTACAGCTTGTAAATGTCAGTTTTTCTTGTAGTATCACTTTATAAATTGAGGGGCCATCCGACTTACAAGAGAAGGCCTCTAGCAAAGATTTACAACAAAGCATATAATGTATTAGCATTCCACATCACTCCATTATAAAGGCTAATCAAAATTGACTTATTATAAGCAGCCATTGTGTTGCCCTTAGAAGAAATGCCAATCAAATATGGTAGAATGATGGAATCTCGATTTTTCTGACACGTTTCTGGATTCCTACTCCATTGCATGTACTTTTTCTTCTTTTCATCAATACATTGCTTTATCACTGGTCTAAGTATTGATTATTTTATATCTTGCTTATTAAAGGAAAAGTCACTTAATTTGATCACTTTTTTTACTTTTCAAAGAAGTGCTTGTTATACTATCCCCATTGCACAAGTTATTCTTTGTATTATAAAATGACCTCCACAGCTCAACCGTAAGATATTGAATTACATCACCTGCCTCAGATAGCTTCCAAAGTTCTTGGGTACATCTTCTTTTCCAGGTAAGTGAGTTATTTTATTAATAAATTATAAGAAAATCATGTTGTCATGCTATTTTCATAACTGTATCCAACGTTTATCCAAAAAAAACATCATATTTGCTGTGGAAGACGGTACACATTAGCATGCATAACCTCATATTAGACAAAGAATTCACCTTTTATTTGCACATATAAATGTTTTGATGTGCAAAGAAATACTGAAGGACAAAATCAACAATAAGTTTAGCGGTCTGTTCTCTGAAACACATAAATGTAAACAAAACATTTTGTAAAATCATTGTTAATCCATGTGAAAATGGTTCAATTCAAAACAAGAGGACAGTTTTTAATTTTTTTTTTTACTGTTTCTATTATCCCTTTTCATTAGTACTCAGAACTTGAATAATTTTTTTCCCCCTTAAAATCTTGAGTTCCTTTCAGTCTGATCTTCGTGGACAGGAGGAGCGGAATGCAGCTTGTTCCAGAAAAAATTATAAAACTTTGGAACGAATGGGAAGTTCGAGTTTTAATTCTATTCAGTCTTCTTCTACAGATTATCCTTGTAATTTTTGGTTCTCGAAGAAAATTCACAGCAAAAATTTGGACAAGAATTCTCGTTTGGTCTGCATACTTGGCGGCGGATTGGGTGGCAACTGTTGCCCTCGGCTGCCTTGCAAGTAGCAACGTAGATTCTGAAGATAATTCTTCAAAACAAAGCAATGTTCTTCAGGCATTTTGGGCACCATTCTTGCTGTTGCATCTGGGTGGTCCAGACACCATCACTGCTTATTCGCTGGAAGACAATGAACTGTGGTTAAGGCATTTTCTTGGGCTTATTGTCCAAGTTGGAGTGGCATTTTATGTCTTCATACGATCTTGGAGCAACATGGCCCTCACATTTATATCCATTCCAATGTTTATCACAGGAATGATCAAATATGGTGAGAGGACTTTGGTCCTTAGGTCTTCAAGCAGCCAACGTTTTAAAAATTCATTGCTTGCAGATCCTGATCCTGGTCCAGATTTTATTAAAATCCAAAAAGAACGCGAAAGACGATTGAAGAAACAACAAGTACAGCAACCGCCACCAACAAAGACGTTCATATCTAGACTCTGCAGTCGAATTCGCAGGAGAAGAGGTGCTGATCAACAACTACAACGTCTCAAAACAGTGACTGTGTTACCACGTGAAAGCTTAAAAACAGGTGCCAATTATCTCCAAGTAGCTAAATTTCTGTTCAAGAGATTTCGGTATCTATTTGCAGATTTAATTCTAAGCTACTATGAACGGGAAGACAGCTACTCTAAAATTGAAAACATGCCAGCGGAAGATGCCTTTAAACTAGTTGCAATTGAGCTTGGATTCATGTACGATGAGCTCTACACCAAGGCCTCCATTGTTTATTCTCAATTCGGAACCTTTTTCCGTTTCATCAGCTTATGTTGTTCTATTTCTGCTCTAGTTGCCTTCTCAGTCATCATTGATATCCACGCCTATTCACTAACCGACATTTCCATTACTTTCATATTGTTGGTTGGTGCTGTTGCCTTGGAAGTTTACGCCTTCGTCGCACTCTTTTTCTCTGACTGGACAAAACTCTGGTTCACCAACCTAAGAGACCTATGTCTTTGTCTTTGTGCTTCCTGTCCACGTCAATCTGTTCTTGCTGATCGCAAAAGGTGGTCAGAAAAGATGGCACAATACAACCTCATAAGTTGTCACCTACAAAATGTTCAATCCATATGCATTGGGATTCATAAATTACCTTGGGTGGGAAAATTGTTAGAGAAGTATCTATACTTGACTTGGGAAGATGTGAATGTTGATGTAAAAAATACTATCTACAGGCAGCTCCTCAACAAAAGTAATGAGATTAAAGGTGATCGCTTCAGTGTTGAGTCATGCAAGAAGATATTGGCACATAGAGGTGATAATGTGCTCGAGAAAAGGAACGGTCTTCTTGATCAGTTTCGTTGGAGCATAAGCGATGTAGAATTTGATCACAGCCTTCTTCTTTGGCACATTGCTACTGATTTATGTTACTATAGTGATCAAGACGTTAATAAACTTGACGAGAAATGCAGAATAAGCAAATGTTTATCAGACTACTTGTTGTATCTTCTAGTCTTTTGTCCATCTATGTTGCCGGAAGGAATTGGTGAGATAAAGTACAGAGATACCAATGAGGAGGCACTGAGATTTTTCCACGAGGAGGAAGAAAGGCGTTTTCTATGCTGGACGTATGTTGTAAAGAAGAAAAAATTCATCGAAAGGGGCGAAGCTTGCAAGGCATTGCTTGGAGTGAAGTTTGGAGATGAAGAGGAACAAATAAAAGGAGATAGAAGTCAGTCAGTATTGTTCTATGGATGTAGGCTTGCAAAACAATTGCAATCTCTTGAACAAAGATGGGAGATAATAAGTGAAGTGTTGGTGGAAATTTTGACATATGCTGCAAATAAATGTAGATGGAAAGAGCACGGTCAGCAGCTTAGAAAAGGCGGAGAGCTGCTCACCCATGTCCGTCTTCTTATGGTGCATCTTGGCTTGAGTGAACAGTATCGAATCCAGAAGCGCTACCATGATCAAACATACATACGTCGTATAAGCAATTCAATTCTATATATACTTAGAGGTATACTTCTTATTGTAGTCTTATTATTGATCGGACTATGTGTTATGATTTGTTTTGTTGTCTTTGAATTGGTTAGACGTGGTGTTAAAACTATTACGTCTGCAGTTCGCAACCGAGTTCCACAATAAAACTGTTGCGAAAGCGATTCTGTTACATCCCAAAGTCTAGTGTTTTGAATTTAGCAATTTGTGGAGTTATATGAGAAAAACTCCCGGTTTGCAGAAGTTCTTTTCTGTCATCCTTTGCAGAATGCTTGCTTGCTTTATTTATAAAGTGTAATTATAAGCTACATTTGTGGGAGATAAGTTCAAACACAGCTACAATTTGACTTGTTATAAGCAGCCAATTTGTTGCTCAGAAGAAATGAAAGTATGTTAGAATCTTGGTATGTTAGAATCTTGGTTTTTTGTTTACACATTCATGAATATTATTCAAGTTCAAAAAAGTAAGTACAAATCTCAGGTTTATTTGTAGCAGCTTCTCAGAATCCTAGATGATCAGTAATACTCAATAAAATGCATGTTATATTTGAAGGTTTATGCAATCAAATTCATCAAATGAAGAGGTCGCCGATTGATCTACTTACTGTGGAGGAGATGCATAAATAATCAGATGCATTGTTGCTGAAGTACTGCTTCAATATTTCTGGAATCTTACTCGTAACATTGAAATCGACGTCTCTACTTCTAGCATGTATCCCAATCAGCGAAGCCAAATCAAGTGCTTCAAGGGCAGAACACGACTTGATAGTCAGTGCCGGTGGGGCAAGTAAACGTGCCGGTTGCATCATCATACGGGTAAGTGTAGACGTTTGGGCACAAATTTTTGAAAAACTTGAAATAGGCCGTACTAGGATCACATTCATCAACAGCTCCTGGACAACAAAACTGTTTGTTTTTGAAAACAGTACATGGATGATAACAGCCACCAGAGTGTCTCAACTCAGTTGGACACAAACCGTTGACATCACCCGAACATTTTATCACTTTGGTGCACTCACTAGTGGTTCCTCTGAATTCCATCGGAACGTTGAACCCATCTACCAAAGAGATATCGAAGAAATGCTGACTGTTGTATGCAGGAAACATGTATTCTGCTAGAGTTAAGGGGGGTGCACCGTAACCCGAACAGTATAGACCACCATGACAGTCTCCGGTCTCACATTTTCCGCTCCCATTTCCGTCAAATGCGCAATTGGTTCGTGCCCATATGCGACCCCTGTCGCTAAAGTTGGGGTCCGTGTTGAAAACCCATTCTTGACCATTTTTGAGCTCCCTGCCTCCGCCAGGCACGGCGGCTGCCCAAACTGTGTAGTTGCAGTTGTTTGTTACGTTAAAATTGGCCGCATGGATCAGGGAGGCCAATTTGAGACTCGGCAAGAATAATAATAATGAGGAAATATAGAGATTCTTGAAGTAAATCAACATGATCATATTTGGGAAGAGAATTAAAGAGAGAGAGAGAGAGAGAGAGAGAGAATTGTTGCTTGTTTCTTGGAGGAAAATTATGTAGAAAAGAGCCCCTTGGAAATTTCCATGACGATGCATATGTCAGATGCACCCTCTGTCTTCCATTTCAAGTCAAAAAAGTCAGCCAAAGACCAGAGACTCAAATGGAGCTAGTCAACTATACGTGTCAAAAGAAAATAAAATAGAGTCACGATAAATGATAAATTTTAGAGGGAATTGTCATTTCTAACCATCTAAACTATCAAAAATTTAATTTTCACCGAATATATTTTCTCATTATTGTTTATAAAAAGCAATGATGTGAGTAGATAATTTTTTTCGTATTGGAATTAGATTTTTCCAATTAATGAGAGTAGTCGTTTGAACCATTATTTTCAGTAAATCTCGTCTCCTATTACTGTTTAAGCCATACTTAAATAATTTAATCTCGCTTGATTCTGGTAATTCTGTCAAATTTAAAAATGAAAGGAAAAAATTGAAGCTTTTTATTGGCCTCGATTGGAATCCAAATTTTATTCTAAATTATATTCAATCATCCATCAGTCTCTCACAACAACTAACACAACCAGGACAACACATAGGAAAACAAACCAAACAAGGACAAACACAAAATGGACAAGCAATACAAGACATAACATTGGCTATAGACCCACAAAAATCCTTGTAATGTTTTTCGAACTTGAAAACTGAGATGTCAGTCCAGTTGATGTACTGTGTCTGGATTTGATATTGTTCACTCAACCCAAAATAAGGCAGACATGAGTGAGCAGCTCTCCACCTCTTCTAAGTTGTTGACCATGCTCTTTCCATGCACATTGATTCGCAGCAAATGACAACATCTCCACCCACACTTCACTGATCATCTCCCATTTGCTTTCGCGTCCCATTCTAAGTTCGAAATCCTCCAATTTCTTAGCGAGAATGCACCCGGAGAACAGCACTGATTGACTCCTATCTGTTTTTATATCCTCCAACATTTTTAGACTACTAACATTAACTTTTAGTAGTTTTTTTCAGGCCTCTTTGATTCTCTTATTAGATGATATCTCCTTTTGCTTGAAAAACCTCCTGGCCTCTGCACAAGTATCTCTGTACCTTATTTTGCCGATTCCTTTTGGCAACATTGTTTGACATATGACAATAAGGTATAGCATATAATCCGATAAGCATTTACTGATTTCGTACCTTGAATTAGTCTTTTTGGTGTCTTCATCTTCACTTTTTGAATCGACATTCTTGGTGGCCTCCTCCCTCTTTTTGTCTGTTATTGTAATAACAGATACTAGTAGCAATATGCCAAAGGAGGAGGCTATGGTCGAATTCAATATCAATAGTGAACCAACTGAATTCTTGAAGACTATTCCAATTCTTGAGCACATAATCGCCTCTGTGAGCCTACAATTTCTTGCAATAGCTCACGAAAAAGGGATCGTGTTTGATTTTGTCGCCTTTCTCCTGAAGCTGCTCGAATATCAAGTTCTTTAAACCAATGCTAATTTTCTCGCTAGTTTTGTAATTGAACTTCTCTAGTTTTTCATGGATGCGGAAAATTTTCTGAACTCTCATACACTTCGCTGGCTTCTCAAGGCAGACGCTGAGCAGGTTGTATTGTCCTGTAATAGCCGACCACCTCTCGCGTTCAGTGAGGAGTGAATGAGGAGGACATGATGTACATATAGCACAACGAAGCGGATTGCACCGAGCTTTTTTGAGTGTGGTCAGCCAGAATTTTGTCCAGTCCGAGAAGAAAAGTAGAACTAGAACGAGCGCGTAAACCTCCAGAACTGTAGCTCCAACGAGCAATGAGTAGGTTATATTGATGTCGATTTTTTGGTAGGCATGCTTATCAACTATGATTGTGAAGGCAAGTAACGCAGATACCAACAAACACAAGCTGATGCTGCGGAAAATGACTCCAAACCAGGAATAAACTAAAGTTGCCTTGGTGTAGAGCTTATCATACATGAATCCAAGCTCAACTGCTACTATCTTAAAGGCATCCTCTGCTGACTTGTTGCGAATAATCGAATAGTTGTCGTCTCGCTCATAGAATCCGAGAATTAGGCCTACAAAGAGGTACAAGAACCTCTTGAATAAGAAATTACCTTGAACAAGATAATCCTTCTCTGATTCAATGTCTTCATCAGGTACAATAATTGCCAATCTCAAGTCTCTCTCCAGATTATGATGGAGATTTTTTGCTACAATGAGAGCAACATCTGGACCAGGATTATCTTTAACATAAATAATTTGTGATTTTATAAAGGTAATTTAGTAAAATTGTCCAAAAATAAACTTGAAATTGCAAAAGTACCTACCCTCCACTAACTTTTTGGACAAAAATACCCTCATTATCTTCTTCATCTTCACACGGCTCTCTTCTTCACTTCTTTTTATTTTTTTTTTCCTTCTTCACATTTCTCTCTACTTTCCCCCATAGATCCCTTACCAAAAGTAAGTTATGTAAATCTTTGTTTCTCATCTCCCTAAACTCCCACCTTTGCAAAATTATTCAAAGCATTTCACAAACTCCCACATTAAAAAATTCCAAGATTAGTATTAAACTTTCATTTATACTATAATGGTTATAATGGTTTACATGTTTCTGGATTTTCAATCAATTTTGGACGTTTTACATTTCTTTATCTTCCATCTAAGAAATGAAGAACGGATTTATCAAATGTTTTTTTATTCATCGGGCCGGCATGATGAAATTACCCAATGAAAATTTCAATTTCATCATACCGGCCTGATGAAAATTTCATCATACCGACATAATGAAATTACCAAATGAAAATTTCATCATGCCGGCATGATGAAATTACCCTATGAAAATTTCATCATGCCGGCCCGATGAAAAAACAACACTTAGATAAATCGGTTCTTCATTTCTTTGATGGAAGATGAAGAAATGTAAAACGTCCAAAATTGATTGAAAACCCAGAAACATGTGAACCATTATAGTATAAATGAAAGTTTAATACTAATCTTGGAATTTTTCAATGTAGGAGTTTGTAAGATGTTTTGAATAATTTTGCAAAGGTGGGAGTTTAGGGATATGAGAAACAAAGATTTATATAACTTACTTTTGGTAAGAGATTTATGGAGAAGAGTATAGAGAAATGTGAAGAAGGAAAAAAAATAAAAAGAAGAAGTGAAGAAAAGAGCCGTGTGAAGAAGAAGAAGATAATGAGGGCATTTTTGTCCAAAAAAAGGGTTTGGGTATAAGATGTAAAAATTAGTGGATGATGGGTACTTTTACAATTTCAAATTTATTTTTGGACAATTTTACTAAATTCCCTTTTATAAATTAAGATAATACACAACTCTTATCACAATACAAAACTCTTATCACAAATGTAAAGAATAAATTTACAATCAATTAAGATATGAGTGAATAAATTTATGCATTGTTATGAACAAAATTAATGAGCTTATTATTGTCATATCCAATTTGAGACAAGTGACTCAAACCCCTTCAACTCATTTAGTCATTTTCTCTATTGACACGTCATTAATTGTGATAATATAATAGGTGAAATGTCTAACATCTTACTCTTTGTTTTTTAATTTAATGAACTTAATTATTGTCAAGTCTACTCAATATATATTTAATTAATGGTAGATCATTTACTTAGTAATGAAATGTCTCTGATACTAAGAGAGGTCGGGAGCCCTCAACACAGTCATAGTGAGACCTACTCATGTTGCCCTATATCAACTCAAAGCGGGACTTACGGCGGAGAACAGGGTTGACCATGACATTGTGAGAGGGACCATAGCTACTATCGGATCAAACTATATATCCGTTCTGATGTGCAGGATCCTCCACCGGAGGCAAACACAAAGCATACTTAGATAGTATAGCAGGATTCCATAAAAAAATAAAAGGAACTTAGGGTTTTAGGAAAGAGAGAATATTTAGGTAAGCATCATTTTTATTGATCACAAAATATTTGACAAGGTGAAAACTTGATGATCCCAAACTTGAAAAGGGTCATGCCATTATATAGGTAGAGCAAACTTCTCTAGATCCAAGCATGATTACAAACAGACAAAGCAGATTACATGATTGAAACGGACAAACTGCTTTATAAAAGCATATTCCAAAGTAAAAGTACAGATTTAGAGGTTGTATTTAATATCAACTTTTAATGACTTCTGTAGATTTTAAAAGTTTAGATGTATTCAATATAAGTTTTTAAAGACTGCATAAAAGTCAATAGGTGTAGTCCTCAAAAATCACTCGGGGACATGGGGCACTACAACCTGCAAAGACAGAACGCACGTGACCCGCAGGACGTCTGGGACACCGGGGTGGTACCGGCCAAAGTCACTCCGACGGTCAAGTTAGCGAGTGCTAGTAAAAGTGTAATGTTTGTAAATGGAGATGAGTGAGAAATACTTCCTGCTATCTTCACAGTTGGGGTTTCTTTGATCAAAGGAGATGTAAGGTCGGAGGGTGATCGGAGAAGATGAGCAATGGCCGGAGGGTGTGGTTCTTTCTCAGTAATATCTGGATCTCAGTTTTTCGGCCGTCCCCTCTTATGAGGGATTATCCTCCTCTTTATAGGAGATTAATGCTTCTTCTTTCTTCTTTTCTTTTGGAAATCTCATCATTCTCTCTTCTCTGTCTTCCACTAAGAAAGCATCTGGGTGCTCCTTTTGATCGGGCTGCCATCAAGTGTCATTATGACTTTGTAGGACATGTTTCAAAGTAGATCACAATCTGGTCTCCCTCGGAGCGACGGAGATATTATGTCGTACGACATGTAGGTTTCTTGTCAATCTGGACCATGATTGGGTGATGTAGCACGGTCGTACTACATGAGGGTATGTAACATCCCGGATTTCGGGTGATGAATTTTTGTTATATATGAAATATGTGAAAAATAAATTTGTACTATTTGAGGGGGTGTAAATGTAATTAAATGTATGGTTATTTTATGATTTCCAGCGGACCGGATTGAATAGTGAAAAATGAAAAATTGGAAAACTGGACCAGAGAGCATCGCGACCTGGTCACCGCGACCACAGGTCGCGACAGCTCCCTCGCGGTGAAAAACGCAAAATCTGGCAGTGAGTGCCGCGACCAGTCACCGCGACCACAGGTCGCGATGGCTTGCTCGCGATGAAAATGGCAAAACCTGGCAGTGAGCAACGCGACCAGCCACCGCGACCACAGGTCGCGATGGACTGCTCGCGATGAAATTGTCAAAAATTGGCAGTGAGCAGCGCGAGCTCTAGCGCGACCAAGGCGCGCTCGCGACGAAGGCGGTGCGCGCACTCCAGTGAGCACCGCGACCTGGTGGCGCGACCACAGGTCGCGACGGCGGTCGCGGCAGCGACAAAAATATAAAAAAAAATTTTGGCTTCTCGTGGAAGCCACAGAAAACAGTTGAGAAAAGAGAAAGAGAGTGAGAGGTCGAGAGAAACAGAAAAGAGAAGAGAGAGTGACCGAGAAAAAAGGAAGAAGAAAAAGAAGAAAGAAAAGAAAAGAAAAAGAGGAAGAAGAGGAAGAAGGAGAAAGGAAAGGGAAGGGAAAACGAAATCGTGGAACCGCGATTGTCGAACGAAAAATACGGATTCCAAGTAGGTGTACTTTCGATTTCGAAATCTTTACGAAAAGTATTTCGTTATTGTTTTCGTTTTCGTTTCCGTTTTCGTTTCGATTTCGTTAAAAGTTTTCGATTCCGATTATTCGTATAAAAAAAAATGTTTATATTATATGTAAAATCGATGATTTGTGGATCTATGGTTGACTATTGTTGATTTCGATATTTATATGATTATTGTTGATTTCGTTACATGTTGTTGATTTCGGAAAGATTTTTATATTATATCGTATTTGTTTGTGAAAATCGTTTATCGAAACGGCCCTAGGATACGTAGACATAGAAATGGATATAGGAGGTTGGTATACCAGCTGGGTTTTACTGAGCAGCACTGCGCCGTTATTATTGTGTGATTGTTGTTGCGGGGCAATCTCGGACAATCACACCGATTTAGTGATCGTTGTTGCGGGGCAATCTCGGACGATCACAATGATACTAGCGATTGTTGTTGCGGGGCAATCTCGGACAATCGCGATGATATTAGTGATTGTTGTTGCGGGGCAATCTCGGACAATCACGTGAACCCATATTCCAGTCCTAGAATGTTTAGTATTCTAGTGGCCAGAAATGAGTTGAATTGAAACTGAATTGAATGATTTAATGGATCGAATTCATACGTTGAATTTCAAGTGATTAAAATTGTTTAAATGCTTTGATTTTGACATTAATGGTTTTGGAACTTGATTTAGAAATGAAATTCATAGTGTGGTTTATTGTCTTTTTAAAGAATAATTATATTGTAATTTATTTAATTGAGTTTTAGTACACCCACTAAGCTTTATGCTTAGCGCGTTAGTTTGTTTCTAACGCGTAGGTACCAGGAATCCAGAGGAGGCTAGAGATTGAAGGAGGAGCAAGTTGCAGACTGAGTCACAGGATTGTACAGTTGGGTAGCTATACTTTTGTTATGTGTATATATTCTGAAAGCATGCATATACAGGGAATTTGTAAATATGTTTTGTAAAAATGTTTTGTAATTAACTAGTTTATGATTTTCTGTATTCTATTATCAAAATGATTGTAAATGTTTAAGTCTGATTTGTTATTATTTTATAAACTGATTGTGAAAGTCGCACTAAACGGCAGAGTGCGCAACTGATTGAAAGTGATAGAAGTGTTTGTGTGAAAAATGTGAATTTTGAATTGATTTGTGTAAAAGCAGGTTTTTGGGGAAGTCCGAAAAACAAATGGCACTCTGCCGGATTTTTGTAAAAAGTTTATTTATTGTTTTATGGGCTCACAAGGATTTTAAAATGTAAAAATGAAGTTTTGAAAAGATGTGAAAGTCCTAGTGGCGCGCCCCGGATCGGTCCTCCCGGATCGGGTCGGGGGGTGCTACAGGGTACATGTCGTACGACAAGGTCTTCCAACTGGTACGTCGTCGTACTACACGAGTGCTTCGTGTCGTGCGACATAGACTTCCAACTGGTACGTCGTCGTACTACACGAGTGCTTCGTGTCGTGCGACATAGACTTCTATCTGGTACGTCTTCGTACTACACGAGTGCTTCGTGTCGTGCGACATAGACTTCTATCTGGTACGTCTTCATGAGGATGCTCCATGTCGTGCGACTTGATCTTCACGCTAAGCCTTTGTCGTACTACATGGGAGTGTACCATTCTTTTAGCTATGGGCTTTGTCTTTGGGCCATGTTTTGGGCCATACATATTTTGGCTACTACAGTTTGCCCCTAAACGCATTGGTTCTAGAAGAGCCAATGGGTTTGCGTCGTACGACACGTAGACGTGGATATGTATGTGTGAACTCTAAGGCTGGTTCGATATTGTCGCACGACTCTGTCCTTCTGAGAGAGTGTATCAGTGTTGGTGAGTAGATGACAGTGCGTAATGTTTTGCCATTTGTCGTGCGACAATGTCATTTAGAGAAGGAACGGTTGGTCTTTAAATGACTCCTCGATATCTGTGCCGAAATAAACGCGGTCATTATGAGCAGTGCGCATGCATGGCTAATGATAGGTTATGGGAGTGTGTGTCCAATGAGAAGCTGACACGTCAGCATATGCTTCTTTTTAGTTGCCGCCCTTTCTCTTTCTCTTTCATTTTCAATTTTCTTTGCTTTCTCTCTCTCGTTTTCTCTCTCAAAAATCAGTCAACTGTGCGAGTTTTCTCCGGCGTCTTTACTTCCGTTTTTTGCCTTTTCTGCGTTTATTCCGGCGAGGCAGAGGTCGTTTTGCTCTTTTGGTAAGTTTTCCTGGTTCCTTCGCTACTTTGATTTCTTTTTCATGTTTTGGTTTCTGGGTATTTTCTGTGTTCTTCGAATAGTTTTTGAGAAGAACTTGAAAAAAAGTGTTTTAGATCGAAAAATTAGACTTAGGTTTATACACAACTTGTTTGTAGAGTCTAGGTCGCACGACGGTAGCCAAGACGTATAGGTCGCACGACCTTCTTAACAGTCTTGGGAGCTGATATTAGGTCGTGCAAGGTCTTTGGTTTTAGGTTATAATTACTAACCGTGGCTACTGTCGTTCGACTTGTAGGTTTTGATGTCGAGTCGAGGTGACGAGAGTCCTCCCAGTACCTCTGGGCGCGGATACGACGATCCCATAGATCTGTCGTACGACTCGTGGGGAGAGTCAGAGGCAGCGAGTGCTGAGGTGACAGTGGCGTCGTACGACACTGTGACTGTCTCTTTCGCGGGTACATCACGCGTGGCGGACGACATTCCCATGGGGATTCCATTAGTCGAACTACCGGGCGACGCAGCTGGCCCATGTCCAATGGGACCTAGTAGGCTGCTGGGTTTGCTATTAAATAACCCAGCAAGCGTGTTAACTAAGGACGACATTATGCGCCTTCGGTTTAGCTACGGCATACCTGATGGTGTCGCACTGAGGGCGCCGTATAAGGAGGAGAGGCCAGATTGGGACGTCCCAGGATGGACCTGCCTGTACGAGTTTCCGTTCCAGCGGGTAGGATTCAGGTTGCCCATAGTTGGGCTACTGAGGAAGGTGCTCGATCACTTCGAGCTTGCCCCAGGGCAGCTGATGCCCAACAGCTGGAGGATCCTGCTGGCGCTGGATCTGTTGTGTACGAGGGAAGGGATAGTCTTCGAGCTCCCTGACCTTTTCTACTCGTACACCGTGCGGGAGCACGACACAGAAAAGGGTCGTTACAACTTGAACCTGCGACCCAACAGAACACACTTGATCACGGAGCTGACAACGAATGACAGGCTGTGGAAGGATAGGTATTTCTTTGTGAGGGGCCTGCTTGTCGATTGGCCTCTCGGGGATACCGTCGTTCGTGCGACCTGGTCTAAGGCCGGTGGGTATTTATTTTAGTAGCGTCGTGCGACTGTATTTACTATTGTTTTCATTAACTCCTTTTATTTGTCTTTGTAGTGAACACAGGAGCGCATCAAGCTGTTGTTGGGTTGACGTGCGTGACGCGTACAGAGAAAGTGCTGTCGTACGACGTCAAGGAGAGGAGTTGGAGGAGTATTTTGGCGGAGGAAAATCTGCGGCCGAGTCACCTCTGGAAGTTTAGCGTAATAAACGAGCCAGGTACCCCCTACCCCACCTTCAAAAATTTAGTGGAGTTTGTCAGAGTCAGGCATTGTGTCGAGCGACTGTACGGCACACGATTTCTGACTCCCATCTCATACGTCGAGCGACGATTTGCAGTTGACATCATGGCTGGAGAGATTGCCGCGCCTGCTGCTGACGACGCCATGAGGAGACTGAGGGAGAAGAGGAAGGGGAAGAAAAAGGCTGAGTCGAGCGACCAAGCGGCCTCCACTCCTCCACCTCCTCCATCTAGTCGAGCCAAGGCCTCCCAAGATGCTTCTTCTGCTGGGAAGAAAAGGAGGATGGAGGATTCGACATCGGCTGTCGATGCGTCGGTCGACCTGGTCTTCCCGCAGGATGCCTCTGCGTATTCTGATGTCGGGTCGATCCTTCCACTGGTCGAACGGCTTTTGCTACCTGAGGATAAGAGTCGTCTCAGGGAGATGGGTCTTTCCCAAGCTGCCGACTGGGGCCTAGGCCACCTCTTCCAGGTATGGTCGTACGACTGATGCCTCTTGTATTTTAATTTTTGCATTCTTTAGATTTGTTCTAACTTGTTTTACTTATTTTTTGTAGGCTCTCCAGTCGCACGTGCACTTAAAAGAAGAACTTGGCTCTGCCCTCAAGAAGGTAAAAGAGCTGAAGTTGAGCAACCAAAGTTTGAAGCAGGAGAATGACAACTTAAAAGCTTCAAACTTGGAAGCAAAAAAGACAGCTCTTGAGGCGTCGGGTCGTGCAGTTGAGGCCACACTTGAGCTGAATAAGTTGAAGTCGACTGTCGACTCGCTACAAGCCAAGCTGAAGGCCAAGGAGGCTGACTACGACGCTTTGTACGACAAGGCGGAGGATAATGTTCTTAATGCTGTCATCAAGACCCGTGCAGACCTGATGAGGGAGTATCGAGACGGTCGTGCGACGGAGTGGAAGGTTGAGAACTGGATCGCTGATCACGAGGAGCTGACGCGTTCTGATGATGAAGCTGACGCGAAAGACGCGGGAGATACAGCTGTCCTTCCTCCTCCAGAAGGCTTGGCAGTCGTGGCTTTGGCTGCTCAGCCTGCTGGAGAGTCTGATGGTTTTGCCCCATAAGGGGTTGTAACTTTTGTACTTTTAATTTTTATATATATTTTGGAATTTGCCTCATAACGCTATCGTTTTAATATATATTTTAATTTTGGAATTTGTCTTCGTTGTATGACTATATTCTTTTATATGATGGTGGTGTGACTATATTTTGCCTTTGCGTCTACGTCCTTGAGTGTTGGTCGTACGGCTATGGGAGATGGTTACCTTTTTGAGGGTATGTCATGGTTCATGACCTTGAATGCGGGTCGTGTGACCGTTTTGCAGATGGAGAGTCCATGACCTTGAATGCGGGTCATGTGATCGTGTGGAGATGGAGAGTCCATGACCTTGAATGCGGGTCATGTGATCGTGTGGAGATGGAGAGTCCATGACCTTGAATGCGGGTCATGTGATCGTGTGGAGATGGAGAGTCCATGACCTTGAATGCGGGTCATGGTCGAGTTTTGTCGTAGATTTTGTTGTTTGTGATATTGAATTGCCCCAGTTGGAGTGTGTAACTGCTCAGTTGCACACTGCAACTTGTGATGTAGTTCAAGATAGACTGTGCAATGCTGACCTGCGTAAAAAATATTGTAGAGTGATAAAATTCGAAATATATAGATAGATATATATATATATATATATATATATATATATATATATATATATATATATATATATATTTCTAAAACTGATATTGTTTTAGATGGCACGCGTTCTAGCTGTTGCCGATCTCCATGCCATCTGTACATCGTAGTTTATAGGCTCCATTTCCAAATACATTGGTGATTTGATATGGTCCTTCCCACGTAGGACCGAATTTGCCAGCTCCTTTTTTCTTTGTGTTTTGGAAGATGCGGCGAAGAACCCAATCTCCAATATGGAATGACTTGAGACGAACACTTCTGTTATAATGGCGGGCGACTCGTTGTTGGTATACGGCCAATCTGATTGCGGCCTTGTCGCGGCGCTCGTCAATTGTGTCGAGTTCACTCAGCAATTCTCTGTCGTTTGCTTCTTCTGTTGCGTGTCGTATCCTATAAGAAGGGTAGTCAGCTTCTGTTGCTATGACGGCTTCTGAGCCGTAAGATAGAGAGAATGGTGTTTCTCCTGTTGATGTCCTGACCGTCGTACGGTAAGACCATAGCACACCCGGTAGCTCATCGGCCCACTTCCCTTTGCATTGGTCGAGTCGCTTCTTGAGGGTGGACATGATTGTCTTGTTAGTGGATTCTGCTTGTCCGTTAGCTTGAGGGTATCTTGGGCTTGAATAGCTTAGTTTGATGCTCCACTTGTCGCAAAAGTCTTGGAAATCATATGAAATGAATTGTGAGCCATTGTCGGTGACTATTTCCTTTGGAACCCCGTAGCGGCATATGACATTCTTCCAAATGAAGCTTTTGACCTCAGAGTCTTTGATTCTCACGTATGACTCGGCTTCAACCCACTTTGTAAAGTAGTCGGTCACGGCTAACATGTAGACCTTGCCCCCTGTAGCGATGGGCAACTTCCCTACTATGTCCATGCCCCACTTCATGAAGGGCCATGATGCTGAAATGGGGTGGAGTTTTTCCGGGTGTTGATGTGAAATGTGGGCGAAGCGTTGGCATGGGTCGCACCTTTTGACGAGGTCGTGCGACTCGGACCGCATTGTGGGCCAGTAGTACCCGGCTGTGATTGCTCTATTGGCCAGGCTTCTCCCGGCCGAGTGATTCCCGCATTGCCCCTCGTGTAAGTCCTTGAGTACTTGCTGAGCTTCGACTGGGTCGAGACATTTGAGGTAGGGCCCGGAGTAGGATCGCTTGTAGAGTTGACCCTCTATTATAGAAAATCGGGCGGCCTTGATCTTAATTCTTCGTGCTTCTACTTTGTCAGATGGGAGGGCGTCGTCTCTCAAGTAGTCGTAAATCGGGGTGACCCAAGTTGGCTCGTCCGAAATTGGATTGACTTCGAGCTTTGTTGGTTTCCACACAGCTGGCCATTGGACAAACACCATGGGAACGGTTCGCTCAATTATGGTATCCAGTGAGGACCCAAGATTGGCGAGTGCGTCGGCATGCGCGTTTTCGGATCTGGGTATTTGCTCGATGTCGAATGACTCGAATGAAGCTTGTAACTCTTTTACCAAGGTCAAGTAGGCCGACATCTTCGAGTCCCGAGCTTGATAGGACCCTTGCAATTGTCTCACAATTAATTGGGAGTCACTGCGTACCTTGATTCGCTCGACGTGTAAGTCCTTTGCCAAGGTGAGCCCAGCTATGAGGGCTTCGTACTCGGCTTCGTTGTTGGTGGTCTTGAATCCACATCTGACGGACCTCTCGATGACGTGCTCCGTAGGGGAGGTAAGTACTATTCCCAGCCCGCTGCCTCTAGCGTTACTTGATCCATCAACTGCTAAACTCCACTCCTCCCTTGGCGTGTCGCACGACATAGTGCAAAGTTCTTCCTCCGCTCGTTGTAGAATCCCTGGTGTGAAGTCTGCTATGAAATCCGCCAGCACTTGCGACTTGATCGCCGTGCGAGGTTGGTAGTTGATGTCGTACTCGCTCAGCTCTACGGCCCATTTCACTAGACGGCCGGATAGTTCAGGTTTATGTAGGACACTCTTCAAGGGGAATTCAGTGAGTACACTAATAGTGTGGCATTGGAAGTACGGTCGTAATTTCCTTGCGGCTGTGACTAGTGCGAGAGCTAATTTCTCAAGTTGGGTGTACCTTGTCTCTGCGTCAAGTAGGGTCTTGCTGATGTAGTATACGGGGAGTTGTTTGCCATCCTCCTCCCTTATCAGTACCGCGCTAACGGCCGTCTCGGATACAGCGAGGTAGAGCAGGAGGGTCTCTCCTTCCTTAGGTTTGGACAGGAGAGGTGGGTTCGCTAGATACCTTTTTATATTTTGGAAGGCGTCCTCGCTTGTTTGATTCCAATCGAATGACTTGTTCTTTCTTAGAGCATCGAAGAAAGGTTTACATTTTTCGGACGACTTCGAAATGAATCGGTTGAGGGCCGCGAGTCGTCCGGTTAGCTTTTGTACGTCTTTGATGCTTTTGGGGGACCTTAGATCCATGACGGATCGGAGTTGATCCGGGTTGGCCTCGACACCTCTCTTGGTTACTAAGTAGCCAAGGAACTTCCCTGATGAAACTCCGAAGGAACATTTGGTCGGATTAAGCTTCATCCCATACTTGTCGATGATGTCGAACGATTGCCGGAGGTGGTCGAGGTGTTGGTCTGCTACTAATGACTTTACCAGCATGTCGTCTATATAGACCTCCATAGTCTGTCCAAGCATGGTTGCAAACATTTTGTTGACTAATCTTTGGTAGGTTGCCCCAGCGTTCTTGAGGCCGAATGGCATTACCTTGTAGCAGAAAATGCCGCGCTCCGTGATGAAAGAAGTCTTCTCTTGGTCGTCCGGATGCATAAGGATTTGGTTGTAGCCGGAGAATGCATCCATGAAGCTCAATAGTTCGTGGCCTGCTGTAGCGTCCACCATCATGTCGATGTGTGGGAGAGGGAAGGAATCTTTCGGACAAGCCTTGTTGAGGTCTGTGAAGTCGATGCAAACTCGCCACTTCCCATTCTTTTTCTTCACTACCACTACGTTTGCGAGCCAGTCTGGGTAATTTACTTCTCTCACCGAACCAATGTCAATTAGCTTTTGGATTTCTTCATTTATAACCTTGTTGCGCTCGGGCGCGAACTTCCTTCTTTTTTGCTTCACAGGTGGATGATCCGGGTCGACTTGCAACCTATGTACTAGGACTTCTGGGCTAATTCCGATCATATCTGCGTGCGACCATGCGAAGCTGTCGTGTCGCGCTGTCAAGAAGCTGAGTAGTCTTGCTCGGATATTTTGTGGAAGGCGGGACCCGATACTAACTTTGTGGTCCGGAAAATCTGGATGTATGGATACTTCGTCAAGTTCTTCCATATCGGGTTTGTCTTTGTTGGTGGGGGTGCTTTCACTCTATAATTGCTATAAGTCGGACGACCTGCTTTTAAGAGTGTTCTGGTAGCAGTCACGCGAGGTCTTTTGCTGCCCTCGGATCTCGTGAACTCCCCACCTAGTAGGGAAACGGATGACCTGATGATACGTTGAGGGAACTGCCCTCATCTCATGAATCCACGGGCGACCCATGATTATGTTGTAGGACGACGGACAGTCCAGGATGAGGAAATGTGTGTTCAAGTTGACGCCTTCCACGTAGACTGGAAGGGTGATCTCTCCCAGAGTGTTCTTATGTTCCCCACTAAATCCCACAAGGATTGTGGAGCGACGTGCGATGTTGCACTCATCAATATGCATCTCTTTTAGTGCGTCGAGAAAGAGTACATTTGTTGAGCTTCCATTGTCCACTAGAATCCGTCTGATCAAACAATTGGCCACCGTCAGTGAGATGACTAGTGCGTCGTGGTGGGGATTGAATAAGTCCATATGCCCATCGCTGCTGAAACTGATTGGATAGTTATACGTAGGATCTACCGTACGAGTTCGTTGGACGTCCGTACGACCGGCTTGCCGTGAGTAGCGCTTTGCCTCCGAGTAGGTTACTCCATTCACTTCTGATCCGCCAGAGATGACATTCACGGTTCTCTCATGTTTGGGAGGCTCCGGTGGAGGGACTGAAATAATATCGCGCGACCTATCTTTGTTCACCAAAGTCTGCTTACCCCTGTCAGTCAGGAATTCTTTAAGGTGACCCTTCTTGAGTAGTTCGGCCACCTCCAATCGTAGTGCCACACAATACTCAGTTCGATGGCCGTGGTCGCCGTGAAATTCGCACCATTTCGAGTTGTCTCTTTGATCAGGCGGGCTCATCATCTTATCTGGCCACCGAACTGATCTACCCAATCCTTTAAGTATGGCGACTACCTCTGCCGGCCTGATGTTCAAATTATATTCTGGCGTTATATTCTTTGGTCAGATGAACGGCCTTGGTGGTCTGTCGTCGCGTCGTCGCTCGTACCTCATATGGCCGTCCCTTCGGGGTATTGTTAGGTATGGCCCGCTACGTCGGTTGGTGATTCGTGGTTCGACCATCCTCTCCGACTTATCTTCCTTGTAGTTCGCTCTATTAGGTTTGTAGTTTACTTCGTCTTCTTCCCATTTTATCTGTGCCCATGCCTTGGCTAGGACGTCTTCCATGGTTTTACAAGGGTACTTGGTGAGCTCCTTGTATAGGTCGGAATCATAGAGCAGACCCTTGCGGAAGGCTGATACGGCTGTCGCCTGGTTGCAATGAGGGATGGACACTTTTTCATGGTTGAAACGGCCAACAAAGTCACGTAGGCGTTCATTCCTCCTTTGGCTGACTGTGTAAAGGTCGTCGGATTGTTTTTTCTAACTTCCGACTACTAGCGAACTACTCTACGAAGGTGTCAGTGAGTTGAGCAAAAGAGTTGATGGAAACATTGGGAAGGTTGGTGTACCATTGTAGGGCAGGTCCTACAAGGCTTGAACCGAAACCTTTGCACATACATGCTTCCCTAAGGTCACGCGGGATGGCGGCTGTGAACATCCGTTGTCGATACTGCGCAATGTGGTCGTCGGGATCCGTCGTACCGTCGTACTGCTTCATACCTGGAAAGTTGAACTTCCTTGGCATCTCCACCAATGCTATTGTGTCGACGAAGGGAGAGTCGGCAAAACTATTGGCCGCACTTTTCTTTATAGGAGTGGGCATTCCCGGAATGCGTTGGATGAGTGCTTCCATCTCTGTGAACCTTCGTGCCAAGTCTCGGTTGGCCAAGGTCGGCTCGGCGCTCACTCGGTTTGAGTCTGACGGCGCTGAATGCGAAGGGCCGGATGACGTTCCTTGTAGCGGGATGGTTGGTTGGGTTGAGCCGACGTTGCCATTGGGAGTGGATATAGGTGGCACTCCTTGTATTGTTCTTGCCACGTCGTCTGATCGATGTCCTCCCATCCTATTTGGTATATTCTCTATCGTATGTCGTGCGACGATATGGGGTCCACTCGTAACTCGAATGTTGGGCTCTGAGCCTACGTGGGTTGGATCGAGGTCTCTAACGGTAGTACCATGTTCGTCCGGGCGGACTGGCGCGTAATAAGTAGCGTGAGCGGCTTGCTCAAATGGCACGGGTTGGGACGTCGAAGCGTCTCCAAATGGTCGTACGGCAGTGAGCGAACTGATCCTATTCTGCAATTCTTGGTTCTCTGCCAACACTCGTTGATTCTCTTGTTCGAGTGCTTGGAGCCTTTGGGTATTCTCTTGCATCTGGGATATGAGGAGTTGTACCCTAACCTCCATCGCGTCGTGATGAAAATCGTCAGATGACATAGTCGGGGTTGCCGCGTTCTACCTTTGCTTGCTTAGAGATTGTCGTGCCCCACGGTGGGCGCCAAATTGTAGTCCTCAAAAATCACTCGGGGACATGGGGCACTACAACCTGCAAAGACAGAACGCACGTGACCCGCAGGACGTCTGGGACACCGGGGTGGTGCCGGCCAAAGTCACTCCGACGGTCAAGTTAGCGAGTGCTAGTAAAAGTGTAATGTTTGTAAATGGAGATGAGTGAGAAATACTTCCTGCTATCTTCACAGTTGGGGTTTCTTTGATCAAAGGAGATGTAAGGTCGGAGGGTGATCGGAGAAGATGAGCAATGGCCGGAGGGTGTGGTTCTTTCTCAGTAATATCTGGATCTCAGTTTTTCGGCCGTCCCCTCTTATGAGGGATTATCCTCCTCTTTATAGGAGATTAATGCTTCTTCTTTCTTCTTTTCTTTGGAAATCTCATCATTCTCTCTTCTCTGTCTTCCACTAAGAAAGCATCTGGGTGCTCCTTTTGATCGGGCTGCCATCAAGTGTCATTATGACTTTGTAGGACATGTTTCAAAGTAGATCACAATCTGGTCTCCCTCGGAGCGACGGAGATATTATGTCGTACGACATGTAGGTTTCTTGTCAATCTGGACCATGATTGGGTGATGTAGCACGGTCGTACTACATGAGGGTACATGTCGTGCGACAAGGTCTTCCAACTGGTACGTCGTCGTACTACACGAGTGCTTCGTGTCGTGCGACATAGACTTCCAACTGGTACGTCGTCGTACTACACGAGTGCTTCGTGTCGTGCGACATAGACTTCTATCTGGTACGTCTTCGTACTACACGAGTGCTTCGTGTCGTGCGACATAGACTTCTATCTGGTACGTCTTCATGAGGATGCTCCATGTCGTGCGACTTGATCTTCACGCTAAGCCTTTGTCGTACTACATGGGAGTGTACCCTTCTTTTAGCTATGGGCTTTGTCTTTGGGCCATGTTTTGGGCCATACATATTTTGGCTACTACAATAGGTATTTAATATGAATTTTTATATACTTTTTAAAAGTCTATAAAAATCTTAAGGTATTCAATATGGACTTTTTTAAAGTCCATAAAAGTCATAGGGTATTGAATATAGACTTTTATGAAGTATAAAAAAGTTAGGGGGTATTCAAAAAGTTCATAACTTTTATGGACTTATTAAAAACCTTTTTTGCTATTTTTCCATTTACAATTCTTGAATGATAAGATTGTATAGCCACAAACACCCCTGTTGATTAATTAGGAGTCGCTTTTGAGTTATTTGAGTCATCTTTTTTCACTTGAACTGTTGTATTGTTGTCTTCGTTTTTAGCTATCAGGTTTTTATTTTTACAATTGATAGTAAAAATTCAAGAGAAACTCCTATTGCTCAATTAGGGTTTATGTTAATTTTATGATTACTTTTTGTAGAAGGAACAAAAATAAACAAATCCAACATTATATGCATCAAAGAGGGGCAGGAGGAAAAAACATTAGATTTAATAGACCTTCAGAAAAAACATTATATTTAATTTGCTGTTATGTGTTTACTTATTGAGTGCCATGTGAATTTAAAAATTATTTTCCTTCGCGGGGTTTTTGTTTCAATTGTGCTTTTATCTCCAACTAAAAAAAAATTATATGAATGCAAATGGTATAAGTAGTTATCTACTCTCGTTTTCTCAAAAAAAAAAAATTGATGAAATCACTGAGGTATATTTATTTAGGCTTTAATTCGTTTAGACTTTGATTCACTATAAACATATATGATATTTTTATTTTGTTTTAAGAGTAAACGGATAAACTTTAACTAATGTCCTGACGAGCGAAACTCGTGTTGTCCATGTATGACTTGATTGGTTGTATAGCACTACTTGTCAGCATCATTTGCATGTTTGACATATCAAGTGATGAAAGGCTTTCTGGAACTTGGGTTCTAAAAAATTTGTAATCTCTTGGATTAAATTTTTGTATAAATGATAAAAATAATAAAATAAAATATGTGTGAAAATGCATATCTTGATTGTTCTGTTTGTAACCTTTTTACATAATCAAACCTCTTCAATATGCTTCTAATTAATTTAATTGAATAGTTAGAAAATGATACTTTAATAAAATTTTATGTTTTTTCAATCGTTTATCATATGACATGTATAATGTAGTTAGATTTATAATGGGAAATTCACACCAAAGAAATGATAAACGGAATAGGAAAGAAAAAGGTGTGGAAAAATTGTACAAAGTATGGATGCTGGAAGAGAGCAATGAGTTGCTAAAACTCATGGTTGATGCCACCATTCGTGGATGGCGTGATAGTAATAGCTTATTGAGCAAGGTAACTGTAGAAAGAAAATCTATCAATAAAATTCTATAAAAGTCTATGAAAGTCATTTATAGAATTTCATTCAATTCTATAAAAGTCAATAAAAATCTATCAATGTCAATAAAAGTCTTCTAAAATGAAAGTCCATAAAAGTCTATATAAGTTTATTAGAATTCTATAAACTCTATGAGGAGTGAATGAGGAGGACATGATGTACATGTAGCACAACAAGAATTGCATCGAGCTTTTTTTAGCGCGGCCAGCCAGAATTTTGTCCAGTCAGAGAAGAAAAGTAAAACTAGAACGAGTGCGTAAACCTCCAGAATTGTAGCTCCAATGAGCAATGAGTAGGTTTTATTGATGTCGATTTTTTGGTAGGCATGCTTATCAACTATGATTGCAAAGGCAAGTAACGTAGATACCAAGAAACACAAGCTAATGCTGCGGAAAATGACTCCAAACCAGGAATAAACTAAACTTGCCTTGGTGTAGAGCTTATCGTACATGAATCCAAGCTCAAGTGCTACTATCTTGAAGGCATCCTCTGCTGATTTGTTGCGAATAATCGTATAGCTGTCGTCTCACTTATAGAATCCGAGAATTAGGCCTGCAAAGAGGTACAAGAACCTTTTTGTTAGGAAATTGTATGTGGAAATAATATAACACAACTAAAGTAGAGATTTAAGAAAAGTAGAGAAGAACTGAACACATAATATTTACGTGGTAAAACCCCCAATTAATTTGAGGAAAAAATCCATGGGCAAAAATAGAAAGACTTTATTAGACCAAAAAATAATTACAACCTCTTTCTAATATTCTAGGAGAGAACAACCTTACAAGATGAGAGAATACACTTAAGAGAGAAAAGAGGACACTTAATTTTGTGATGGTTTAACAAATGAATGAAGGGGGGTATTTATAGGAAAATTTTGGTTACTATTCACCGGCAACTATTCACGCGTACTGTACTGCTCACGTTACTGTTCACTATTTTACTTTTTACCAATTACTATTCCTATTGTGTCAGCCCAAACTATTCGGGCCATTACCTACCCTTATCTTAAAAACTGTCTTCACACTTTCTAAACTCTTGAACAAGAAATTACCTTGAACAAGATAATCCTTTTCTGATTCAATGTCTTCATCGGGTACAATAATTGCCAATCTCGAGTCTCTCTCCAAATGATGATGGAGATTTTTTTATACAATGAGAGCAACATCTGGACCAAGATCAGGATCGGTGAACAAGGAATCTTTTAAGTGCCCGGAACTAGAACACTTGAGCACCCAAGTCCTCTCTTTGGGTCAGCCCAATACTGTGTTCAGCCTAAACTATTCGAGTTATTACCTACCCTTATCTTGAAAAATGTTTTCACACTTTCTACACTCTTGAACAAGATAATCCTTTTCTGATTTAATGTCTTCATCAGGTACAATAATTGCCAATCTCGAGTCTCTCTCCAGATGATGATGGAGATTTTTTGATACAATGAGAGCAACATCTGGACCAAGATCAGGATCGGTGAGCAAGGAATCTTTTAAGCGCGCGGAACTAGAACACTTGAGCACCCAAGTCCTCTCTCCATACTTGACAATTCCAACAACAAACACGGGAATCACAAGATAGGTTAGAACGTTAAAGTTGCTCCAAGACCTCATGTGGACATAAATGGCCAACCCAACTTGAACAAGCAACCGGAGAAATGTCTCAACCATAAGGCATTATCTTCTAAAGAGCAAGCTGTGATAGCGTCCGGTCCACCAAGGTGCAAGAGGAGGAACGGTGCCCAAAACGCCTGCAGGGAATTGGTAGCCTTCGATGAATTATCGCCACGATCTGCATCGTTGGTGGCAAGGGCACTCAGGCAAACCGTTGCCACCCAGTCCGCTGACATATACGCGCACCAGACAACGATCTTGATCAAGCTTCCCCGATTGGTTTTTCGCCTAAAGCCAAACAAAATGAGGATGACTTGAAAAGAGAGACCGGATATAATCATCCCTCGGATCTCCCATGCATTCCAAATTTTCTCGAGCTTTTCTGGAAAGATCTCCATGCATGAATTCAGTACTCTCCTCTTCTAACACTACAAGAAAAAAATGACTTTTATCACGAACAATTTTCAATGGAGGAGAGGATGGAAAATTTGTTGATAATGATAATGAAGCAAATGTTTGGATTACTTACCATGTGAACTTGAAAGATTTTAGTAACCCAACCGGATACATATTGTCCGGTACACTGAAGATTTTCTCGTTTATACAAAGCAGGTTATACATATGTTTTTTGAAGGAAAAACAGATACAATTGGATGGAATCTCCTATCTTCTAAGTCAACTGCACATACATATGCTATATATATACATACATACATTTCTTCACCAGATTAAATCTATAATTTAAAACATTAAAATTTAAAAATTTTCAAGATTAGATCTGACACCAAGACCTGTTTGTTAAAATTTAATAAATGAGTTCTCTATTTATCGAAAATGAAAAACAATTAAAATGCATTCATCAGTCACGTATATGAAAGAAAACGATAAAATTAGGAAACGAGTTTTTCACTTTTATTTAACGAAACCTGGAAATATCATGGTGATATTTTCGCTGTCGTGCATTTTTATTTTGTTATTTTTGTGAATTAGGTAAGTGATATATGAAATAAATATATTTTATTTATTAAAAAATAAAATAATTAAAACTTGTAAAGATTAATGTTATATTATATATATATGGATTATATTTATTTTTTTACTATTAATAAGTATATTTTTCTTTAAATTTTTAAAAAATATAAATTTTCTTTATGATTTAAAAAAAATTAAAAAATATTAAAAAATATATATTCTTATAATTTCTAATTTAAGAAATCAATTTAAATTAATTTAATTACATACAATATTTTTTTACTCTTATAATATTTTAAAAATATATTTTCAAAACAATTTTACACAATATATATTATAATGTTATTACTTAATATCTTTTTTTCAAAATATTGTTTTCAGTTATTACTATCATATGTGTTTTCAAATCTTAAAAATAAAAATCAATTTCTCTAAAAAAAAAAACAGAAACACAAAACGTTTATGTGATCTCTCTCACCATTCTCCTTATATATATATATAAGTTTTTTTCCACAATCTTTTACATATATATATATATATATATATATATATATATATATATATATATATATATATATATATATATATATATATATATACTTCAAGAAATATATATATTTTTTTTCCATCAAAACTTTGTTACATCATAATTAGAAAACAACTCTTATGGTTAGGATATAATGAGATCAGCCGCTATAAACATAGTTTGAAAATAAACTTTACTATAAGAGGAGAGTCCCACATATAATTTAGGGGTATTATTATTTTCCCCCCTGAGATATGAAAATACATTGTTTTCCCCCCTGATTTAAAACTATTCCCTAAAATCCCCTCTACCATTACTATTCTGTCAAAGAAGATTATTCTATCCTTAATCATTTTATTTTATTTCTATTTTATTCATTAAATTATTATCTTTATTAATTATATAAAAATAATTTATATAATTAAAAAATAAAAATAATGGACCAGATGAGATTTGGTCCATTAGATAGGATAAAAATATCTCCATCCAATAGACTCATTGCTTAAAAAAAATTAAAAAAAATTAAAGGTGATAATTTAGTGAATAATTTATTTTTTATTTTTTAAAAAAAATCTCATCTGGTCCATTATTTTTTATTTTTTAATTATTTAAATTATTTTTACATAATTAATAAGGATAATAATTTAATGAATAAAATAGAAATAAAATAAAATGGTAAGGGTAGAATGGTCTTTTTTGACATAATAGTAATGGTAGAGGGGATTTTGGGAAATAGTTTCAAACTAGGGGAGAAAAAAATGTATTTTCATACCTCGGGGGGGAAAACAATAATACCCCTATAATTTGTGACTTTATAGATTAAAGTGATACTCGAACTCATATCACAAACGTAAAGAATAAATTCACAATCAATTAAGATATGAGTGATAAACTTATGCATTGTCGTGAACAAAATTAATGAGTTTATTGTCAAATCCAATTTGAGACAAGTGACTCAAACCCCTTCAACTCATTTTTACTGATGACATATTATTGTTTGGGATAAAATGTGAGATACCTAGCATCTTGCTTTATTTTTTATTAGGTATTTTTTATTTAATATATGCTCGTACTTAAATTATATATATATATATATTATTCTCGTGTATACAAACTATGAGATAACATTGTATCGAGGCATTTTTAAAAAATATATATATATATATACAACTACTTATTGTTGAAGTGTAAACTTGTTTTAGGCCCAAACCATTTGAAGGCCCGAACTATTATGGGAGCCCAAACCCAAGCCCAAATAAATTAGAGTCCAAGTCCATAAATAAGGTCCAAACCCTTTATCTAGAATTCTCTAGAGTTTGGTAATTAGACATAAAAATCATGTGGTCAATTGGAAGGGTGTGGAATGATGTAGAAGGATGAGGTGTATGGTTATTATAATTTTGGATTAGTTTATTTGTGTGGTTTAAAATGATTTGTAAGTAGTATAAATACCCCCTCCCCATTTTGGTTTAGGTATCAAGAAGAAGCAAAGCTTCTAAGTGAGTGAAGAAGAAGTAAAGAGTGAGTGAGTTCTTGAGTGAGAGTGTTCTTGTAATATTTGTTTTGAGTTTAATAAAAGGTTTTTGAGTGTTTTATTTCCAACAAAGTGGTATCAGAGCCTGGTTCGAAGGTGTGCACTATAGCATATCCAAATTGAAGTTCTCGACGAGACGAAGCCGACGCCGCAAAACGCGCCCCGATCGGAGTTCAAACGAGCCGCCACGGGCCACCGGAAGTTTGCTGCCAGAGAGTGAGTTAACTCACCGAGTTCAAGCCGAGTCAGCCGAGTTGGAAGTGAGTCCAGCCGAGTTAGAGCCGAGTTGACCGAGCTGCCAAGCCTGTTGACTGAGCCGCTGATCGAGCCGCAAGCCGTTGACCGAGCTGTCAAAAACGTTGGCTATTGACCAGGTTAGGTTGACCGTTGACTTTGACTTTGACAAAAAAATTGATTTTTTTGTCTGAGTTCATCTTAAGGTTTTTCGACGTTCTGAGTTCATCCGTATAGTCAGAATTTTGAAATTCTCACCATATTGAGAGTTATGGCTAATGGTATGGCATCGTTTCAAGTTCCAACACTCAAGAACGAAAACTATGATAATTGGAGTATCAAGATGAAGGCTCTTCTTGGAGCACACGATGTCTGGGAGGTCGTAGAGAAAGGCTACACCGAACCAGAAGATGAGTCAACTCTATCCCAAACTCAAAAGGATAGCTTAAAAGACTCAAGGAAGAGAGACAAGAAGGCTTTATATCTCATCTATCAAGCCTTAGATGATGATGGTTTTGAGAAGATTTCGAGTGCAAGCTCCGTTAAGCAAGCGTGGGAGAAGTTGCAAATCTCTTACAAAGGAGTCGAAAAAGTAAAGAAGGTCCGTCTCCAAACATTAAGAGGTGAATTCGAATCCTTACACATGAAAGCATCTGAATCTATTTCAGATTATTTCTCAAGAGTAGCAGCTGTTTCTAACCAATTGAAAAGAAATGGTGAAAAGTTAGAAGATATAAGAATAATAGAGAAGATACTCCGATCATTGGATCCCAAATTTGAGCACATTGTTGTGACGATAGAAGAAACTAAAGACCTGGAAGAAATGACGATCGAGCAACTCCAAGGATCATTGCAAGCATATGAAGAAAAACATAAGAGGAAGCAAGGGATCAACGAGCAACTCCTCAAGATGCAACTGAAGGAGAAGGAAGAAAGTCAAGGCTACGAGAGAAGCCAGCGTGGTCGAGGTAGAGGCCGAGGCCGAGGCCGAGGTAGAGGCCGTGATCGTGGACGAGGTTGGAATTCTAACAGCAGCAACCTCAACAACTACGAGAAAGGAGAAAGCTCAACAAGAGGCCGTGGGAGAGGCAATTCAAACTCGAGGTACGATAAATCTCAAGTTCAATGTTATAATTGTCAGAAATTTGGGCATTATGCTTCGGAATGTAGAGCTCCCAGCAGTAAGGTTGACGAAAGGTCCAATTATGTGGAAGTCAAAACCGAAGAGAAGGAGACAGTGCTACTAACTTGTAGAGACAATGATAGAGACCAAGAAAATGCTTGGTACCTCGACACTGGTGCAAGCAACCACATGTGTGGAAGAAGAAGTATGTTCGTAGAGCTAGATGAATCAGTGGCTGGCAATGTCTCATTTGGAGATGATTCAAAAATATCAGTGAAAGGAAAAGGTAACATTCTTATCCGCGCTAAAAATGGTAGTCATCAATTAATCTCAAATGTCTACTATGTGCCCAATATGACATGCAACATCTTGAGTATGGGTCAACTCTTAGAAAAAGGCTATGATATTCATATGAAGGATTGTAGTCTTTTTATAAGAGATGGCAAAGGAAATCTAATAGCCAAAGTAAGAATGTCAAAGAATAGATTATTTTCTTTGAACATTCAAAACGATGTTGCAAAGTGTCTGAAAGCCTGCTACAAAGATGCATCTTGGTTATGGCACCTTCGATTTGGGCATCTCAATTTTGGAAGCTTGGAGCTACTATCTAAGAAGGAAATGGTGAGAGGACTACCATGCATCAATCATCCTGACCAACTTTGTGAAGGATGTTTACTCGGGAAGCAATTTAGAAATAGCTTTCCAAAAGAGTCAGACTCAAGAGCCAAGAAGCCACTCGAGCTAGTCCATACCGATGTGTGTGGTCCGATCAAGCCAAGCTCTCTCGGTAACAGTAATTATTTCCTTCTCTTCATTGATGATTTTTCAAGAAAAACATGGGTTTATTTCTTGAAGCAGAAATCAGAAGTCTTTGGAGTATTCAAAAAGTTCAAAGCAGCTGTGGAAAAAGCGAGTGGCCATAAGATCAAGGCACTAAGATCCGATAGAGGAGGAGAATTCACATCCAAGGAATTCCTTGAGTTTTGTGAAGATAATGGAATTAGACGTCCTCTAACTGTTCCCAGATCCCCTCAACAAAATGGAGTTGCAGAAAGAAAGAATAGAACAATCCTGGATTTGGCGCGAAGCATGCTCAAAAGCAAGAAATTGCCCAAGGAGTTTTGGGCAGAAGTAGTGGCGTGTGCAGTCTATTTGTCCAATCGCTCTCCAACAAGAAGTGTGTGGGGAAAGACACCTCAAGAAGCATGGAGTGGTAGAAAGCCCGGCATCTCCCACCTAAGAGTTTTTGGAAGCATAGCTCATGTTCATGTACCAGATGAGAGAAGAACCAAGCTTGATGATAGAAGTGAGAGTTTCATCTTCATCGGCTATCCCGCTTATTCGAAAGGTTACAAACTATACAACCCGAACAAAAAAAAGTTTGTGATCAGCCGAGATGTGATATTTGATGAAGAAGGAGAATGGGATTTTGGATCGCATGTAGACAACTTCAACTTCACTCCACAATTTGAAGAAACAGAGCAGACGCCAGTGGAGCAACTAGAGGAACCTCAACAAGAACCCACTACACCACCAGCATCACCAGCTTCAACAAATAATAGAAATTCACCACCATCATTTTTACAAGAAAGAGCAATGGAGCGAACAAGAGGTCTTCAAGATTTATACGAGGTAACTGAGAGATCTGATAATCTTACTCTTTTTTGCCTCTTTGCTGATTGTGAACCAGTAAGTTTTGAAGAAGCTGCTCAAGAAAAGAAGTGGAGAGATGCGATGGATGAGGAAATCAAGGCCATTGAAAAGAACAACACTTGGGAACTTGTTCCACTTCCAAAAGGACACAAGGCAATTGGTGTCAAATGGGTGTACAAAATAAAGCGAAATTCTAAGGGAGAGATTGAAAGGCACAAGGCAAGGCTAGTTGCGAAGGGCTACAGTCAAAGAGCTGGAATAGATTATGATGAGGTATTTGCTCCAGTTGCTAGATTAGAAACTATAAGACTAATCATTTCTATGGCAGCGCAAAACAAGTGGAAGATACATCAGATGGATGTAATGTCTGCCTTCCTAAATGGAGTTCTTGAAGAAGATGTCTACATTCAACAACCACTGGGTTACGAAGTCAAAGGCCAAGAAGACAAAGTTCTGAAGTTGAGAAGAGCTCTCTATGGGTTAAAGCAAACACCAAGGGCATGGAATAGCAGAATTGACAAGTACTTCCAACAAAATGGCTTCACCAAATGTCCCTACGAGCACGCCCTATATATCAAGATCATGAATGGAGATATTCTGGTAGTATGCTTGTACGTGGATGATTTGATTTTCACCGGCAATAACCTAAGCCTGATTGAAGAGTTCAAGAAAGCAATGGCCAAGGAGTTTGAGATGACTGACATCGGATTAATGGCGTACTATCTTGGTATTGAAGTCAAGCAAAAGGAAGAAGGCATCTTTATCTCCCAAGAAAATTATGCAAAGGAGATACTCAAGAAGTTCAAGATGGATGATTGTAAGCCGATAAACACGCCAGCAGAATGCGGAATCAAACTATCGAAGCATGGTGAAGGTGAAAGCATAGATCCAACATTCTTCAAGAGTTTAGTTGGAAGCTTACGCTATTTGACGTGCACAAGGCCAGATATTCTTTATGCTGTTGGACTTGTGAGTCGATACATAGAGAATCCAACAACCACCCATTTTAAAGCCGCTAAGAGAATTCTCCGTTACATTAAAGGTACAATTGATTTTGGCTTGTTTTATTCAATTTCTAATGATTACAAGCTTGTGGGATATAGCGATAGCGATTGGGGTGGAGATATAGATGACAGGAAGAGCACCAGTGGGTTCGTGTTCTTCATGGGAAATACAGCTTTCACATGGATGTCAAAAAAGCAACCGATTGTCACCTTATCTACTTGTGAAGCTGAATATGTAGCTGCTACTTCAAGCGTCTGTCATGTAATATGGCTCAGAAATTTGCTGAAGGAATTGGGTTTGCCACAAGAAGAGCCAACTGAGATTTGTGTCGACAACAAGTCAGCCATTGCCCTAGCAAAGAATCCAGTGTTCCATGATCGAAGCAAGCATATTGATACTCGTTACCACTACATAAGGGAGTGCATAGCGAAAAGGGATGTGCAAATGGAGTACGTGAAGTCCAAAGATCAAATTGCAGATATTTTCACCAAGCCACTCAGGTTTGAAGATTTTTCGAGATTAAGAAGTTTGCTTGGGATGATAAAACAAGTTTAAAGGGGGGTGTTGAAGTGTAAACTTGTTTTAGGCCCAAACCATTTGAAGGCCCGAACTATTATGGGAGCCCAAACCCAAGCCCAAATAAATTAGAGTCCAAGTCCATAAATAAGGTTCAAGCCCTTTATCTAGAATTCTCTAGAGTTTGGTAATTAGACATAAAAATCATGTGGTCAATTGGAAGGGTGTGGAATGATGTAGAAGGATGAGGTGTATGGTTATTATAATTTTGGATTAGTTTATTTGTGTGGTCTAAAATGATTTGTAAGTAGTATAAATACCCCCTCCCCATTTTGGTTTAGGTATCAAGAAGAAGCAAAGCTTCTAAGTGAGTGAAGAAGAAGTAAAGAGTGAGTGAGTTCTTGAGTGAGAGTGTTCTTGTAATATTTGTTTTGAGTTTAATAAAAGGTTTTTGAGTGTTTTATTTCCAACACTTATTGCTTATATAGAATATGCTTGTCTTAATTATCCTTTTACATGCATGAGCTGTCCTTTTATTGGACGAAATGAATGAAAAACCCTAATAAAATTTAAAATAAAATCATTAATTTAGTCTTAATTACACTTTAATACTTTACTATCAGTTAGCTCAGACAAATATAATGATTTGACCAGATTTATGTGTAAAATGATATAGCTACTCCGATAAAAAAATAAAATAAAATAAAATAAATGAAAAAAATTAATTTTTTAAAAAATGGTTCTCCACCGCCTATCAAAATTGATGGACGGTGGAGATTCATTTTATTTATTCAGATAAAAAATAAAATAAAATAAAATAAATGAAAAAAAATAATTTTTTAAAAAATGGGTCTCCACCGTCTATCAAAATTGACAGACGGTGGAGATTCATTTTATTTTTTTACAATGTTTAATAATTTTAAAAAAAAATTAAGGTGAAAATAATTATACGTCAATCTTAACGGTCAATTAGTTAGTGAAGGCTACTAAAATATAATTAAGGTTAAACTCACAAAATTTTATTATAATATAGTTAAATTTTTATTATGATATAGTTAAAGGTTATGATATATATATATATATATATATATATATATATATATATATATTATTTTGTTATCCAAGGGAAACCCGTCTTTGAGCCACTCACGTCATTGGATTCTATATCTCAAGCCCGCTTATGGAGATGGTAAAATCCCTGGGTCCACCGTCCTGACCCCATAGTAGGTGAACAAGGTAAATCAGAAGCTCGCACAGCAGCGGTAAAATTCGAACCCCATATCAAGTGCTTTCTAGACACTTGATGTTGACCCCCTTATCGCCCCTAGGGTAAGGTCATGATATTTAATTACAATTCATCTTTTTTTTTCCCAATGAGATAAGAGATGGGGTATCAAATTCTAGTGTTCACATTTTTACATTAATAATTTTGTGTCTTCCAAGATCTACCAGCTGGATGCTTGGTTCAAAAGTCTACTTAAATATAGCATATACTATTTACATACATAATAATAGTTAAAAATGCTCTAAAAAAATAACTTAAAAATTTTTTTATTTCCAATTTTTAGTAATCGTGCATTTGGTATGAGTATGACAAACATTTCACATTTTTTAAGTGATGGCTAGTAGGTAAATCAATTCATGACTTTATTGCCATGATATATAAGAGCAGTGTATATATATATATATAAACTTTTTAAACTTGTAATATTATTAGTAGAATAGATTGTTAAAGTCAGATACTGCATATTATTAATTTTTTACTTTACTAAATTGTTATAAACGGCTAATCTAAATTGTAAAACTAAAATATATATTTATATATATATATATATATATATATATGATGAAGGTCTGTTATTCAAAAATAATCCTTTAGTGAGATATTGGTGTGAACTAAATTTATTTTTATTAAGATAATTTTTTCATTAAGGAAGAAACAATGTTATCCAAATTTTTCTGTGTTTTATCTCGAGAGTATTGAGAATATTGTTACATGCTTTTAATCAAAGCATATATGTTACATATAATTATGATGGAAATGTTAATTATGATGGAAATTTTTAATCGAAAGTGGATAGATGCTCACTTATATGTTTTTTTTGGGTCTACATCAAATCTTATTTATTACAAAATATATATATATATATATATATATATATAGTTAATTAATTATTTGTCCTTTTATTATCTTGGAATATGATTAGCGCTATTGATGAATTAGTAATACTGCATATATAATAATCTAATAGACTTCTTAAAGAAAATTAAAATTTGTTAATCTTGTGTAAACAAAGAAAATTGAAGAGTATAATTATAAGATCAATAACAAGTCTGCCTGAACCTATCAACATCAATCGTTAAACGTAGGACCCGAATATCTACTTCCATAACAGAGACGTCTACACCCATAATAAGAAGTGAAAACTACTCACACATACTGGTACATACATATTGTAAGATTTAAATTCTCACCACTAAAATGGTTGGAAGGTGCATTAATAACCACTGATTATAATTGGATGTGCAATATATATATAATCTTACTATTGAAGTATTTTTTTAAAAAATTTTTGTAACATGGGAGACATTTAATATCAACGTCTACTTGTCGTCGTCTAAAAGGAAAACTCTTAGGTACAATGGAGGAAAACTTAAATACAATGGATCACTACCGTAGATCTTATCAAAATAACGTAAACATAATCGTAATGGATGATGCATATTATTTAATTAGCACAATCACAATATACTAAAATTCTCTAACAATGTACAATTTTATTGTCTAGACTTGAAATAAGAACACACATGCATTGCCATTTAATTAATTAATTTACAATTTTTTTTTTACAAGAAGTCTCATTCCATGTTGTGGCGTCAACAACATCTTATAAACTGGAGAGTGGCGATAATTGGGAGACACCGAGAAACTGAACCTGGATAGCAGAAGACACATTACCAATTTGAGCTGTAACATGGCAAACGTTTGGCCTATGCACAATCGTGACCCGTATCCGAACGGTACGTACGCTTGCGGGTGCTTGCAGGCCTCAGGAATTCCACCTCTGAACCTCTCAGGATTGAACTCGTTTACGTCAGGACCCCAGTTTTCGGGGTCTCTGTGCAACAATGGGACGAAACTCCATATGTGAACACCTTTTGGCACCACAAAATAATTATTACCATCTCCAATTGGTATGTCCGCAAAAGCTTCTCTTGCAATCACAGCAGATGGCGCGTAGAGGCGCAGGCTCTCCAGGATTACGTTCCCTAGAGTTTTCAACTGCCTCAGTTTGTCCCAGTCCAGTGACATTGTGCTGTGATCGCTGCCACAGATTTCTATGATTTCGGATCGAACACGTTGTTGCCATTCAGGGTGCTGTGCAAGAAGCATCAGAGTCCAGGAAGCTGATACAGATGTGGTTACGTAACCAGCAAAGTAGATGTTTTTGCAAGTGTCCACCATGAACTGCTCCATTTTGTGTTTGTCTTGGATCAATTTGCTGTCCGTAGAAGCCCTTTCGAGAATCAATTGTAGTAGGTCCTTGCTGTGTTTTCCGGCATCATCGTTTTCGCTCCCTTCTTGACGACCTTTTACTACCTTGAGTATCAAGGCCTCCACTTCCTTCTTCAACCTCCATATTTTCCTTCTACTCTTTGTGGGAAGAAATCTGCATATATAGTCATTCATGTTTCCGAAATTAAAATTTTCTCATCATCCAAACAGTCTTGATACAGATTTTTATCTTTCCGTAAAATTTTGATCACGTCAAATTCTTTACAAGATGAAAAAATCCTCATAGTTTGAAGCATTAATTCCAAATTTTCTAAAAGACAAAAATTTACATTAAAACCGCCTGCACGAGAAAAGCTCATTATATATATATATATATATATATATTAATTTATTAAAAGCTCTTTCAAACGTACACCTTTTTTTATTCTTATTCTGGTTGTAGTTAATCGTGCAATGGTTATAACTAACAATTGAATGAAAGATAGTACATAATCCTAAATGTTCATGAATGATGGTATAATAATTTGTGTTGTAGTTATGGTTTGATCATTTTCATGAGCCTTTGCGATCACATTTGAATCCAAAAATGTTGTCTTCTACCCCTAGGAATTACTATTATATGGACATAAGGTCTTTCTCTAGTCCAACGTTATATAAAACGAAAGTCCTGAATTTTTTTTTAGACCGCTCTGATTAGAGAAATATCGATATAACGTATAATATATATACCTCAAGTATGGAAGTCCAAAAATCAAGCTTGGTTTAGCCAAAGTCTCTTCCATGGCCATTAACATTGTGGAAATAGTTTTGCCTAGATAGTACGAGCTGCCAAAAAATGCTCTGGAAATGACATCAACAGAAAGGCCTCTCAAATCCTGATCAACCATGAACTCTGCAACCCCTCCTCCATTTTCCTGCAATCGCTGCTCCCATTTTCTCATCATTGCTGTCGCGCATTCCTCCATTAGACCCACCATGCCCTACCATGCATTAAGGTTTTCCAAACATTTAGTTATGGAGTGAGATGATGATGATAATCTGTCATTTTGAAGGGTTAATTATATATGTAACGACAATTTTCAGGTGTAAACTATCCGTTCGGAATTTCTTAAGAGTAAAAAAAAAAATTAAAAGGTTAATAATGAAACTTTAAGGAGCAAAATGTCCGTAAGGAAGTTCTTACAAATCAACAAACTCCAATCGAATAAAATTCACTCAAAAAAAGTTATTCGATTATTAAACTATAATTATAATAAAAATATCCAAGTGCGGACGTCTAGAATTCACTAAAAAAAAAAAAAGAGTGATTCAAGGGTTACCCTCTAATTGTAATGAAATCTTCGACCGTCAGTATAAAATTCCTTACGGACATCAAATTACAAACCACTTTTAGAATTCACTAAAGAAGTGATTCAAGAGTTAACTCTTTAATTGTAATGAATATTTTCAGGAGCATACTGCATACTGTCCCTATATAAAAAATTTCATGCATGCGGACCTAAGTAAAAACATTTGGTGGAGTTTCCGACCTATACGGATGGAATTCCGTGCAGACGGTTTGCACCTGATAATTACTAATAATTGTTACCTGTCTATAATTACCTTGACTTGGTGGGGGAAGAAGTGAGGAGCAATGAGTTTCTTCTGGTGAGCCCAGTGGTGTCCATTGGCTTTGATGATCCCATTGCCCAGAATAGGCTCGCGAGCCTTGGATAAATACGAGGGTTTACCCAAATCCAACGACTTGTGTAGTTTCAATTCCTTTATCATCTCCGGTTGGTTCACGAACAGGTGCTGCTTTCTCCCTGTTGCGAACATGTATATTCTACCTGCACACATATCACATCATGAGCAACCTTTAATGTATAGGGATAGGGATATAATCATTTTCTTTTTTGAGGTATTTTCTATTTCTCATCGTCCAGTGTTATTTTTATCTCTTTTATCATATCTGTTAAGATTTGTTAATTTTTTAGTAAAAAAGATTATTTTACCCTTAAATTTTTAAATAAAATAATACTTAAATATTTTTATATATAAAAAAATTAAAAATATATATAAATAATTTAATAAAAAGATGAATTTTTTTTAAAGGGGTACAATTACAATATCAACAACTGTCGGGATTAACCATTAAACGTACTAACCACTTTACTACAAGTGAATGTGCAATAAAAAGATGGATTTAATAAATATAATAAAAAATTATTAAAATTAAAAATAAATAATAAAAATCAAATAAAAATAAAAATAAATTTTTTAATAAAAATATTTCTAGATCTGGTGGAGATCCAACTATTTATCTTCAAAAGATGGACAGTGGAAACTGTCCAACCAAAAATTTAAAAAAAAAATATGAACAAACAAAATAAAAAAAAATATCTCACACCATACTACAAATAATAAAAAAAAAAGAAAAAAAATGTGGTGTGAAAGAGAGAAAGAGGGAGAAGATGTGATAGTAGAAAAAGAATATGAGGAGAGAGAAAATAGAAAAGAGAGAGAGAGAGAGAGAAAAAAAAGATGAAGATATAAAGGAGATTGGAAAGAGAAAAATATTTTTTATTTTTTATTTTATTTAATTTAAAAATATTTTAGGTATTTGTTATACTATAATTACCTTTATACCCTTCAATATTTAATGGTCAAACATAAATTTAACAAGAGGGGAAATTTTTAGTATTTTTATAAACTAAATTATGTAAAAAAGATAAAAATAAAATTAGAGGATGAAAAATGTAGAATACTTCAAAAACTACAAAGGAGATAATGATTATAAACCTTATATATATATATATATATATATATATATATATATATATATATATATATATATATATTTGTCACATAAATTGTAATACAAGTTGTATAAAGTTGGATGATGTATTTTCATCTACTAAAATTGCTTCAAACCTATATAATTAATGCATATTGGAAACAACACATATTAATTGTATGTAATCGGATTCTGGTTGCAGACATAGTCTAGTGGGAGCTACACCTCTCATTGAAGTTGAAATTCTGAATGCGAATCTCCTCTTCCTAAGTTAATATATATATATATATATATATATATATATATATATATATATATATATATATGGGTAAGTGGAGATGAGAACCGTGTTTCATTTTTTTTTTTTTTAAGGATCGATATCAATTTATTCAGGAGTCTGTCGAGACCTAACGAGATTAAACATTAAAAGTATAATTCAGAATGTAACTCCCACTATAGGAAAGATGATGGTTTAAACTCATATCACATAAGTGAAATGAAAGTACTGTTGAAAATTGGCAAAATAAAGAAAGCAAAAGAGAAGACAATGAAAAGGATATGAATCCCACATTGGAAAAATAACAATATGACAAGGCTTCTCAAGGCTATATAAGAAGACCAAGTCCTTAGTTTCTAATTGCACCAATTAAATACACTTAAAGTATTGTATTTAATTCTAATTAAATTCCTTTCTTGTTTCTCTTATTTTAGAGTGTAAAAAGGTGTGAATTATTTTATTCTTTGAGAGAGTGTGAGTGTATTGATGTGGTAGCTTTGAGAGAATAGTATTGTGTGATTGTAACAATTTATCACATAATGAATTTCTTTCTGAGGTCCTTGGTTTTTCTCCTGATTTTGGAGTTTTCCACGTAAATTATTGTGTTGTGGTGATTGTTATTATTTTCTATTTTATTTCTCTGTTATTTCTGATATTTAGCATATTTCTAGGGAGATTTTGGGGAGGTTATTTTCCCAACAAGTGGCATCAGAGCCTAGGTTGGTTGCTAAGGTGTCAGAGGTTTTAAAAGATTCTTAGTATGCTCTGTGGTTGCAGCATTGTCTAATCTTCCACATCAGAAAATAATTGTTCTTGGTTGCTGGAGTTAAGTGTGGTAGTATTGTAGAAGTGCTTGTTTAAGGAAGGTTCTGGCTAGGAAAGACTTGGTATTTAAGTGTGTCCATTGTGACTTACCTCTCTTTCCTAAGAACTTACCTGGAGTGTTGTTCACGAACTACGGGCACTATTTTAGTAAACGGTTAGAATGACTAAATTTTCAAGTTCTTTGAAGTTTGGTGTAGAGAAATTTGATGGAAAGATTAATTTTGGCTTGTGACAAGTGCAAGTCAAGGATGTGTTAATACAATATGGGTTACACAAAATATTAAAGGATAAATCAGGCTCTGTTTTAAAAGATTCCAGCAAATATGAGTCTAGTATGAGCAATGAAGATTAGGAAGAAATGGATATGAGAGCTGCAAGTGTGATTCGTCTGTGTTTAGCCAAGAATGTTCTTGAAAATGTGCATGGAATACATTCAGCCAAGGAACTCTGGGAAAAGCTTGAAGGATTATATCATGCAAAAAGCATCTCAAATCGGTTGTACTTGAAGGAACAGTTTCATACTCTGCGTATGAAGGAAGGTGCAAAAATCTCAGATCATCTGAGTATTCTCAATGGTATTGTTTCTGAACTGGAGTCTATTGGAATTGAAATTGAAGACGAAGATAAAGCATTAAGGCTTATATTGTCTTTTCCATCTTCCTATGAACATATGAAACCTATTTTGGTATATGGGATGGAGACTCTGAATTTTATAGAAATTACCGGTAAACTCCTTTCTGAGGAGAGAAGGCTGAAGGGTGGAGGTCGTACTTCATCAGAAGACATAGCATTGGTAGCTAGCAATGGGAGCAATTGGAAGAAGAATAACTTCAGGAAGAAAATATTTTGCTGGGCATGTGGGTAATCTGGACACGTTAAGAAAAATTGTCAAAACGGTGGAGCAGGTTCAGCAGGTAGCTCCAACAATCAAGTTAATAGTGTGTCTTGTGAAGACACTGAATTTATCCTTTGAGAAGGATATGTACATCCTTATAGCATATCACTAGGTGCTATGAAAAAGGATGTGTCACTACTAGTGGGTCCATAAGTTTGCACACGGGCATTGGTTGGCGGTATTGATGCAAGGTATATGGTAGAATTATGTCGATGACTGAAGAACTTTCGGGGAAAGCCAACATGGGAGTTGCACCATAAATTTCAGCAAGTTTGTTCGACATGTGCCGAGGTGGAAATCTTAGAATTGGTGATTAATTCTAAGTGGTATTCTTTTATGGTGAAGTATGATAGTTCTCTGAGTTGAGAATTATAATTGTCGGTATAGACAATGGTTGCATGAAAGTTGCGGTGGAAGGACGGAGGTTTCCTGTATTTCGCTAAGGTGGAGATTTGTTGAAAATTGGCAAAATAAAGAAAACAAAAGAGAAGACAATGAAAGGGATATGAATCCCACATTGAAAAAATAACAATATGCCAAGGCTTCTCAGGGCTATATAAGGAGACCAAGTCCTTAGTTTCTAATTGCACCAATTAAATACACTTAAAGCATGGTATTTAATTCTAATTAAATTCCTTTCTTGTTTCTCTTATTTTAGAGTGTAGAAAGGTGTGAATTATTTTATGTTTTGAGAGAGTGTGAATGTATTGGTGTGGTAGCTTTGAGAGAATAGTATTGTGTGATTGTAACAATTTATCACATAGTGAATTTCTTTCTGAGGGCCGTGGTTTTTCTCCTGATTTTGGAGTTTTCCACGTAAATTATTGTGTTGTCGTGATTGTTATTATTTTCTATTTTATTTCTCTGTTATTTCTGATATTTAGCATATTTCTAGGGAGGTTTTGGGGAGGTTATTTTCCCAACAAGTACACTACCTACTTAAACTGTGAGTTGACTTGACGTGTATGAGAACCAATATTTTTGAAATATCTTGGTATATTTAAATTATAATATATATATATATATATATATATATATATATATATATACAAGGTATGTATAGTTGAATGGTGTATTTTAAACGATTTAAATTTTGGTTCAAGTGGTTGGTATATGTTGAAATTTGGCAAAATAAAGAAAGCAAAAGAGAAGAAAAGGGATATGAATCCCACATTGGAAAAATAGCAAAATGTCAAGGCTTCTCAAAGCTATATAAGGAGATCAAGTCCTTAGTTTCTAATTGCACCAATTAAATACACTTAAAGCATTGTATTTAATTCTAATTAAATTCCTTTCTTGTTTCTCTTATTTTAGAGTGTAGAAAGGTGTGAATTATTTTATACTTTGAGAGAGTGTGAGTGTATTGGTGTCGTAGTTTTGAGAGAATAGTCTGTGTGGTTGTAATAATTTATCACATAGTGAATTTCTTTCTGAGGGCCGTGGTTTTTCTCCTGATTTTGGAGTTTTCCACGTAAATTATTGTGTTGTGGTGATTGTTATTATTGTCTATTTTATTTCTCTGTTATTTCTGATACTTAGCATATTTCTAGGGAGGTTTTGGGGAGGTTAATTTTCCCAACAAGTGGTATCAGAGCCTAGGTTGGTTGCTAAGGTGTCAGAGGTTTTAGAAAATTCTTAGTATGCTCTGTGGTTGCAGCATTGTCTGATCTTCCACATTAGAAAGTAATTGTTCTTGGTCTAAATTGTTCTTGGTTGCTGGAGTTAAGTGTAGTAGTATTGTGGAAGTGCTTGTCTAAGGAAGGTTCTGGCTAGGAAAGACTTGGTATTTAAGTGTGTCCATTGTGACCCACCTCTCTTTCCTGGGAACTTACCTGGAGTACTGTTCACGGACTACGGGCACTATTTCAGTATACGGTTAAAATGTCTAAATTTTCAAGCTCCTTGAAGTTTGGTGTAGAGAAATTTGATGGAAAGATTAATTTTGGCTTGTGGCAAGTGCAAGTCAAGGATGTGTTAATACAATCCGGTTTACACAAGGTATTAAAGGAGAAATCAGGCTCTGTTTTAAAAGATTCCGGCAAAGGTGAATCCAGTAAAAGTGAGTCTAGTATGAGCAATGAAGATTGGGAAGAAATGGATTTGAGAGCTGCAAGTGTGATTCGTCTGTGTTTGGCCAATAATGTTCTTGCAAATGTGCATGGAATACATTCAGCCAAGGAACTCTGGGAAAAACTTGAAGGGTTGTATCAGGCAAAAGGCATCTCAAATCGGTTGTACCTGAAGGAACAGTTTCATACTCTGCGTATGGAGGAAGGTGCAAAAATCTCAGATCATCTGAGTGTTCTCAATGGTATTGTTTCTGAACTGGAGTCTATTGGAGTTGAAATTGAAGACGAAGATAAAGCATTAAGGCTTATATTGTCTCTTCCATCTTCCTATGAACATATGAAACCTATTTTGGTATATGGGAAGGAGACTCTGAATTTTGCAGAAGTTACCGGTAAACTCTTTTCTGAGGAGAGAAGGCTGAAGGGTGGAGGTCGTACTTCATCAGAAGACACAGCATTGGTAGCTAGCAATGGGAGCAATTGGAAGAAGAATAACTCCAGGAAGAAAATATTTTGCTGGGCGTGTGGGCAATCTGGGCACGTTAAGAAAAATTGTCAAAATGGTGGAGCAGGTTCGGCAGGTAGCTCTAACAATCAAGCTAATAGTGTGTCTTATGAAGACACTGAATTTATCCTTTGAGAAGGATATGTACATCCTTATAGCATATCACTAGGTGCTATGAAAAAGGATGTGACACTACTAGTGGGAAGTTTGCACACGGGCATTGGTTGGCGGTATTGATGCAAAGTGTGTGGTAGAATTATGTCGATGGCTGAAGAACTTCCGGGGAAAGCCAACATGGGAGTTGCACCATAAATTTCAGCAAGTTTGTTCGACATGTGCCGAGGTGGAAATCTTAGAATTGGTGATTAATTCTAAGTGGTATACTTTTATGGTGGAGTATGATAGTTCTCTGGGTTGAGAATTATGATTGTCGGTATAGACAATGGTTGCATGAAAGTTGCGGCGGAAGGGCGGAGGTTTCCTATATTTTGCCAAGGTGGAGATTTGTTGAAATTTGGCAAAATAAAGAAAGCAAAAGAGAAGAAAAGGGATATGAATCCCACATTGGAAAAATAGCAAAATGTCAAGGCTTCTCAAGGCTATATAAGGAGATCAAGTTCTTAGTTTCTAATTGCACCAATTAAATACACTTAAAGCATTGTATTTAATTCTAATTAAATTCCTTTCTTGTTTCTCCTATTTTAGAGTGTAGAAAGGTGTGAATTATTTTATACTTTGAGAGAGTGTGAGTGTATTGGTGTTGTAGTTTTGAGAGAATAGTCTGTGTGGTTGTAATAATTTATCACATAGTGAATTTCTTTCTGAGGGCCGTGGTTTTTCTCCTGGTTTTGGAGTTTTCCACGTAAATTATTGTGTTGTGGTGATTGTTATTATTGTCTATTTTATTTCTAACAGTATATGGTTATTGTCTGATGTGAGCATCAAGAAACTCAGGAAAAGCAATAAATTTTCATACGAACAACTACATGCTTAAACCAACAAGCATGTAGATCAACTGGTATCGGATTGTTCTAGCTTAACTAAGGTCTTCGATTCGAGACTTGGAAATACAACTGCATTAAATAACTTGTTGGGAGAGCTTTGTCACGCTTGTGGTCCCACTTGACTCGAATCCATATTAGTCAGGGCCCAATTTTGTTCTCTGGACACCGGATGGTTTAATCCAAAAAAAAAAAAAAACAATGTGCTTGCAGAGACTTTTGAAGAAAAACACACATCAAATAACTAGGATTTAAATAATTAATTACCAGTGCATTAATGTTATTCAAGACAATTGCTCACCATTGGATTAGATCTGTGTAATTAAATGTAATTTAATGATATTTAAATTTTATTGTTGGATGGTCCCAATACATTAATAATTATTTGTAATAGTGTAAAACCTATCAAACAAAGAAAAAAACCAAAAAACGTTAGGTGTTGGTTTAGATATATTTTTAAACAGAGTCTTTTATTTTTATTTTTTAAAAAAAATAGATATAAATTTATTTATTTATATATTTTTTAAAAATGAAAAATAAATATTTTATTCATTTAAAAAATAATATTAAACACATTTATACCGTCTTAAACTTATGAAAACTACTTTATACATGAATTTTAATTTTCATAATAATTTTTAGAAATACCAGTTTAAAAACAATACCAAACATGTACAACCCGCTTGTTTTGTAGTTAATCAGTTGAGGATTAAGGGTTGATACCTATTAGCTAGCAGGTCAGAAATTTGCATGACCGAGATTAAATACTACTAATAATATGGTCTAGATATTAACTTATATACTATATAAGAAAATAATATCTCCTCGCACTTATTATTTTATAAGTAAGATAAGATTTCAACATCTACCACAAAAGTATGCATGACAACATATATACTCATCGTTAAATGGTTTCAAATCAATAATCAATGACATAATTGATGATAAATATTAAGCATAGTAATTAAATATTACCGTAGATGCGAGACCATGTCTGGAGATAAGGGAAGGAAGAGCGAAGCCATTGATGGTGGGAAACTGCATCAGGTTGGTGGCCATCTGATGATGATGATGATGAGTTGATGATCATCATCTTGACCGTTGACTCCATTTGTTGTATCTCCTTAACGTTTCCATACAAAAAGGATGGTTTTGGACCTCCAATGCCTTGTTTGGATAGCATGGATCGGATCCTTTTCGGCTCCAACCATATCATATCAACTACTAATCTTATCATGATCACTATGATCATGATCATGATCAATATCACACACGAAAACATGATCTCCAATGGTGATGATGATCTCATGATCATTTTCAAACCTTCCATTGATATGATGTTGATCATGATCTCTTCTCTTGCTCGATTTCTTCTTCTTCTATATATTCTCTCTTCTCTTCTCTACTTCTATTCATATGTGGAGTCTCTTGGTGTGTCTAGAAGGCCAACTTATTTTATTTTATAACTGGAAACTTAATTAATATAATAATCTACATTTTTTATTGTAGAAAAATATAGTTGTAATTATCATAGGAGTATTTACACGAGTCATACTCAATCAGACGAGTGATTGAAGGGTTTATAAATAAGTAGACACAGTACAACAAATGTATCACTAGCTACTGCATTAAAATTTTTCTCAACTACTAAAGTAGAGGCATTATGCATTTGTTTTAATATGAATATATATAATCATGAATCATATTAAACAGGTCTTAATCATTGGATTTTGTGAAGTTTGAATTAAGAGAATAGTTTCAATTTCACATTCTGAAGGTTCGCAATAAAGAGCGTCGCGATCTAAGGCGCGACCCCCAAGTTGTGCTGATGGTCACGCTAGCCAATAGAAGAAACTGGCAAAAAGCACTGCGACCTAGGACGCGATCTTGTAACTGTCAGTGGCAAAGAGTTCCAAGACCCCAGTCACGATCTCTGCAAGTTGCGTTGGCGGATCCGAACTTGTTTAGAATTCTTATTTTGAGTATAAACTTGACCAGATTATGAAAAGTTTTATAGGTAGTTTTTATCTTAGTTTTTTCTATAAATATCCATTATAATGTTAGGGTTTTAGAAGAGAAAAAATAAGGTGGGAGAAAAGAGAAACATTAGCTAGTGAGAGAGGAGAGATTGTCAAAGGGTATACATATAGAGAAAAATAGTGTGAGAGTATTTTTAATTTTTTTGTAATCAGTTCTATCATAATAGATTGAGTGCAATTATATTTCCGTAGATGTAATCAATTTATTACCAAACCACATAAAATTACTGACTTGTTTATTATTCTTGCGCGTCTTTTATTTGTGCTTCGACTTTGTATTAGATTATTATTTTTACAGTGTAAAGGGAGATTTGGTTAAACTCCCAACATTAATTATGCACGTTACGGTGATGGGCTCCATATTGATATTTAATTATACAACTGATAGGTTTATAAATAAGTAGACAGCACAACAAGAAGTGTGTCACTCCCGACAGCATTAAATTTTTCTCAACTACTTACAGGACATTATGATTTATGCATTTGTTTTAATCTCTATATATATATATTCACAAATCATATTTATATTAGTAATGAGCTCATTTAGCAAAGCATGCAGGGATCCATATGATGAGTGACGCTTCTACAGGACATTTGATATTACATTATACATTATGATATTTTCTATGTATGTATTATATTTTATATTAAATTGTATATTGTTCAAATGTCACCGTCTATTTTTTTTTTTTTTTTACTTTATATGTTAATGTCACCTATTTAATTATTAGTAAGAAATCGAGAAAAGAGAAGTTTCATTAAAAAAAAAATCATTAAGAAGTATTTAATTAAATGAATCTTTTTTAAAAAAAATGGTGTTAACATTACATTATATTACATATAAATATAGAGTATGACCTCCCTATAGTAATACTTTATATATATATATATATATGAATAATTTTTATATAGTCATAAAAAATTCTAATTCCAATTTGACCAGCTATAAATAAGAATAAACTTCATATTTTAATAAGTTATAATTTTTTTGGAACCCGTCTTAAAGAATTTAACTCCATATAGTAATAATTATTTGTATATTGTGAAAAATATATGCTATATTATTTTAAAAGTTTAAAATGAAATAAAATCTTTTTTTAAAGTTGTTTGGGATAATGATTTATTCCTTAAAGTTGCTATTATATTTTTGAACTTACGGATACGTAATAATTCGTCAATATGAGAACATTTTTTTAAAAATCGATAATTTTATAGCTACAACTCAATTAAATTATAGCATTCTCATAGTAATAAAATTAGTTTGGTTCCAACATTATGACTATAGTGAAATTTTATGGTATATATAATAAAGCACACAAACAGTACTGTGTACATTTTACATTTTTATCGTCCAAACATGAAAAATATAAATTTTTTTTTAATAATTATAATTAATTTAAAATTTTAAAAAGGGGAATAGTACTATATATAAGTATAATATAATAATAAATATTTTGTTTTAAAATAAATTGATGCCAGGTCAAGTGATGTATTTACAAAGTACAACTTGTACTTTTAAAATTGATAAAAGAAATTTAGAACAAATCCATCTAAGCGTATTTATCCGATGTTGTCTCAACAGATTCCACAGAATCTCACCTGATAGGTGTTGGATTTAAAAAGAATAAAATTATCAAGATTTTTGGTGGGCAGATTCTGACGTAGTTTGCTGGCTCCCAGAATCCATCGTTTTTCTCTCAAAACTCTTTATCTTCTGTATTTTATTTGGATCAGATCAAACATCGTATTGCGTCCATTTAGCCTAGTTTTTAATTTTCAAATATAATTAGATATATGTTAAATTGTGAAGACTAAATCAGTATTATTGTCCTTCGTATTTGGGGTTAAACTCCTTATATTCTTAAAGTTTTTATAATAGGAGAAATCAGAGCCATTTTGAGTTTGTGCTTTATAAATATTGTTTGATAGAGAAATTGAGTGATGGGGCGCACTTCCTGAACGTAGAGATCACATTGATCGTCAAACCACATAAAATCAAAAATACAAAAAAAAAATAGATGCAATTTTGATGTTTAACTTGCTCACCAGCCACCATTTTCTCTGTTTTCTTTATTAGAGTAATAAATATATGTATTATTCATGTATTACTATTTATGTAATTAATTAGTTTTGCAAGGTTAGTTTAGTCTTTTTATTAGTTTGTATATATATATTCTTCTTTCTTGTAACCTAACACTATTCTTCAATGCAAGGAAACCCTAATAGTTTTCTCTCTCAAATCTCTCTCAATTGTTCTTCACTTTGGTCTTCATTTTCTTTAGATTGTTCACATGGTATCAGAGCTTTGGAACTTAGTTTGATGTCATCCACAACTTAGTTCTTTAGACATTACTTGTAAAGCTTGAGTTTTTATGGGTTTAGTGATCATTGCTTGTGATATCAGATTCTAAAAATTAGCTAGAAAGTACAATCAAATCCTTCTACATCAAGACATGTTTGTATCTTTATTTTGCTTGTTCTGTATATACTATCCGTAATATATATTTTTTCCCTTTCTTCCTAAGGTGACAATTGCTCTAGAAATGTCTCATTTATAGATGTGTTTGATAAATCCTTTAGATTTGTTGAATACAGTTTTTAACCAATTAATGTCTTTATTTACTTTCTTGTGACCTTTCCTTCGGTTGCGAGATCATGTATTCGAGTTATATTTGTGGTATACTTTTATTTCACAATGTGTGGCAGAATAAAAATTTTATCGTTAGCGTTGATTTACTCCTCCCTTCCCCAAAAACAATGGGATAAGAGTATTAGAGTAATAAATATATGTATTATTCATGTATTACTATTTATGTAATTAATTAGTTTTGCAAGGTTAGTTTAGTCTTTTTATTAGTTTGTATATATATTCTTCTTTCTTGTAACCTAACACTATTCTTCAATGCAAGGAAACCCTAATAGAAAATTTTTTCGATCTGTTTTCGCATCGCATCGTACTGGTATTCCTCCCGCATCTCTTCGATTTTGATAATTTTTGGATTTTCGTATGAATTGCAGTTTCTAGGGTTTCACAGATTTTGCATTTGGGGGTTTTTGTTGTATTTTGCATCTGTTGAATTTTGTTTGATAGATTATTGTGATTTTATAATGGATGGTGGTAGAGAGGATTCACTTTAGGCCATTAGTGCAAAATTAGATGGCAGAAATTATTCTTATTGGAGTTATGTGATGAAGAATTTTCTAATTGGGAAAAAGAAGTAGAATTATATTTCGGGTGCATCTATTAAACCCACAGATGATAAGGTAGAGAATTTTGCACAGCTTGTTGAGAATTGGCAAGTAGATAATTCGAAAATTATCACATGGATAAACAACTCTGTTGAGCACTCCATAGGCACACAATTAGCAAAGTATGACACTGCTAAAGAGATGTGGGAACACTTGTCCAGACTGTATACACAGTCTAATTTTGCAAAGAAATATCAGTTAGAATCTGATATTCGAGCTCTTCAACAAAAGGATATGACTGTACAAGAGTTCTATTCTGCAATGTCAGATCTTTGGGATCAATTAGCTCTTACAGAATCTGCAGAACTGCGAGCATGTGCACCTTATATTGCTAATAGAGAGGAGCAACGTTTAGTTCAGTTCTTGATGGCTCTCCGTGATGATTTTGAGGGCCTTCGTGGCTCAATATTGCATCGTTCTCCGCTTCCTTCTGTTGATTCAGTAGTGAGTGAACTCTTGGCTGATGAGATACGCCTCAAGTCTCAGTCAGGAAAAGGAATTCTTCCAATACCTACTCAGTCAGTTTTGGCAGTCCCATCTAGACCTCATGCTTCCTATGAGAACAAACCATACTCAAGGGTTGGGTTTGATGAATGCAGTTTTTGTAAGCAGAAGGGTCACTGGAAGTCTCAATGTCCTAAATTGGGCAATAGAGCGCAGCAATCACAACAGCAGAAATATCAGTTCAAGCCTCCACAGTCTGTCAACCAATCACAACCACGGACATATCGACCTCCACAGTTTAACACTGCAGCATTTGTGCCATCACCAGATTCCATTGGATTTGGATCACCATCCTCAACTTCCACACTTGCATCCCTTTCTGAACAACTTCGGAAACTTATTGCTGCACAGTCGCATGCTATGTCTGTCTCCTCTCCGATAGGTCAGTCGCCTCCTAGTACTTCAGGTATGTCTTCCTCCGTATGGGTTTTAGATTCGGGAGCCTCACATCATATGTCTCCTAATTCGAAATTTTTTGTTTCTTTATGTCCTGTATCATTTACTTCTGTTACAACTGCTGATGGCACTCCTATGCCATTAGCAGGAGTTGGTTCAGTTGTTACATCTCAGTTATCTCTTTCTAATGTCTATCACATTCCTAAACTTACAATGAATCTTGTTTCGGTTAGTCAATTGTGTGATTATGGTTACTCAGTGTCCTTTACTTCTACTTCTTGTCATGTGCAGGATCTACAATCCAAGAAGCTGATTGGGATAGGCCGTAAAAGTGGGGGATTATATGTTTTGGATGAGCTGAAGCTACCAGTATTTGCAGCTCCCAGTGTTGATTTGTCTTCTTTTCGCTTGTGTCCTTCGTCCTCTAGTTTTTATTTATGGCATTCTCGTCTTGGTCATGTTTCAGCTTCCCGCTTGAGATTCTTAGCTTCAATGGGAACCTTAGGGAATTTACAAACTTATGATATTTCAGATTGTAGTGGTTGTAAACTTGCTAAATTTTCTGCTTTGCCTTTTAATCGAAGTAACTCTTGTTCTCTTGCACCTTTTGACTTAATTCACTCTGATGTATGGGGGCCTTCTCCAATTGCTACAAAAGGAGGGTCTCGATATTATGTTTCGTTTATTGATGATTGCACTCGTTTTTGTTGGGTTTATCTTATGAAACATCGTTCTGACTTCTTTAGCATTTATAGTAATTTTCGAGCTCTTGTAAAAACTCAACACTCTGCTGTTATTAAGTGTTTTAGATGTGACTTAGGTGGTGAATATACATCTAATAAATTTTGTGAATTACTTGCTTTGGATGGAACTGTTCACCAATCTTCTTGTACAGACACTCCTGAACAAAATGGTGTTGCTGAAAGAAAACATAGACACATTGTTGAAACTGCTCGTTCTCTTTTGTTGTCTTCTTCTGTTCCTAGTGAGTTCTGGGGAGAAGCAGTTCTTACTGCAGTCCATGTCATCAATAAAATCCCATCGTCTCTCACTTCAGGTTTGTCCCCTTTTGAAAAATTATATGGGCATGCTCCTGATTATTCTCTCTTGCGAGTTTTTGGCTCTACTTGTTTTGTCCTTCGTCCTCATGTAGAGCGTACAAAATTATCGTCTCGCTCTGCCATTTGTGTGTTCCTTGGTTATGGTGAGGGACAAAAGGGATATCGTTGTTTTGATCCTGTTTTGAAAAAGTTATATGTATCTCGTCATGTTGTGTTTCTTGAACATATACCTTTCTTTTCTATTCCTGCTGCTACTCACAATGTCACCAAATCTGATCTCATTCATATTGATCCATTTTCTGATCATACTGATAGTCTCTCTCCGCAGGTTCCTTCTAACACAGCTTCTGATTCCTCTATTGTTCCTATAGTTCCTTTTCCACTCCATTCTTCTCGCAGGGCTCGCACAATTGATTCTGCAGATACTGGTACCTCATCGTCTCCTGTTGATACTCCCTCTCCACCTACAGTCTACCCAACACCTTCTGCCATTGTGGATCCTTCTCCTCGTTATCCTCAGCGTACTCGTAAGTCTACTCAACTCCCAGATTTTGTTTACTCTTGTTATTCCAATTCTTTCTCTTCCTTTTTAGCATCAATTCACTCTCTCTCTGAGCCCTCATCCTATAAAGAGGCAGTTCTTGATCCACTGTGGCAGCAAGCTATGAATGAGGAACTTTCTGCTTTGCATAAAACAGATACTTGGGATTTGGTTTCTTTACCGCCTGGTAAACGTACAGTTGGTTCTCGTTGGGTATATAAGATCAAAACGAAGTCTGATGGGTCTGTTGAGCGTTACAAAGCTAGATTGGTTGCAAAGGGGTTCTCTCAACAATATGGTATGGACTATGAGGAGACCTTTGCCCCTGTTGCAAAGATGACTACTGTTCGTACTCTTATTGCAGTGGCATCTATCCGTCAGTGGCATATCTATCAGATGGATGTCAAAAATGCTTTCTTGAATGGTGATTTGCATGAAGAAGTGTACATGGCTCCACCACCTGGTGTCTCCCATAATCCTGGAGAAGTTTGCAAGCTTAAGAAATCTTTATATGGTCTCAAACAGGCTCCTCGAGCTTGGTTTGAGAAGTTTTCTACTGTTATCACTTCTCTTGGGTTTTCTTCCAGTAATCATGACTCGGCTCTTTTTGTCAAATGTACCAATGCTGGTCGTATTTTGCTCTCTCTATATGTTGATGATATGATTATTACTAGTGATGATGTTGATGGGATTGCAGTGCTAAAGTCAGAATTAACCCGTCAATTTGAAATGAAGGATCTGGGTTCTCTGCGGTACTTTTTGGGTATAGAAGTTGCAGTTTCTCCGAAAGGTTATCTTCTCTCTCAGTCCAAGTACACCACTGAAATTCTTGAGCGTGCTCCTCTCACTGATACTAGGACTGCTGATACTCCATCTGAGCTCAATGCTCGGTACTCTCCTTCTGATGGTACTCCCTTGTCAGATCCTACATTGTATCGCACTATTGTCGGCAGTCTGGTCTACCTTACTATCACTCGTCCAGATATTGCCTATGCTGTTCACATTGTCAGTCAGTTTGTTGCCTCTCCCACTACCATCCATTGGGCGGCGGTCCTTCGTATTTTACGGTATCTACGGGGTACTATCTTTCAAAGTCTTCTACTTCCGTCCACCTCGTCCTTACAGCTGTGTGCCTATTCTGATGCTGATTGGGGCCATGATTCCACTGATCGTAAGTCTGTTACTGGTTTCTGTATCTTTTTGGGTGATTCTCTTATTTCATGGAAGAGTAAGAAACAAACTGTTGTTTCTAAATCTTCTACCGAAGCAGAGTATCGTGCTATGGCATCTACTACCACAGAGATTGTTTGGTTACGCTGGTTACTAGCTGATATGGGTGTTCATCTTTCCCACCCAACTCCGATGTTTTGTGACAATCAGAGTGCTATTCAGATTGCTCATAACTCAGTTTTTCATGAACGAACCAAGCACATTGAGATTGATTGTCATTTTACTCGCCACCACCTTAAGCATGACACTATTACATTGCCGTTTGTTCCTTCTTCCTTGCAGCTTGCAGATTTCTTTATCAAGTCGCATACTATTTCACGTTTTCGTTTTCTTGTTGGCAAACTCTCGATGCTTTCTGCTGCCACATCGTGAGTTTGTGGGGGGATATTAGAGTAATAAATATATGTATTATTCATGTATTACTATTTATGTAATTAATTAGTTTTGCAAGGTTAGTTTAGTCTTTTTATTAGTTTGTATATATATTCTTCTTTCTTGTAACCTAACACTATTCTTCAATGCAAGGAAACCCTAATAGTTTTCTCTCTCAAATCTCTCTCAATTGTTTTTCACTTTGGTCTTCATTTTCTTTAGATTGTTCACATTCTTAATGGCTCAAGTAACATTTTTGCCTTCCATTTTTATGTGAACAACTCAAAACAGTGACACATGAGTTTGTGGAAGGAGTTTTTGGAATATGAAAAGCACTTTTGTGTCTATTCTTTTCAATGTTTACAAGGTGCTTCTTTGGATAGAAAAATTGGTTGCCATTGATGATGCTTTGCTCACCATTTTTTTTTTTCTCTGTTTTTGATGGCTCAAAGTAACATTATTGAATTAAATTTTCATGTTATGTAGTCTAATTAGAATTCTGTATGTGACACCAAATTCAAGCTATAAGAACTCGATATGCAAATATCAAAATCAAAGATTTGCAGAAATCAACATTCTCATGTGTAGCTAGCTTTGATTCTCTTTCAAATTTACTTACGCACACAAACATATAAGAAAAATTATCTTGTGAATTACAAAGGTGATCGAAGAGTTTGATCAATCGCTTTGACATCATCTAGTTTCCACAATGAACAGAAAGATACAGGCTGCCCTTTCCACCACAATCCGACACACTTGTCTTTCTCTTCCACTCTCATCTCCCAGTTGCTGTCGTACTTCCTCAACAAGGCTCGAGCTCCATCTATGGCGTCCTCTCCGAGGACGTCTCCTTCGAACCCAGCCTCTCTCATTCTCTCGCACCATTTCTCCTTCGCTTCGTTCATCTCCCCCTTGTTTGTCAGAGCCTTCGCGGCCTCTCCTTCCATCATCCTCCTCTCTTCGCTCTCTCGCCCTTTGAACGCGGAGCTTGTTGAGTCCAGGAACCTCCATAAGTACTCCACACGTCGTGAAAAGCCTGTCGCGAAGTCCCCACAGTTGTTGCAGCTGCAGTTCAGGTTGTTCTCGCTTAGTATGACTCCTTTAGGCTCCAAACCTCGTAAAACTTTCAAGAATTCGGTTCTTTCGTTTGGGATGCTGTTGTGATTCAGATGATGGAGTCTGAATTGGGCACAGACAATCAAGGTCTCTTCAGGGGAGATGTTGATGGTTTGTGCACTAAGATTTTGTAGAGGGTGGTTGTCTAGTCTATTGATTTGTAGATTTATGTTCATTGTCTTGGCAAAACCAAGAAGTTGCAAGGAGTAATTGTCGCCTGGTGGACCAACCGAAAATGGAGTCTCGGTGTTTTGATCGTTTTCGATGGTTGGAGCGATGATTGTAAGGCGAACCAGAGGTGGGGGGCCACCGGATCTTCTAGTACTCAAGGCCTCAAGAAGGGTAGGCCATTGCACACCATGAGAGACCCCTATATCGAGAATGTGAAGACCGCGATTTTGATCTTTTCCTTGAGCTAGAATTTGGAGGATAGAAGAGTTTGCAATGTTATTTGGGAAGGCAAACCAAGGACTTTTGTCATAGAAATTGAGTAGAGTTTTTTGGAAGAATTTTGGTTCTGTGGAAGCAAAAGTTATAGGACTAATTGACGTAGAGGTGGATGATGAGGAAGTTGAAAATGAGGCCAAGTAATGATTCAAGGCTCGGAGACCGTGAGCTGCTAGCCGGTGGTTAGCGTCTCCGGTGGGGGAGGCGAGCTCGTGGAGGACGTACAATAGGTGTTGGACACGTGTCAGGTTACCTGCTGTGATGGCTGTTGCACAAGGGTTGAGCAACTGCTCTGCCCATCTTCCTTCCTTGTTATTACCGTTATTGCTGTTATTTCCTGTGGACTTGTTTGTGTTTTTCTTGTTACCAACTGACCTTTTAGTTGTCACCACCTCTTCCTCACCACCCTCTTTGGTTTCATGAATCCGACGGCCCTGATTCTTCCTCTGATGATGATGATGAGTACTCTGTGATGATCTCGGAACTGGGTTGTCATTATTGGTATTTCTCCGTTTCTTGGAAGATTCCGAAGACGCGGGTGGATGATGACTAGTAACACAAGAATGTTCAACAGGTTTCACACTAGTAGTACTAGTACTTATAGTGGTGTTTATATTGTTGAGAGAAGAAATAGCACCAACACCAGTCACATGTTGATCTTGGCCTATATCCGGACCTTGATCCCACCATTGATAGCCGTTTAGATTGCCTCCGTTGTACGGATCATCCAAGAACGATGGAAAGAACGACACTGAGTCTTCGAGCCAATCCAATAGGTGATCAGAGGATGAATTCGGTTCAGGTTCTTCAATGGTCATTCTTCCTGAACAAAAAACAAATAAAATTCCCTGTAAGAGAAGGAAAAAAGAAAAGTGTTTGATCAAATGACTAGGAGAGAAATGACACGCAGATTGCAAAGATAATTGGTTGTTGAGAGTGTTAAAATAATGTTATTGAGAAAGTGATGTTTAGTGGAATTGGCCAACAAGTGGAATATTGTATGTATTTGGTGTGCTGTTTATTTGGAAGATGTGATGTTTTCTTTTTCAGGTTTTTTATAAGCTTGTAAAATATAGACCTTGTCTCTTCTTTGTTTTGGGTATTAACTTATTCATTTGTCTTTTTTTAGGACTGATACCGGTTGGATCAGAAATCTATCGGAGTCTGACGAAATTAACCACTACAAGTACGGTTAGAAAAGCAACTCTCACTCGGAAAGGAATCTCCCAACACTTTATTTATATATTGATAAAGGTAGGCTCGAACTCCTATCACGGATATAAAAAGAAGTGTACTAACTACGTGAACTACGAGTTAACGTGCGTAAGTAATTAAATAGATATATGAATTGTCAAGAGACGGCAAACTCTTTTTTCTGCTAATATAAAACCAAAAAGTCTTTGTTTGTTTCTGCTTTGTGCTGCTGGGACCAAAAGCATCTGTCTGCAAGACTGCAAGCCAAGTAATTTTGAGTTTTAAAACTGTGAAACTGTTTGATAAAATATCAATAAATCTCATCTTTTACATCAAATTATTATATTATTATTATTATAACTATAATCTGGTCCTTGTTGCAAACTACTTTGAATGTGTCTAAATAAATAATATTACAAGTTGAATAAATATAACATATATTTTTGCATCAATTAAGGTCTCTTGACATACTGTTTAGTTAAGCAAAAATGAGTCATGAGAAGGTAGACATGAGTGAGGAGCTCTCCACCTTTCATGAGCAACTGAGCATGCTCTTTCCATGCACAATTATGAGCTGCATATACCAACATTTCCACCCACACCTCACTTATTACCTCCCACATTTCTTCTTCGCTAGAACGATAATCTGATGATGATGATGAGATGAGGATGATGATTCGGAGATTTTAATCAAGTCTCTGGCTAGCTGACATCCATCGAATAGAACGGAGAGATCCTCACTCTCCGATCGATTAGAATTATAGGTTTCCTTCGTGCGCAAGTCGCGAAGCAATGCTTTTCTTCCATTGAATGCCTTTTTGTGATCTTCTTCTTCTTCCTCCTTCTTCTTCTTCTTGAAAAATCCCACGACTGTTTCACACGTATCTCTGTACCTTATCTCACCAACAAATCTAGGCACCATAGACGAGCGAAATATTAGAAGGTACAACATATAGTCCGACAAGCATTTGCTAATTTTGCATTTGGGGTCGAGTTTACTAGTATCACCATCAAGTGAATCGTGGAGATAACGATGGTAGCATAGATCAGTAGCAATGTGCCAATGGAGTAGGGTGGTATCAAATTCCGCGTAACGTATGGTCCACCTAATTTGATCAACATTGTAACACGAGCTTCTCTTAAGCGCCCTAAGGCCTCTCTCGACCAAGAATTCATCGCGTACCTGAACATACGGCAAAGAACTAGATTTTTGATGTTGTTCAAGCTCATCAACTCTGTCTTTGAGATAATTGAAGATCTTTGTTTGCAAATCACCAGTCACATCTTCCCAAGTCAAGCACCGGTGCTTCTCCAGCAATTCGCCGATAAAAGGTAACTTCGAAACCCCAATGCATACGGGTTGCGTGTCTTTAAGGCAATAACTTACAAGATTGTACTGACCAATGGATCTTGACCACCTCTTGCTACTGGTTAAAAATGAACGAGAACAACTAGTACTAAACCTCCAAAAATGATTGACCAGAGTTTCTGAGACCCGGTTATGTTGTGTTGTTCTGCGCTTGATCAACCAGAGCTTCGTCCAATCTGAGAAAGATAGCACGATGAACGCGTAAATCTCGAGAAGAACAGCTATGACTAGCAGCAAGAAAGTTACAATGACATTCATCAAAGGGTAGGCGTGCACATCAGTAGTGATTGAGAAGAGAATCAAAGAGGAAACTGAGGAAAAGAAGCTGATGCATCGGAGAAATAATCCCCACCGAGAATAAACAACGACGGACTTGGTGTAGAGAACATCATACATGAATCCGAGCTCGTATTCTATCAGCTTGAAGGCATCTTGCGGTTCCTTGTGTCGCACGATTGAATAGCTCATGCTCCAGTCATGAGTGGTGATTGTTCGACCTGCGAAGAGAAATTGAAATCTCCTGAACAGAAAATAAGCTAGAGCAAGGTGATGGTTCTTCGGGTTAGTCCTATCACTTGTCGCCGCTACAAGTTCCTTCGATTGATTTCGCCCTTCTTCGTTGAACATATCAAGATCTTGACAAGCATCGGGATGCAAAGGTAAGGAATTCTTGAAATGCTCCATGCTCGAAGACCTTAGCACAAAAGTCCTCTCGCCGTACTTGATAATTCCTGTTATGAACATTGGAATGGCTATAAATGTGAGCACCGTGGTGCTCCAAGATCGTAAGAAAACGTAAAATGCCACCGCGACTTGAACAACAAGCCCGAGAAAATGCCTTAACCACAACTCATTATCTTCTAATGAGTAAGCTGTGATAGTGTCTGGGCCACCCAGATGCAAGAGAAGAAACGGCGCCCAAAACGCCTGCAGAACATTGTTCGGATTTGGATTCGGAGAAGGATCATCTTCAGATTCAAAGTCTCCTTGGTTGCTGGCAAGGTTGCCTAGAGCAACAGTTGCTACCCAGTCAGCTGCCAAGTATGCTGACCAAATAAGAATTCTTGTCCAGATTCTTGTTGAAAATTTTCTCCAGGGACCAAAAATAATGAGGATGATTTGTAGAAGAAGACTGAGTAGAATCAGCACTCGAACTTCCCATCCGTTCCAGAGTTTTATGATTGAATCCGAGAAAAGCTGCATTTGCTTTCGACGTAGGACACTTCTAGGAGCCCGAAGAAAGATCAAACTTCAAGAAAATTTAAAATACTATAAAATAAATGAAAACATATTACTTGTGAAAATTTCATTAGAGTATCTAACATGAATGTATCATTTTTCATGTAAGCCGCGTTTACTAATCAAAAATTTTAACGTTGATATTATTCAGTAAATCTTGGTTTTGTAATAAAAAAATCAATTCAGTATTGATTAACTTTCATAACCTCTTAATTAGTAAATCTTGAAAATCAATCAATCAAGAGACCATCAAGACTATAAAAGCTATAATAAAGAACTCTGTACACCATTAAATCAATATCATTGTAATTGTTTTAAAATTATGACGTGAACGTTCATTCTTTTAGTGAATTTCAAACATTTGAAGTTTACTAAAAAGACAAATTAACAAAATTCTTCATGATCAAAACCATTACTATGAGAAAGCTCTGAATATATAACAATGCATCTAAGTATTTTCATTAGTTTCATAACAAAATAACTATATGCTTACCAGAAAATTAAGAATTGCTCCCAAGAACTTGTGCAGATATATATATATATTTCTAGAAAAAAAAAATCTCCCTTGTGTTCTTTTATTGTTTCTGAGATTACAAGAGAATTAATATATATTGCAAACTAATAAGGTGTAATTAAAATATACTAAAAAAAAAAAAAGAATATTTTGAGGACATTAAATAATATAATATTATATTATGTGTTTCTTGCTTATTAGAATATAATATATTCGCTTCTTTATTCTCACTTTTCTTTTTGAAATTCCTTTTAATTTCTTTTCTTTCTTCTTTAACAATTTTTTTTATATTTTAGAATATAATACATTTGTAGGGACACTTTTCTATAGCTACGTATACTTACAGTTCCAACAGTTCCCAACACTTTTCGACTGTTGAAAAGAAGCTTACAAGTACAACCGATGAAGTTGAAGTTAATCCAATAGTAAGTTTTTCATACCTCATATGAATAAAATTATGAGTTCGCATCACTTTGTTGTTGGATTATTAAGGCTGAATTAGTTTAATTGTGTTTCGCTCTCTGGCCGATCTCTAAGGTTTTAGTATTTTTAGGATTAATATTTGTAAGAGAGAAAAACATGTTGGGATGTGATCAAGACTGAATCAGACTCAACATCAATGGGCAAGGACTACCGTGACCAGATATCGTGCAAATAAGTCGTGCGAGCCAAACTTCAGGTTTTGGCAGAGGGTGCCGCGACCAAGGAGATGCGACCTATGGGTCAAGCCACATGCCGCGTGCGCTAGAAGATAGGTTTTGGCCATTGAGTAACGCGACCTATAAGTCGCACCAGCAGGTCGCACTCGATAGTCCTGATGCGATCAAGATAGTTTTTAGGAAAAATTTCTTTCCTAATCAAACTAGAACTTGTTTACGTCGACCTTATCCCTAATTAGCCATATATATTCTTATGTAATTGAGAGCTATATTGTAAAAGAGAAAAAGAGAGATAGGGACTGATTACAGAGAGAAAAACATTGAGTGTTTTTCAGAGAGTGTAAATCTTCGTGACATAGTGGATTGAGTGCCGTGCGCTTTGTGGATGTACGAAAATTTTTCTGAACCCCGTAAAAGTTCTTATCTCGTATTCTTTTCTTTGTTAATCTGTGATTGTGTGTGTGTTTGTATCCGGTTACAGTTTCTACTGTGTAGGGAGATTTCAGTAATTTTCAAATAAAACACAATCGTATTGAGTGTATGCCTTATAAACATTGTTTGATAGTGAAATTGAATGCTAATGCGCTCCATGAATGTTGGGATCACATTAATTGCCGAACCCTGCAAAAATCTCGTGTCTCTTTTATTGTTCTTCGTGTTTTTGTTTATGTGTGTGATTTATTGTTGTTTGAGTTTGAATATATTCCATAACAATCGCCCTACCCTTAACTCCCGAATTTATAATAGTTAATAGAAATAGAAAATAAAAACTTGCAACTCAGGTTTGAGAATTTGTTCGAAGAAATGAACCAGTGAAAAGAATAAAATATATAGAATTAGTGCATGGATTATCATCTGTTGAAAGTTCAGTGCTGTTCTCTATCACTGTTTATACATTTAACTATAGCAAAGAAAATAAGAATCAGTACTTTACTTAGAAATAAAGCAAGAGATAAAAAAGAAAAAGACAAAGACAAAGCAATCAGTTGATGCAAAAATGAAAAATTCACATAGAAAAAAGAACATTTTTTTTTAATGTTGCTTTCTTTTTTTTATTTTATTTTAATTCTACTATATGATTTTCCAACATAAAAAAATTCTCGAATCTCATGAAAAAAAAAAAAAAGGTTATTATAAAAGCTACTACGTGTAAATGACTGAATTTTTCTTAATTCTACAATATGATTTAAGAAAGAAAGCAATTATGATCCAAATGATCGAATTTTAATAATGGAAAGCTGTAAAACCACTTTGTTAGGAAATTTATAGTAGACACACAATATATTTCGTAGTCCGTGTTTGTGTTGAGCAAAAAATTTCGATTGATATAAACACGACAAGATAATCCATATTGGCACTGCCACCCCTAATCTAAATATATTCCATTGGGGGCTTGGGGCAGCATGCATGTAAGATTAAGAGCCCATGTCAAAGACCCAAGGATATTTTAGTTCTTTTGCAGTCAGTTATAAAAGCTCTTCAGATTTTTTTTTAATCAAGAGAAGGAAAAGGACTGAGAGCAGAGTGACAAGAAATATTTTTGGGGTGCTGTCCAGTTTTTTCAATTGGCAATTTAGAGGTCCATCCGTGGTCCGATTGAGCTCATTTTTGGCAGCGTGTTCACAATGCAGAGGATCAACTACAATCTAGACGGTGGATATCAAATTTGAAGATCTTTCTCATTCTCTTATAGTATTTGCTTGTTTGCCAAGATTATTTTAATATGAAGATATTTGTTTGTGTGTGCCTCTAGTTTTATCTAGTGAGAACTTGTGTATTCTCATTATATTGTGGTAATGGAGATTTTCGTAGTACCCATAGTTTTTACTCCTCACCTTAGGGAGGTTTTCCGCGTTAAATTGCTTGTGTTCTTTATTCTCACCAATATAATCCTCATGGACAGAAATTCTAATCCTAACAGCACTCCAACAAACTTTGATAATGAAATAAAGTGCGGAATTCAATATATTTTTTTTCATACAGGGCCCCTAATTCCCTACGGTATAAATTGAATTTCCACCAGTTGAAATTAAGAATTCCGTACAAAAAAACGTGTCATTGTATACCTGATCAGCAATATATCAACCTCAAAAACATTGATACAACAGGAGCAATTTGGTTCAAATATAATTTAAAGTTAAATGCATCAAACTGTATCCACAAACTGTTTGCTTAATCCAAGATGAACCATAAGAAGGCAGACATGAGTGAGCAGCTCTCCACCTCTCCTAAGCTGTTGACAATGTTCTTTCCACCCGCAACGATTCGCAGCATATGCTACCATCTCCACCCACACTTCGCTTATTATCTCCCACTTTTCAATAGCAGTGGTACCATTAGTTTGAGTTCCCAACTCTAGGAATTGCCTGGTAAGCTTACACCCTTGGTATAACACTGACTGATTTCTTCTTCCTGACCGCCTTCTAGCAGCTTCGCTTTCTAGCCTGCTGGAAAGAAGATGGTGGTCTTCTTTGGTATCTTCCCGAAGAAATTCCTCAAAAATGTCACGTCTTTTACTAGACCCCGTTATCACGTTTTTCTTCTTGAAAAATTCCATGGCCTCGGCACAAGTATCTGCATACCTTATTTCACCAATTGGCCCTTTGGGCAGCATAGATGGACAGAATACTAAAAGATACAACATGTATTCCGACAAGTGTTTGCTCGTTTTACATTTCGGATGAAGTTTGTTATCATCTCCATTGACATGATCAAGATCATAAGAGTAACATAGATCCGTAGCAATGTGCCAAATAAGAAGACTCCGATCAAATTCTACCTGAGTTGTGCTCCAATGGAAGCGATGATCACGAAGAAGATGGTGCCATTTTTCAAGTGCATTATCGCCCCTATGAGCCAAGAATTCATTGCGCGACTTAACATATGAAACATTATCTACTATAAGTTTATCACCCTTCATTTTTAGGTGACTGAAGATCATTTCTTGTAAATCAGCATTCACATTTTCTCGAATCAAGTACCGAAAATTCTCTGACAATTTGCTAATATAAGGTAATATATGAACCCCAATTTTACATCTGCGTTGCTGCTGCTGCGTGCTTTTCAGGCAAAAACTTATCAAGTTGAACTGCGCCATGGATCCTGACCACCTCTTCCGGTGATTAGACAAAAGTGAATGATGACGATCATGAGAAGGACCAGTAATCCTCCACAGATGATCAACAAGGGTTTTTGAGACCAAATTATGATCTCCTTTTTTGCATTTTATCAACCGAAGTCTAGTCCAGTCTGAGTAAAAGAGTATTATGGAGGCATAAACCTCTAGAAATACAGCCCCAATCAGGAGTGCATAAGTCAGGAAGATGTCAATGTTTGAGTAGCCGCCAGGGATAACATGATTCATGATTGAGAAGACAAGCAAAGCAGAAAAAGAAGAGAATAAGCCTATGCAACGAAAAACGATCCCAAGTCGGGAGCAAACAATGGTGGTCTTGGTGTAGAGAGTATCATACATGAATCCAAGCTCAATTGCTACCAATTTGAAGCAATCCTCAGCTGATTTGTCTTTGGTGATGGAATAAATGCCTATCCTGTCGTAGTATTCAAGAACTAAGCCTGCAAATAGATATTCTAATCTCTTGAATACGAAATAAGCTTCGACTAGAGGATGATCCTTTGGATCAATGCCATCTTCGGGTGACACCGTTACCTCCAACAACAATCCCTGATCTCCTAATTCCAATGACGTCCCCTTCTTCTCGATCTGTTTAACAAACTCGCTACAAGAATCGGGTGCTGAGAACAAGGAATCCTTTAAATATTGGGTGCTTGAAGACCTGAGTGCCAAAATCTTCCCTCCATAATTGATGATTCCTGATATCAGTATCGGGATGCCCACGAACATTAAGGGATGCCTTTCCCATGCTTGTACGAAGATATAAACTGAAGTTCCAACATGGACACCATGCAAAAGAAGATGCCTCAACCACATGTCATTGTCTTCCAGGGCATAAGCTGTGATAGTGTCCGGTCCACCAAGATGCACGAGAAGGAATGGTGTCCAAAATTCCTGGAGCTTGTTGTTCGGAGTAGGAGGAGGATCAGTTGAAGAAGAACCTTGATGAGAAATATCTCTTTGATTGTTGGAGATGTGGCCCAAGGCAACTGTTACCACCCAGTGTAGGATCATGTATGATGACCAAACAAGGATTCTTATCCAATTTCTTGCAGTGTATTTTCGACGTGCACCAAAGAGGATGAGGATTATCTGTAGAACTAGGCTGAGAAAAATCAAGAATCGGATTTCCAATCCGTTCAATTTTTCTGTGGCCTTTTCTGTAAGCAAATCTTCTATACCCATCTGCTCTCAAACTGCATGTAATACCCGACTTCAAAACTTTAAGAGAAACATTTGATATTATAGTAAGTAAATAAATACAAATTGGATGAATTCTGATAGCATCCATATGGTTTTATTCATGGATCGATCTCCTGTTAGGGAATAATGCGGAAATATACTGGATGCAAACTCACACAAGATAAAGCATATACAAAAAAAAGACAAAAAACAATAAAGAGACCCAAGATTTTTACGTGGTTCGGTAATCAATTAACTTCTACGTCCACGGAATGCACCTGCATTCAATCCATTATCAAAGAATATTTACATTGTACATACTCAAAAAACTATTATGTTTTTCTCTCTCTACTCGTGTGTTTCTCTTTGCTATCTCTCTTTTTACAAACCTAACATTACAAGGATTTATATACTTAAAAACTAGGGTAAAAACCGACCTAAACTGATTTGTCACAGAGCCTCGACCTGAGCTCACACTCCTTGGGTTGTCGTGGCCCGTACTATCACCTGATACCATAAAGCCGCAACTTGTGCTCACAGCCCTTGGTCACGGTATCTCCTAGCTTGTTTGTGAAGCGGAACGATAATTCAAGCTTCACATCCCATATCTCCCTCAAAACATCCTCGTTCTAAGTCTAGTAGAGCTTATATATAACCAATAACCATATCTAAACATATAGTATGACCATCTCTCCTCCCATCTTGGCCTTTATGCCTTAGAACTTTTAGGTATATCTAGGTAGGATTGGCAAAATGGGTTTATAGATCTGATTGGACTTAATATGACACGACACAACATGTTTATTTAAACGAGTCAATTCCTCCAAACCCAACACAACTGTTTATGTAAAATTTATTATTTATAGAACATAAAAAATATAATTTATTTATATAATATTATGTAAAAATTATAAGAATACCCTAACAATTTTATCATCCTAAACGGGTCAATCCGCAAACCGTTTAGTTAAACCCGACACGATCGATCTATATAAACGAATTATACAAGTTGACCTGATTACCAACCCAAACCCTTTTATTTGCATCAGATTCATATAGGGTTTACGAGTTGTGACCCATATTGTTATCCCTATACTTGGTTTAGGCCATCTCATTGCAAGTAGATAACAAGAAATTAAAAAAAAAAAATCATGTGAAAACCTTAAGACCTTAGTAAGCAAATATTCAAATTTACCATTTTTTTTTTAAATACAATCTTGATATTTGATCCTTCTTTAAAAACAACCTTCTAATTTTTAATTTAAGTAAAAATTAACTCCGTTATTATATATTCAAAACACCTTATAGTTTGAAAATTTTAGTTTTAAAAAAAAAAATTCCCATACATGGTTGTTTTCGGAAAAATATTAAAAACCAAGGGATTTTCTTTTTCTTTTTCTTTTTCTTTTTTTCTTTTTTTGATAATCTTTTTAATAATAATGCATGTAAGTCCTCCTTTATTATTTGTAATAAAATAACTGACTTACCAGGTAAAAACTTGCTTCAAATAATACTTGTGAAGATATTTCAAGTAGAAAGAGAATTGCCAGCCTGAATCTTGATGCTGCCTTTTGGATTACAAGTGGATGTATATTGCAGACTTTAACAGTTTGTGAAGCAGTGAGTGAGTACTGTCAGGTGATCTTCTTATATTTTACATGAAGCAACTTGACATATCTTAAAGTATTTTTTTAAATACTACTAGAGAATAAAGATTGATTGATATGGGGCCTTTAATGAAGCACTAGTTAGTGCTTCCATGGTTCTTTCTTTCTTAATTTGTTGCCTTTTTTTTATGATAAGATATATCAGTTGTGTTCGGTGCAGATAATTCGAATCTAAAATATTTTTTTCTTAAATAAACACAGCCACATTGGATGGCGGTATGTTTCTGTCTTATTTTTAATGCTATATATTTGTAATTGGTTCTTTAATCTTACTATTCTTTTTCAAACTTCTCTTTAATATTATTTGTTTAATTTCCTTTTCTTTTTTGATTATTTTCTCTTTTTGGTTACTTTTGATTTTTGGAAAGGAAATTTCAACTCAACTTTGATGATAAATTAGTCATGAAGGAATCGAATTTTTTTTTTCTTTTTTTTTTTATAGTAATTAGTTCTAAACATGGGATTTTGACAACTTTGAATAGTGTAAGTCTTGAGATTCCTTAACAATGCAAACACTTTTTTAAAAAAATTGTCCAAAAGAAAATGTGTGAAGAAGAAGGACGTTTACCTTGAAATCATGATTCAGGTTCTACTATGTATATTTACCCGCATGCGTAGAGAGTTTTCTCCTCATAGAGCGGGAATAGATATCTTTTATTATGGGATGAGGTTTACTTAGAGAGACTTCTTTTTATGCTATTTAAAAACTCAAAAGTGTTTGTTGTTTTTCTGGTTTGATGCCTCTTGGACCAAAAGAACCAATTTAAAACCAAGTTTTTAGCTTTGAAGTTGTGGAACTTAACAAAAACATATCTACAAATCCTCTAGAAATTTTTATTATTCCACGAAGTAATTTGATATATCTTGAAGTATTTTTTTTTTTTTAATTACTGATGGAGAATAAAGATTGATCGATGGAGGGCCTTTGATATATCTTCCATGTTTCTATTTTTTATTTTATATATATATATATATATATATATATATATGAACAAATAACATTGAATTTACATCAGGTTTGTTGAATTACTCTCGAAATCAAAGTTTGTAGAAACTCACACTAAACTCACCCGACGTTAAGTTTAACCGTTAAAAAATAGACTCAAGTCTCCCCTGATTCGCGATTCATGAGTTTCTACAAACTTTAATTTTGAGTGTAATTTAACAAACCTCATATAAGTTATTTATTTATTTATATATATATATATATATATATATCATTTCAAGTGCAGGTGATACTATCAAGTTATATGAACGTCAGTTACCACCAAATTCTATTAGACGGTAAATTGTTTCTATCTTGTTTTTAATGCAGTATATTTGTTAGCTCTTTAATATTCTCACTATTCTTTTTCAAACTTCTCATTGGTTTTATCTGTTTAATTTCCTTTTCTTTTCTAATTTTCTCTTTTTGTTTAATTTTTACTTTTGGAAAGGAAAATTCAACTCAACTATGATCATAAATTAGTGAAGGAATCCACTTTTGTTTTATTGTAATTAATTAGTTCTAGATATGGGATTTGGACAACTTTGGCTGTTAGTCAGTGGTCACCCTAAAAAGTAGCAACTGAGATATATTTTGTATTATGTAAATCTCAAGATTCCTTAACAATGCAAATAACGTTTTGAAATCACGGTTCAAAAGAAAATGCGCGAATAAGAATGATCGTTTACTTTGAAACGGTTCAAGTTTCACTATACATATTTACTCGTATGTATGGGAATTTTTCTCTTCGTATTGTGAGAGTAGATGTCTCCCGTTATGAGAATAAATATTTAAACCGTACTTCTAGTGATTGATCTCAATAAATTCAAAAATGTTTGTTGGTTTTCTGCTTTGATGCCTCTTGGACCAAAAAGAACCAAACTACAACAAAGTATTTTAGCTTTAAAATGGTGAAACTTTACAAAAATGTATCAACAAATCCTCTACAAATTCAATATGTGGAGAGAAATTTTTTTGAAAATATCGAAATGTGTGTTTGGATGGATATATTATGGATATTGGATTTATGTTCTGAGTTGTCGATTGGCAAACCTCAGTCCAGACTTCCATGACGTTCCTCAAAGGCTAGGTTGTGGTATATATATGTACCCATCTAGGTTCTCTAACAAAGACATGTCTAATAGGGTAGATAATTATGCCTAAACTCAAAAGAAAAAAAAAATTTCTTAACAAGTTTCCAATATTAATTAATAAATAACCGAAATAATTACTTTTTTTTAATTGTATTAACTACAAATCTGTCGATACATGTTGAATATCTATTTTCATAACCAGGAGATATCTATTCCAATTATACAGTGAGAAAACTCCTCACAAATATTGATAAATACATGTGGTGAAACTTAATTCCACCATTAAGATGAATAGGGAGATGTGTTAATCACTTGAGTAATGAGTGGATGTGCAATCGAAATAATTACTTGAAACAAATAAATGGTCCCTATAAAAGCCAATAGAGTATAGTATAGATTCCTGATAAATTATAGATCAATTTTTTAAAGCTTGGGTGGTGTGTTACCAGAGTAAGAATCTAATTTTGGTGATAAAGCAATATATATTGATGCCAAAAAGAAAAGTGCATGACACTATACAAATGGAGTACGAATCAAGTTCTATAAATGAATTAACTAAAAGAGCTAGATCAAACAAAGGATTAGTTAAAGTTCCTTCATGTATTATAAAATAGACACACAAAAAATTAAATAAAATTATAGTTGTTAACGGGTGAATTTGGTCCAAAGCACAAGAGTCTGTATTGGATATATTTCTCCAGGACCTTTCTTCCTGAAGATGATAAAGAAAGAAATATACAGAGTTAATTGATCAATGGGAAAGCTTGCCCATAAAGTTTAACTAATGCTAGAAAGCTTGCCCATCACAAAATTATTAATGGGCCATAAGATTACAACTCATAGTACATGAATTGGTTGGGAATGATCTTTAATAAAAGAGAGGAAACCATGAGAAAAGGGATGGGACCGACAAGTTGTTAGCAGCCTAGTCAGTAATCTCTCATAAAGTTTGCTTCCTCACAAAAAGTAGCTCGCAAGGAGACAATAAACAGTAACTAAGAAAGTCAGGAATTAAAGACACCACTAAAACAATGACACGTAGTAATGCTTATCAGGAGTTATCATCCACCCATAAATTTTAAATGCCAGCTCATTCTATAATAGTGGTAGCTACTGTATTCTTCATTATTATTGTGCTCTAAAGCCTAACCTAGGGGTTGAAGATTGATCACCGGACCACCACCGGCTATCACCTTAACCCCAGGTGTTCTTTTTCCTCTTGTAGGTTTTTAGAGTATAATAGAGATTTTGAGAACAAGTAGCAGAAACAGTTCACCATACATTTTTTTACTTGTGTTAAGAAAACATCTTTCTTTAAAATAAATTTACGTACTCTTTTACTTGTTAACTCATCTGTCAGTGATTTTTGAGTTAAAAATAGCATCCATAAATGTTTTTAATTTTTTAATATGTTGCATGAATATTTCGATTCGTGAATTTAGTTGGATCAGGAATTAATGAACTCGAACTAAATTTGGAATTATAAGCACTTGCTTATTCACAACGTTAATAGGTTCTCATTTTAATAAAGTTAGTGGTGCCTTAACTGGCCATTGAATGAAGCCATATACAAAAACCTTTACTCAATATTTGCACAAAAATTTTTATCATATACTCTAATCCATGGATGTCTATTTGAGTTAAAATATGTACATAACTGAGAACCAAACACAAGATGGCGGCCGGATCCTCGAAACTCATCGGAACTCTAAGACGAATATATCCGCATCGAACCCCGGATCACCACACGACAAATAGGACACTTTGGCGATACTTCACGTTCAACTGATATGGCACAACGATAGCAACAAACGAGATGTCCACACGGATTAAATGCTGACGTCCTTCTCCTCATCAGGCAGATAACACACAACTGCCCGTCTGGAATATCTCCAGCTACTTCCTCATCTTCACCAACCAGAGAGTCAGCGTCACTGCTAGGAGATCGGGATGGTTGTTGCAACTGTCTCTGTCTTCTATATTCTTTCCATCTATTCCAGTTCCTGGAGACAGTCATTGATTGTTACGTTTATGTTCGAGAACCAAATTAGTTATAATCGCTTAAGGTCTCCATAGTAGCTTGAATGCATTTCAGTTTAAATAACAAAATGTACCTGAAAATGGAATAGCCAAGGATACCGATTGATAGCGAACCAATAACTATACCACTCCAGAAGAGTATTTTCGTCTTTTCGGCAAGATCTACTTCCACCTGATCCTTAGTCATTTCGGTCCTGAAAAAGGCCATAACACCGGTTATTCCATTAAAGTCGAAGCCTCCACAAAACGACAGCATGGATGTGCATACATTTGGTAAGCATACGCCTGCATCAAGGAGTAACAAAGGTGTATGTAAACTAGGGTATATTTAACCTAACTCGCCATTATGACTTCAAGGAAACTAATGAATATTTTCAGACTCTTTCTAAATTAATGTTATTTTGGCACGAATCCTCTTACAGAAAATAGGGAAGATCCTTGCAAGCTTTGATCTCGGGAATTCCATTTTTAAAATCGCAAATGCCAATGGCACTGATATTTTTCCCCAAAGGAAGAACTTTCTCTTCATCAAGCACACCAACCTTCAAAAACAGAACAAAGAACAATATCAACAATTGTAACGAAACTGAGAAATTCAGAAGGATCAAAAATTAAATGCAACTGCAGAACAAGGACTTTCAGCGTCAGTAAACTGTCAGGTTTCCATAAGAAGGCTATAAGCAAATTTCAAAATTTGCAATTTCCAGGCTTACCGGGCATTCATGACCAAATATTGCCTGAAGAAATGTATGAGGTGAAACATCAATAGGCTGCAATCTGTGATAAACTGTGGCAAGAGGTAAGGGATGTTCTGAGCCATCCATGTTCACAATAACATAATCAGGTGATGGAAGCCATCCACCTTCAACAAGAACAAAAGGAACCTGCAGCTATGATACAAACGGAAAAGTAAGCCATTGCTATCACAACCATCAAAGAATGTCTACACAAATTGCACTTGATAAAATGCAATCATAATATCCCAAATGGTTTTAATTTTATTAAATATAAATTTGAGCTGAAAATTAGAATCCTCAAACCAATATGACAAAATCTATATGTGTGTATTTATGTATGTGTATGTGTTGCTATCACAACCATCAAAGAATGCCTACACAAATTGCACTTGATAAGATGCAACAAACCATAATAAAGCCAATAGCTATCCCAAATGGTTATAATTTTCTTAAAATATAAATTTGAGTTGCAAATTAAAATCTTCAAACCAAATTGACTAATATATGTCTGTCTGCGCGTCTGCCAACCATTGAACACAAACGAAAGAAAGCATATGTAGAGGCAACTGGCAAGAGAAGGATCAATTTCCGGATCTCAATAGGTTCAACAAGACTTCCTCTAATCTAGACATTCCTATGGAAGATGTCATCATTTGGCCTGAAATATAGCTTGAAATACACCAATACAATTATTCACCTATAGGACACCTGATAATACGAGGACCAAACCCCATGCTTGGAACTAGACTCTGTACTAAACAGAAAAATAATTTCAGAGGTGACAAAAGAAGAAAAGACCTCCGAATAAACATATCATCTTCATTTATGTTGGAAGGTTCAAACCTGTTAAAACTGAAGAACAAAATGCTTTATGCATACTAAATGCAAAAAATGAGTATTACTTGCTTCTATAGCATTTCTCTGACTAAGTCATAATTTAAACAGCTAAGTAATGTATCCAAATAAATTAAAGGAAATAAGTTATTACTTTACCGTTCTCAAAGATGTTGATTCTCTTTTTGTCCAAGATCTTCCAAAGATGGCTCGTATATCAGTACTCCATCCAAAAACTCCCCTCCATTCATTGTATATACACTTCACAACATATAGAACCACAATATAAGTACCAGTGTAACTTACAACTCAACCAAAAATTGTGCAAAATTCAAGGAAAAAGTATATAACATCCGGTTCTACTCCTTTTTAACTATCAATTATTGTTGATTATCTATGATGAATTAATAAATCTACTGTCGTATAATAGTAATACCTACAGTACTGAATACTACCACTTCCCCAAATTTTACCATTAAAACCAACATAACCTGACATGTAAAAACTAACGAAGCTATTGGACTTAATCGTTAACATCTACTACAATATCTTCATCAAGAAGATCGTAATATCATTCCAAAATAATACGCAATTTGATTCCCGTAACACTAAAAATATAATCCATACCAAAAAGTCCCAATTTTCAATCACAAGCAACACACCAACCATATGTAACTTCATCCACCGTAAAATATGCCTGTAAGACATTTGAGAAATTTTCTCGGTAACGGAAAACACATAAAAGATACATTTTCCACAAATTATACACCTGATTCCCACAAAAACACCCTACATTTTAAAAGGTGCTTGCTTGTGTGACTTTGGTTATCCTAAATTCAAATTTTCAATTTTGCTTTCATTTTCTCATAATCTCTCATGAAAAAATGAGAATAAAATCAAAAACACAAAAATTTTCACTAAAACAATTATAATCATATATAATATACTTCAACTAACACATGTATACAGATAACATAAATTTCAAACTGTTAAAATTAAAATAAAATAAAATAAGCGATTTCGGTACATACAGTTTGTGTTCTTTGAATGATAACAGCTTTGTCTCCACTCTCCGGAGACACCAACACACCGTTACTGTTCGTCAAGTTCTTCCAGTTCTTGCCGTCTACGGCCGATTTCGCTTCCACCTGGCCGCGCACGACCACGAGGCGGTCTTTCTGGTCCTGATCGAACGGCTCCGAGCGGTCTGAGTCCAGGAGAACGCGAAGGTCGGAGACTTTGAACGACGGCGCGCTGCGGACTCTGCGGAGGGCCTTGGAAGTGGAGCGGAAGCCAAGTAAGGTGCGGATGGCGGTGTAGGCGAGGGCGGCTCCGAGGACGGCGCCGTCGTAGGAGAGCGCGAGCCTGTAGAGGAGCGACGCTAGGTCGCGCTCGTGCGAGGACATTTTCGTAAATTCACCTTCTGATACAACAGAGGACTGAGTAACTGGCGCTTGGCTGTTGCTGGCGCGTTTATTTTCACGAAAAAGGAAGGAGATTGACGGAGTCACGTGATCGGCAAGTGAGAGAGAATAGAATAAATCTCGCCTATCTCGGTTTTACAACTACTCACGACAGGAATGGGATAATACCATTCCCCATCCTATCCTGTTCTTCGAATAAGAATTGTTTTGAAATTTAAAATGAAAATAATATATTTTTTTTAAATGTTATTTAGAAATAAATATATGTTAGATTGCATTTATTAAAACCATTTTTTAAAATTAAAAACTATATAAAATACGATTTTTAAAATGAGTAAAATAATTATTTGAAGGAAAACATTATTATGCTTTATTTGACAGGACTTTTACTTTGAACTTTTGGCTTCTTAAAAGCTTATCTTATAAAAGTTATATATTTTGATTTTATCTGTAAGAGCTTTTCTATGGATCCATCCAAACATTTCCAAAAAAGTTTTTGGGCTCAAAAAGTTAAAAGTAGACTTTCAAAAACTCTGTCAAACAGGCCCTTAATTTGTTTTGAGAGCTCATTTTGATATTTTTATAAGAGATTAGTCATTATAAATTAATTTTCATATTATTTGAAATAAAAATAATTAAAAGTACATAATTATCCCATTGTAAACTATTGTTTCTTATGATTATTATTATTATTATTATTATATTTAAGTTTGTGGGGATATGTTTATGTAGTTTTATTGAAGCAATTTGTCAATTAAAAACGACCTTTATATTGTGTCAAATTTCGTATATATTTGTCTGTTGCGAAATACATACAAAATCAAATAATAATAAATTAAATATACACAAAAATATAAAAAACAATTTTAAAAAACATAAGAGATTTTTATTTGATTCGACGATCAATGTCATTCTTATGTTTACAGAGAGCATCAACACTCAATTTCAATACACACATTTAAAAAAAAAAAAAAAAAAAGGGCTATGTTCTTCCCTTATAGAAATCCTTATGCGAGCTCTATGGAGAGCTCGACCTCTAAGTGCAAAACGGAATAATACTGATTTAGATTTCACAATCCAACAATCAACTTTTGTTCCTATTAAGATCCAGTTTCGATAAAAGAATTCCTTTATATTTTTTCCTAACTTGTCATAAATCTTACATAGAATCAATAAAAAAGACATGAGATTTTTATGTCGTTTGGTGATCAATGTGATTCATACGTCCACGGAGGACATCAGCACTTAATTCCACTACCAAACTATCGTTTACAATACATACAATCAAAAGAAATTGCTATATTTTTCTCTTACAAAAATCCTAATGCGAGTTCTGCGGAGAGTTCGACCTCTGAATGTGAAGCGGAACAATATCGATTCAGACTTCACAATCTAATAATCAACTCTCGGTTCTATTAAGATCCAATTTCGATAAAAGAATTCATTTATATTTTTTTCTAATTTTGTCAAAAATCTTACATAGAATAATTTTACGAAGTTTAAATTCGTTGAAGTCATCTATATTGTATTTGTATCCACAATTAATAAAGATTTGATCGAAATTCATTACTGTTTTTTAAAATTAAAAAACTTAATACTTCACAAATCCAATTAATATTAAACAATAATGATTTAGATCACCCTATTAATCCAAATTTTAACATTTTACAACACAAGTTATAAATTTCTAGATATCTCTACAATATATAAGCTTATAAATACATACGTATCATAACCCTAATCTGAAATCGACGAAATTGATTGAAAAACTTCCCGAAAAATTCATCTAAAAAACAATCTTGAAAAATTATTTTATCATAAACCAATTAATTAATCCTATGGAATCTCTAAATAATATATGTGCTAGTAATTAATCCCCCAAAGCAAATGAAGTTATCAGATTATTGAGTTGATTAGGTGATTCAATATTTGCAGCGTGGCCTATGTTTTTGATGATCACCAATCTTGATCTTGGTCCCAAACTCCTGTAATCCATTAAACCATTTGTTAAAATGAATCCGGACGAGCAGAGAATCCCAAAATCTCGGAAAAATAACCGTACATTTTCGAAATTAGATAATAAAGATGGTAGCTAAAAATTTCATTTATCTAATTCAGAAACAATACGATTATTTTCCGATTTTGATCGAATAAAGGTCAGAATTGGAAATATAGATGGCAATTTTTTTTTTTTTTTTGTACCTGTGCATTTGATGTGCAAGTTCTACTGGAAACACTTTGTCCTCATCACCCCAAATTATCAATGTTTCCTTCACCAAAAAATAAAAAAAAAAATTTATTAGAGAGATTTTTTTAAAAAAATGTTTTTGGTATTTTCAAAATTGTTTTCAAGTAATTAAACAGCTTTTTTTTAAAAAAGCACTTAAATAAATAATTAATATTCGAAAGTTCTCTCTGTAAAAGTATTTCCAAACGTACCCGAAAATCATCAATCAATTTTTTTTGTAAAACTAATCTTTTTTGTGAAGATTGTAAACAAATTAAATTAAATTTAATTATTTAATTACCTGAGTTAAGATGGGAATATTTGGATTTGCATCTTTTTTCATCAAGTAATCAATCAATTCTACCTGCCCTTTCCTGTTAGTATTATGCATCACCTGTTAAAAAAAATAAAAATAAAAATAAAAAAAACACATCACAAAACATGTAAAAGTTTTTTGTGTCTTATAAATAAATAAATAATTAATGTGACAAATTCTAGAACAAATAATATTGTTATAAAAAATGCTTTTAAAAAGTGCATCCAAAATCTTTGTAGAAGTGCTTTTAAAAAATTAAAGTATCTACCAACAAATGTTTTTGTTTAAGCTAAAAGCAATCTATTACTTTTTCTTAAATTTCAAAAGTGCTTTTGTATAATCAAAGACTTTATTATCATTTTTAAATTTTGAAAATAAAAAATGAACTCCAATTCTGAAAATTATAGACATGAAAATATCAAAAGAAAAACAAGTTTAATAATTTAAATACACTTTCTCGTGATTCTATCGGAATCTGTCGACTCAACACTATTTTGAAAGGCGAAAATTTTTTATTTTAAAACAGTAACTCATCTCAGAGCACTTTCTCACAGATATTTCGAGATAATTAAGTGTTAAACTATCCTCCACAAGACTCTTAATATTTTTAAAAGGCTTGGATACAAGAACATAATTGGAAGAAACAAGAAAAAAGGATCGAAGTTTAGACTTCTCACACTAATTCTACCCATAGAAAAGATCATCATAAAAGAGATAACTCATTAATCACTACAATTATGGTTCGAAAAGTAACTCTCACTATGTGTTAATATTAATGTTAACTAATAGTAGAATTGATTTTTTTTTTTTCCAAACAATTACAATTAATTTGGAATTCATAAATAGGGACAGGACTCGAATAAGTATGAGGGATAAACCACTGAACCAATCACATCTTATCACGAAATTAATGTTAAACATCAAATATTAAGATAAATGGGAGGATTGATGTTTAATTCAATCATGAGAAAATCAAATCAAATCAAAATAAAAATTAAATTAAATTAAAATACTCACATTGATAAATTCCCGGAGCAGGAAATCAGGGATCCACTTCATGTAACCATGATTGGAGAATGCTAGAGTCACTAGGAGCCGTAGATCCTGAGGACTTTCAGGGACCAAAATTCCTGAGATATCTCTTCCAATATTCTCCAGGTGCTTCTGCTTCTGGTTCTCCGAATACCCTATCCCACTACTCACAATCACAAGCTTCTCCACTTCGTGAGGATGAATCTCAGCCATCCGATATGCCACGAACCCGCCGTAGCTGATCCCGTAAACCGTGAACTTGTCCACACCCAATCTCCTCATCCCCTGGACCAAACACTTGGCCTGGAAGGCATCACTCCTGTCCGAATTGGAAGTCCGTGATTTCCCAAAGAACAACAAATCAGGAACGTAGAGATTGAATCCAACGGCCAGGGATCGAACCTGGTAGAGAAACTGCCACCTTGAGGTCCCCCCATATCCATGGATGATCACCAATGTAGGCTTATTGAATTTCCTGTGGTTTGGGGTCCAGAAATGGAGGGTGGTCTGATCATCTAGATCGACGGTGCAGGGAGAAAGATCACATAGCCTGAAATACATGGACATCAACTTGTCGATGAATGGGACGATGATCGGGCTCATTGTCGACCACAACCCGAAAACGTACCGGAAAATGGAGATGGGAAACCTGCGAAGATTGTGCAGAATGTGAAGAAAATATCTGAACATGAAAAGTATTTTTGAAAGCCAGGAGAAAATTTGACAGAAGTTTTTTGAGTCCATGGAGAAACTTTTTTTTTTTTTTTTAATGAGAAGAATCAGTTTTTCATTTATATATATGATTTTATTAATCTCCGTTAGAGTTCGGTTAAAATACATACAGATTCAGTTACATTTTATAACTCATTATAGTTACAATAATTATTTTATACGTTTTGTAAATTTATAAAAAGACCTTCTATTTATGAGATAGTCTGGTTGAAGACTTTTTTTTAAAAAAGAAAAAATCTAACACCTTATGGGTAAGAGGACTACGAAATCAATCGAAATTAAATCATACAAGTACGACCCTGATAACTAGCAACGGGAAGGGTCTACTCCTAACACGAGGAAAGTCTACCTATACAATTATTTTTTTATGGACAATACTGAAAATATATATTTATATACTTATATAAAGTGTTGAATTTTGGTAGTTTGAAGGAGTTAAAATATTCAACCACTAAAACAAGGGACATCGTGTCTCGTGGAAGACTTTATTAAGTGTAAAAATAAAAAAAATAACGTGATTGGATTAATATACGAATAATATGGTATATCTAACTCAATATCAGGTAAAATATATAATTTTCTGGACGTGTGCCAAATTTAACAAAGATTCTTGATTATAGAGATATTCATATAATAATTCAACAAAAATAAATTTTCTACAAAACTAATCAAAATTTGAAATATTAATAAAATATTTTATTAACTTTAGTGGCACACACCAATTAAGATAATTTATAAATTATATAGCAGAAAGTGAGTTCTGTTTCAGATAAAAAATATATATATATTTGATAAGATGAATCTGGTGCACATGCAATAATGGTCCACTGCAGAATATATATATATATATATATATATATGTGTGTGTGTGTGTGTGTGTGTGTGTGTGTGTGTGTGTGTGTGTGTGTGTGTGTGTGTGTGTGTGTGTGTGTGTGTGTGACCAAAAAGACAAGACATTGTGGTACTCAAGATGTATAGAAAAATGTGGAAACAATTAATTAATTTAATTGCCTGTTCTTATGTTTCAAGATTTAGTTGGTTTTAAGATTAATAGCAAATTAACCACATCTATCATGCGAGTTTTCATCCACATGAAAGATGAAAAATTCTAACAAAGTTTAAGGGTTGTTTAAGTTTTGCCACAAATTTCAGAAATTCACAAGAGATTTATAAAGAATATGTAAACCATTTTAATTTTTAACCGTGGCCTAAGAGGTAATCGAAATAGCAATTCTACAACATCTCGTATACATATTATATATACATTCTCTTTATTTAAATTATTTCAGTTCGAGCCTCGAATTCTAAGTAGTATTATGTGAAAACTTACTTTACATTTCAGACGTTTACTCTACATAATAAAACTTATGCACATGTGCGCGGCGCTCATGTATGTATATATATATATATATATATATATATATATATATATATAATTAATTAAGTAATACGTAACTTTGTTTTGGTGCTCCAAATAGGATTAGTTGAATCTAAGGCTTGAAGCAAAAGTTGCTTTGAAAATATGATTACATATTCTTGTACGTTTCGTATAACTCAAAATCACACTTTAGGTTTTGATATAGACGTGCCATGCATGCAAAAGCTTTTCCTATTATTTCAAACGACACTAAATAAATCACGTATAATTTGTGTTTATATACATTAAATTAATACGAAAACCAAATTTCTAATATTTCAACTCAGATTTGAAACGTTAGAAATCTTTTTTTTCTTAACAAAAAGAATATAGGATCCTATAAATGGGAAAATTTTGTCATTCACCGTAAAAAAAAAAGTTTTTGCAACGAATATTAATCCGTGATAAATATTAAAAATATTAAAAATTTTAAATCTTTTATTACGGAATTTAAGTTCTTTTTTCTCGAATACTCCGCGGCAAAATAGTTTTTGCAATAGTTATTACTCCCAGTAAAAAAAAATTATCACGGGAGTATTTACAGTCCTTTTTACTGCGGAAAAAATGCAAATTACAACATATTTTTTTTTACGATAAAAGGTCATCTTTTTTTGTAATGATTCAAAATATTAAAAATGAAATAAAAATATATAGATCAAGACAAATAAAAATGGTTAGAAATTAAATAATTTTTTTATTATTAAATACATCATTGACGATATAGCAACTCAAATTTGAGAGGCTGAATGAATATCATTGCCAAGTTATATTAATTGGCCGTGATATCAAATGGCTTATTAAAAATGTGGTCCAAGCTGTAAACTTGAATATATATATATATATATATATATATATATATATATATATATATAAACTATACTATATGTATGATTTTGGTGACAATAAATATAAACTATGCTATTGTTAATTATTATTAACAAAGATAGTGAGTCCAAAGTAGATATGATAAAAAAATTTGAATAAACCCACTTCCTTCCCAGTACATGAATCCTTTTTCAAGCTTTCTGAATTCTGATCTCCTCAGTGGCTCTCACTTTCTATCTGCAGAGCATCGATCACTATACCCATTATCCCAGAAATCACACCAATTGATAAGTCTCAGCCGTCCAAATTGTTGCTACTTTAGATCGATACGATTAAATTAATACTCTTGGATGGGTGTGTTGAAACATATATGCTGACATAATTTGATTAATATAAATTATCAGATACGAACCTTCTGTACTGTTTTTTATTAGGTCACATGACCTGAACAACTAATATGTGTACATAGTAATTACTAGATAGTGACTGGTTGAAGTAGATAGTTTTTGTGTAGTATAGTAGAAAGCTTTCTACTAGAAGAGGCTTCCATGGTGGATTTGAGATCGGATCGAATCGGATCAGCTACTTGGCTATACATGTTGGAGATTAATTTATCTTCTCAAACAGCTAGTATGATGTTTTTTAGATGGAAACCTAAAAGCAAAATTTTGTGAGTCGAAACTCAAAATAGACAATATCATACTGCTAGTTGTTTGGAGTGAGTTTCGTATAATAATAATGGAAAAATTGTACAAACTTTTTCGAGTTTAGATAATATTGCACTCAGTAGCAACTTTTATCATAATTGCACAAATATTCCATAAAATTCGTTGACTAACAAGTGGACTAACTGTTGACTATCTGATTCAAGGGTATGGTTATTGTATCATTTTTCGGTTTGGTTATGGTTATTGTATCATTTTTCGGTTTGGTCAAATCGCCCTTCAAATGACCATTTTTTAGTTTAAAATCAGTCAAATTGCCATTTAATTAGTTATTTAATAACTTTTACTAAAAAATAATAATAATTAAATAACTATCTGAGAGTAGTTTAATTATTTTTCGGTGTAAGGTCAATCAAATGTTAAATTTAATTGTGATTAACAAATTCTAGAAAATGTTTGTGTAATTATGGTAAAAGTTACCATTGAATGTAATATTACCTAAACTTGAGAAAAGTTTGTGCATTTTTCCCAATAATAATAATACACAACACTATAACAAACAATATATTTTCTAAGTTTGGAATATAAACATATAGAACAACGGTTCTAAAATGTTAGAAATCACTGATTCTCTAATGTTAGAATTAAAGCCTTGTATGGGAAAAAAACAATTCTCCAACATTATAGAACTGTTGTCCCAAACATTACTACGTTCGAAATTTTGAACCTGAGAAGCTCTCACAAGAATTGAAGTCTTGTCTTCTCTATCTCCCTAACTACACGAATGTATGATCATATTATTCATATATATAATAAATAACATTGAACCTATATTAGGTTTCTTAAATTACAGTAAGAATCAAAGTTTTCATAAACTCACACTGACTTCCTCTTAAGTGTGACTTTTAAAAAGTAGACTCTAATCTCCCGTGATTCGTAATTTATGGTGGATCCTCTCTCGCTTCTTCTTCTACATTTTTTTTTTAAGGTCAACCCTACTTTTTAACGGTCAAACTTAATATCAGAAGAGTTCAGTATGAGTTTATACAAACTTAATTATGAATGTAATTCAACAAAACTTACATAGGTACAGTATTATACATAAAGTTTATGCTGCAGAGAAAGGCTCTGTATGACTGGACTTTTACTTTGGACTTTTGACTTCTTGAAAGCTCTTTCTGTAAAAGTCATATATTTTATCTTTGTCTGGAAGAATTTTTAAAGTTTAAAAGCTCTTATATGGACATCTACACTCCCAAAAAAAGCTTTTGGAACGAAAAAGTTAAAAGTATTCTTAAACAGTCTCAAAGTAATTTGAACCAGAAAGTAAAGCCAGCCAGCTACTTTCCAATAAAAATGGACACAGCTAGCATTAGCAGTAGTACATTTGTTTGTAAAAACATGTATGAACACACACAAGTTAAAGATACCTTACTTCCAAACCTTCCAATCACTACTACTTTTCTTTTCTTTTCTATTTTTTCACTTTTTGGACGGCTGTCAATCTAACTTTTATTCTCATCATCCAATCACAACCCTCCTTTTTCCACCTAGATTCCTTCACCAGTCTGATCTTCTTCTAATTTTGCCTCTCCTCCCCATTCATATAAAATCTCCACAACCCCCACTCAAGTTTTCTTCAGTCCAAGTAGTTGATTCAACACAACAACAATCTCTGGACTTTTGAGTCTCCACTAATGGCTAATTTTTGTACCCAAAACTCATCATCACAGAGAGGAGTGGCCATGGTTTTGGCTTTAGTATCAGCAGTGGTGTTGTCTCCACTATATAATGTGACAAGAAAAAATCATCATTATTACTATGATCAGAGGAAATTGCTAATAGGGAATTACAGTTATTGTTATTCTTCTTTTGTTCTTCCTTTGGTTCTTGGTGGGTTGATAATTGCCATCAAAACCACTTCTTCTTCTTCTTCTTCAATGGCCATGCAAGGAGCAAGAAGAGGAGGGAGGGATTCATTGATTCCATCACTTGATGAACCTTCATGGGTGCTTAGAATTGGGAGCTCTTCATGGGGACTAGCTGGGGTTCTACTCATGCTCTTGCTTGTGCTTTCATGGCAGGATTCTGTTCAACATTTCTTTTGGAGATAGATAGATAGACATCTTCAAGGAACCACCAAAAAAAAAAACTATTAAATATATAGATTGTTATAGATAGTGTATTTGTATTGTTTTTGATTATTGCATAATAATGTAAGGGGTGGAATTATTAATTTCTTAATGAAGACTTATTTCAACTTTACTCCAATTATGCGCGTTCGTCAAGAATTAAAATTCTTTGCTGTGTTGATCTTTTTCTTAACATTAACAAATCTGGTGACATTTGTAACGGTTGTAATTTATTATTTTTATTTTTTTCACTATCTATAAGTGTTTGAAGTCTACACAAAAATCAGCATAAGAAATGATATGAATTCGTTAGGCAAACATGGGCATTTCCTATATGTTTAATGTATATGTACATTGCCACCAACAAAATAATAATAATAACAATAACATAGATATGGCCACACCGTTCAATATGGTTTGATAATAAAAAGTGTTCATTCAACCTAACAATATCTCATATTCGAGTTTACTCGTAAAAAAATGCGAGTAGAAAGACTCCTCTCCTATGTGTAAGTAGCTATCAAACCGACCGAACTATTTAATCTAAACAGATCCCGATACCAGTCCTACTATAGGAGTAGATATCAGACCGACCGAACTATTTGATATAGAAGATCCTGATACCGGCATGACCCGAATGTTAGCACTAAAAAAAAAATTGGGAATTTAGTTTATACAAAATTGTGCATTAATATTCTTCATTTTTATTTCATTTATAATTTATTTATTTTTTGTTAGTAAATGCTACACAAGCTTGATGAAACGTAAAAAATTTAATCATAAATGCCTAAAATAAATTTTATTAGTAGACCTCTCACATTGTTAGGAGTAAACGGTTGCCGAAATGGAAGTATATGTCCAAACAGTGCTTATGTGATTCAATTTTGGTAAGTCCCGATATTTCTCCGCTCCGCAAGGTGTTAAATTTTAAAAAAAAATTGCATTTATTTATTATTATTTTATTTGTTTTTGTAAAAAAAGGTATTTACATAGTAGCCTCATCATTTTTATATTGGTCTTGAGGCCCAGTAGTTTCTGGGCTTTACAGCCCATTATAATTGTGAGTTGATACATGGTAGAGATCAGCAAACAAGAACAGACACAGAGACAGTGAGAGAATCCTGCTCGAAGAGCGAGAGAGAGAGAGGAGAGAGAGAGAGAGAATCCGACGTCGTTTGACCGGAAAAGGGTGAGTCTTCGATTTCTATTTGGACCGAAATTTATGGAAAAGTTTCAGTTTTTTTATTTATTTATTTGCTGTAGTTGCTGATTTCTTATGTGCTTGGTCTTGTTTTCCGAGAAAAAAGATTGAAACTTTTGATGAATTAGAAGTAGAAAAATTGTGGGTTCTTATATTTCCAATTCAATTTACATCTTTTGTGATGTTTTCAGTTAGGTATGACTTTTGTTGTATTTAGACACCCTTTAAAGCATTTAATTTTAATCATGAAATTGTTGTGAATTTGATGGTATCGGGTGGCAAATCGGGTTAGGACACGATGGGTGGACACAATACGAACCCTATTATTACAGTTTAGGGTTGATCCTAACCTTAAACCGCTAACCCGAATCACCACCCCTAGCTGTATAGCTTCAATTGTAATCTGAATGATTACTGGGTACGGGCACCAGCTGCTGTTTCGAGTAATTTTCGAAAAATATAGATGCAAGGAATTAGCTGTGTGTGTTTCTGTGAATTTTAATAGATTTATGGGTGATCAAGTGTGATTGAGCCTTTGTTTCCTTGGTAAATACTGCAGACGAAATAGATATATAGAAGAAGTAATCCGTGCTCGTTTTGTAGATGAAAATAGGCAACATTGTGATAACGTTGTTGTCTTTACAAGTCTCGAGTTTTCAAGTGTTTGACATGCCTATGTTTTTAGTAGAAGTGTGCTACAAACTATATGTCGTTATGTTAGGATAGGTTATGTTTATCATTATGCTGACATTGGGTTCTCGTCTTGGTGGACAATACATTGAAGCAGAATGGCAGAGGGAGATGAGGACTTGCCAAGGGATGCAAAGATTGTGAAATCACTGCTGAAATCGATGGGTGTGGAGGACTATGAACCTCGTGTTATACACCAGTTCTTAGAGTTGTGGTACCGATATGTTGTTGATGTATTGTCGGATGCTCAGGTCTACTCTGAGCATGCTGGCAAAACTACAGTTGATTGTGATGATATCAAGCTTGCTATTCAGTCTAAAGTAAATTTCAGCTTCTCCCAACCCCCGCCAAGAGAGGTTAGTCAGAATTAAGAATTTTTTTCTTAATGTGCATGAACTTTTTCTTCTTGATGATGTTGAGAATCTCCAGTACAAATTTAATTAGGAATTGAAGCTCCTTTTGTACGACTCCTTTTCTCTTTATTTTTGCTGTTTACCCTTCAATTTGATTTTAACGGGATTGAATATATTGAGGGTTTGTGCCACTCTTGTTCTGGCAAACTATACATTAAGTTGGTTCTGTACTGTAGGATTTACGTCTTATTCCGTTTATTATGATTGATTAGATGTCTCCGAATCCCATTTTTCTGTATTGAGCAGAAGCTTTTCTGAGTTTTTAGTTTGTGTAAGACATGTAACATATATATGATCTTATTGTCTATATCAGGTCCTACTAGAGTTGGCTAGAAGCAGGAACAAAATCCCACTTCCAAAGTCAATAGCAGCGCCTGGTATTTCACTCCCACCTGAGCATGACACGCTGATCAGCCCCAACTACCAGCTGTTAATACCAAAGAAGCAGTCTGCTCAGGCAATGGAAGAAACGGAGGAGGATGAAGAAAGTGGCGATCCCAACACATCCCAAGAACCGAAGACAGACCTGCCACAGCAAACCTCTCAAAGGGTATCGTTTCCACTTGCTAAACGTTCGAAGTGAGCCTTTTAGGTTTATTTGTAAGAGAAACCGAAATGGAATGGAGGAGGTTTATGATTTGTCTACTGATATGTTAGTCAATTGTAATTATTGAGAAAAATTCTGCTTTGGTTCAACTCTTATGCAGTTCCTTGTTTACTTTTGCTGTCAAATCTGCTTTGCTCTATTAAAAGATTTTGGAGTGTATCTGATTCACATCATCTTCGGTGGTGACAACGTTTGCTTAATTCAAATAGATTTCAGACAATGAGAGTTGTGAAAGCACAACACAGAAAGCAATGCTAAATTGAAATGCAGAACAATGGAGTTTAATATATGGTTTTCATTCATGGTGGAAATTTGGGGAAATCAATCATTTAGCCCCTGTTGAATCGAGTTAAGACATTTTTTTCTTTTTCTCTTCTTCATAACAGAACCATGGAGCTGTTCTGTACAGACATTTGATCATCTATATACAAGAATAAACAATTGTAACGAACTGGTATACTGGAAATGGCAAGTTGAAACAAGGGTCAACTTCTCCAGCCAGCCATACGGGTAGCAGCAGCAGGCCCTGTGCTTGCCAGGCCTCGTTCATACATTCGTTGGATCTCTTCCCTGTACTCTGTCCAAGACTTGTCGGGTATGGCTGGAGTGAGCTCTATCACATCCCCCATTTTCAACTTACATGAGGGATCTCCCACTGGTTCATGGTTTAGCCTTGGCCTCAATTCTTCCTTCATGGGGAACCCATACGGAGACCATCTTGTGCTTCCCCGTCCTGCTCTTTCCAGCAAATCCATCACAGTTGAGTTTGGAGGAAGCTCCTGCACTGACATCTGCAACATACAAACAGCCAGACCTATTCAGGCCGTGCCACCAAAATAATGGATAATACGACAGAAGGCTACAGAAAATGGTTGATTGCAATTCCTAGCAAGTCTGCAAAGCAATGCTCCACGGATTTCTCTTAGCTTTACTAAATTAAAATTGACAGAGCCTGAAATACTTCCATATCACGATGGAAAGAAAAGGATATAAAAATGCAAGATTTGAATCGGACCTTATCATTCTCAAGCATGATAACAAAGACAGGTCCATCCTGGCTGCACTGAGGCTTATAAGAATATGGACAATCATCAGCATGTGTGGGGAACGTGCAGGGTGGCTTGATGGAATCAGCATAGACAATGGAAGACCTATCTTTGCTCATTGTTTCACACTGCCAGGTGAGAACCCATCGTGCCCATTCAACCATCTGAAGCACAAAAGAAGAGTGCTTGCAGTCACCTTCCTTGTATCTCCAATGAGCCGCAAATCCAAACTCGGCTTGCAAATGCATCTCTTTCGTTCGAATTTGGACTTCAAGCGGAACCATACCTTCACCCTTCACAACTGTGTGAAGAGACTGATACCTATTATGTAAACCCGGAGTTAGATGGAACAGACAATATATTGTAATCAATAGCACACCATTACTTTAAAGATATAACATACCCATTAAACTTGGGGTGGCTTATGTAGTCCTTCATCTTTCCTGGTACTTCAGCCCACAACTGATGAACGATCGACAATGCTTTGTAACAGTCATCCTCATTTTCAACTATCAATCTCAGCCCGTGAATATCATGAATTTGATCCATGGTCAGCTTCTTTCTGCACAAGGGTAATTATTATCACATCAGTCGTGAGATTTAGACCCAACATGCATGCCGTTACATGGAGATTCAGAATAGCGTAGAAAATTCTTAAGTTCACAATACTGTTAGGTCAAACCATTCCATAATGTAGCTTTACTTTTAAGTGCATTATGATACCCACACTTCATCCTCCAATTTTGACAATATCACAAGAATTTCACAATTGAATTTCAAGATACACAAGACCATCATGACTGTTAACTCTGATCATGCTAAAATTATTTGAACTCATTGTTCGGTAAATAAGTGCTCATATTACTTAAATGGATGTAGCACCAGAAATTAATTTAAACCAAACCCAAACTGATTAAAAAATGGATTACATGGTAACAGATTATAAGATAAGTTTTAAATTTCTACTAGTACCAAGTGAGAGGGAGAGAAAGCATACTTCAACATTTTGCAGTGAATGCCATACAAGCTTTTATGCCGCCCATATAGGACATGGTAAGAAATGGCTTTATCCTTGAGAACTCGCTCTAATTTCTCTGTTGCAGAAGTGATCATTGCTTCATCAAAAGATTCTTCAAGCTTAGTTGACAACTGTTGGTGCTGATCTGGGTTGAGATGCTTGAAGCATAGATTTTCTAGTTGCTCCTTCCAGCTACAGATCCCCAAACGGTTAGCCAAAGGGACAAATATCTCCAATGTCTCCTTGGCAAACCTCTGTTGCTTTGACGAAGGCAACGCATCAAGTGTCATCATGTTGTGCAACCGATCTGCTAGTTTAATAAGAACAGCCCTAGCATCTGCCATGGCCAGGAACATGGTATGTAGCCGATCTGCTTCAACAGTTTTGTTTGCCGTATTGTTCTCACGCGCAAGCTTACTCAATTGACTAAGCTTAGATACCTGGTAAATGGCATGAAAATGTAAATTAGATGACTGTGATAATCAAACCTCTAATTGAAAGAAGACTTCAGTTCATGTAAGTTCAAGATAAACAATACTTTCTAAACCGCAATTGATGAATGAAATCCAGTGAAATCAAAAACTGATGTAAACCCGTTCAAACTAATTTTGAATCTATATCAAGTCTCAATATTCAAAACAACAGAAGCCAAATGTAAAATTCATCAAAATTAACAAATTACAATTACTGTAGAGATCAATAAAAAGTGTCATTCCCTCATACTGCAGCATCATCAATATCTTCATTCACTGGTATCAGAATCAACATCTTGTCTACATATGTTTCAATGCAGCTACTTTTAAAATCAAACATGTGAATATCATAAAAGCATTGCTTATAATAACTTCTGCTTGTGTTAAAAACTCAACTTTTTTGTCAACTAACAAACGAATGATTTACAGCTAAGGTTTATGCACATGCAACAAAAGAGTTCATAAACATCAAATAAGAAATTTTTCGTCCCCAACATTCAATAAAAAAACTTTGAAGCGAATCTCTCTTACCCCTTCAACCAAATCAGCAACTCCAGCTCCAAACGTTCTAAAAATATAATCGTAGCTCAAAAACGAATCGTCAAGGGTGTCGTGCAGAAGTCCTGCAGCAACCACCGTGGAATTGGCACCAATCATAGCCAAAAACACCGCGGTTTCCACACAATGTTGCAAATATGGATCGCCACTGGCACGCATCTAAAACAAAAAGAGAACCCACATCACCACCAGAAAAAACCATCCAAAAACAACACAAACCAATTTCAATCCTCTATTTACCTGCCCTCTGTGTGCTTTTTCGGCCTCGTAAAAGGCCTTGATCACGAAATCCTCACAGAAGATCTTGTGCCTCAACTGTGCAGCAACAAGGAACTCCTTCGCGTAAGACTGCAGTTCTACATCAGCTAAACTGTCCTCCATGTTGAACGTCAATTCATCAGCAGTTTTGCATTGGGCATTATTTCTCATCAAAACAATACCTCCATCAATAGATTCATATGTCGAAAACCAATCTCGGTTGGGACACATATGATAGAAGCAACCAGTATCCATAATCCATTCATTATTGGAATTGAAACGGTCTTCTGTCACGAACAGAACATCAGCTCTTTCTTCAGCAACACTAGCTTGGGCGGTCTCTTCATTCTGTGGAGTGACCTTATTTTCTCTTTTCTTTTGCAGCTTGTCACATTTACTTCGAACATGACCTGGTTCTTTACAGTACCAGCATACGACATCTCTGCCTCTAGATTTTGATCTGTGTTTTGACTTTCCTCTGCTTTTGCCTCGATCTTGTGGTCTTCCCCTTTGTTCAGGTCTTCCTCTAGCATATAGACCTTGTGCCTGACTATTAGAAGATTGCCCAGTGATATCATGGTCAATCTTCTCTTTAGTCTCCAAAGCAGTTTTGACATCCTTCAGAGAAATTGTGTCTTTTCCATATAACATAGTTTCTCTAAAATGTCTATATGAGGAAGGTAGCGAACACAGCAACAGCAGCGCCTGATCTTCGTCTTCTATGTTGACATCAAGATTTTGCAAATCCATGATGAGAGATTCAAACTCATCAATATGAGAACCAAGAGATGTACCTTCACTCATGCGGAGTGAATATAAACACTGCTTCTTGTAAAGTTTATTTGTGAGGGTCTTTTTCAAATAGAGAGATTCAAGTTTCTCCCACAACGCCTTTGTGGTCTTTTCAGAAATGACCTCACGTAAAACTTCATCAGAGAGAGATAACTGAATAGCGGAACGGGCCTTTTCATCGATGTCCTCCCAATCTGCATCTTTCATATCAGCTGGTTTATCACCTTTCAAAGCTTTCTGAACTCCACTTTGAACAAGAACAGCACGCATCCGAACTTGCCATAAAGTGAAATTAATTTTTAGATCAAATTTCACGACTTCAAATTTTGCCGTCGACATCCTCAATTTTAACAAGGATAGGAACAAAATAAATGTACTATTCACCGTTTGTCATTATTCGCGTGGGGCCCACCAGTGCACTATTCACCGAGGCACTATTCACCGTGTAGAGCCCACCAGGCAATTCACTATTCACCAATACAATATTCAATGCAACACTGTTCACCAGTGCACTATTCACCGTGGTACTATTCTGCGTAGGACCCACTAGGCAATGCACTATTCATGAATACTGTATACTGAATAGTGTACGTAGTAGTGAACAGTACACCAGGTAAGTTCCCAGGAAAGAGAGGTGGGTCACAACGGACACGCTTAAGTACCAAGTCTTTCCTTAGCCAGAACTTTTCCTAGACATGTACTTTCCACACCACAGCACAAAATCAGCAGATCTCAAGAATAATTCTTTTCTGATGTGGAAGATCAGACAATGCTGCAACCACAGAGCATACTAAGAATTTTCTAGCAGCCTGGAACACGACCGGAAGCTCTGATACCAGTTTGTTAAGCTTGGAGCAGGATCAGATAGTACATGTAATAAAATAGACGACAAAATTAAAATAGCAGAAAATAAATGACACAATAATTTACGTGGTTCGGCTAAGAACAAGCCTACATCCACGGACCAGGAGGAGCAATTCCACTATATCAGAAAATTTTATGGTGTGTACACAATTAGAGATCTCACTCTAATACCCCAGGAGGATAACTCACAAAACCCCTTACAATATTTCACACCCCAAAATTTTCTCACAAAATTCTCTTTTTCTTTTCTCTCCCTTTCTTCTCTCTATTTTCTTTCACTTGTGTATGTCATGTGTGCTGAATGCAAGCCTATTTATAGGCAAATGAGAGAGCAAAATGACAAAGAACTTTTGGTGGAGAAGAGAAAAAATTCAAGCCACCCTTTAATTAAAAATCGGTGCACACAATATTTGACAAATCTTTAGTCAAAAATCGGTGCACAATATTTAACAAGTATCTAACATGACTTTATGGTTTTTCATGTAAGCCGCGTTTACTAATCAAAAATTTTAAAGTAGATGTTATCCAGTGAATCTTGGTTTTTAATAAAAAAAATCAATTCAGTCTTGGTTAACTTTCATAACCTCTTAATTAGTAAATCTTGAAAATCAATCAATCAAGAGACCATCAAGACTATAAAAGCTATAATAAAGAACTCTGTACACCATTAAATCAATATCATTGTAATTGTTTTAAAATTATGACGTGAACGTTCATTCTTTTAGTGAATTTCAAACATTTGAAGTTTACTAAAAAGACAAATTAACAAAATTCTTCATGATCAAAACCATTACTATGAGAAAGCTCTGAATATATAACAATGCATCTAAGTATTTTCATTAGTTTCATAACAAAATAACTATTATGCTTACCAGAAAATTAAGAATTGCTCCCAAGAACTTGTGCAGATATATATATATATATATATATATATATATATACTAAAAAAAAAGAGAATATTTTGAGGACATTAAATAATATAATATTATATCATATTATGTGTTTCTTGCTTATTAGAATATAATATATTCGCTTCTTTATTATCACTTTTCTTTTTGAAATTCCTTTTAATTTCTTCTCTTTCTTCTTTAACAATTTTTTTTATATTTTAGAATATAATACATTAGGGACACTTTTCTATAGCTACGTATACGTACAGTTCCAACAGTTCCCAACACTTTTCGACTGTTGAAAAGAAGCTTACAAGTACAACCGATGAAGTTGAAGTTAATCCAATAGTAAGTTTTTTCATACCCATATGAATAAAATTATGAGTTCGCATGCATCACTTTGTTGTTGGATTATTAAGGTTGAATCAGTTTAATTGTGTTTGACTCTCTAGGTCGATCTCTAAGGTTTTAGTAATTTTAGGATTAATATTTTGCAAGAGATAAAAATATGTTGGAATGTGAAAACTGAATCACACTTAACATTAATGGGCAAGGACTGCCGTGACCAAATATCGTGCAAATAGGTCGCGTGAGCCAAACTTCAGGTTTTGGTAGAGGGTGCTGCGACCAATGAGATGCGACCTGTGGGTCGGGCCACATGTCGCGTGCGCTAGAAGATAGGTTTTGGCGAGAGAGTAATGCGACCTATAAGTCGCACTAGCAGGACTAGTCCTGATGCGATCAAGATAGGTTTTAGGAAAGATTTCTTTCCTATTCAAACTAGAACTTGTTTAGGTCGACCTTATCCCTAATTAGCCGTATATATTCTTATGTAATTGAGAGCTATATTGTAAAAAAGGAAAAGAGAGATAGGGACCGATTACAGACAAAAAAACAGTGAGTGTAAATCTTCGTGACATAGTGGATTGAGTGCCGTGCGCTTTGTGGATGTGGGAAAATTTTTCTAAACCACGTAAAAGTTCTTATCTCGTATTCTTTTCTTTGTTAATCTGTGATTGTGTGTGTTTGTATCCAGTTACAGTTTCTATTGCGTATCGAGATTTCGGTATTTTTCAAATAAAACACTATTGTATTGAGCATGTGCCTTATAAATATTGTTTGATAGTGAAATTGAATGTTGGTATGCTCCGTGAATGTAGGGATCACATTGATTGCCGAACCACGTAAAAATCTTGTGTCTTTTTTATTGTTCTTCGTGTTTTCATTTATGTGTGTGATTTATTGTTATTTGAGTTTGAATATATTCCATAACAGTTGCCCTACCCTTAACTCCCGAATTTATAATAGTTAATAGAAATAGCAAATAAAAACTTGCAACTCAGGTTTGAGAATTTGTTAGAAGAAATGAACCAGTGAAAAGAATAGAATATATAGAATTAGTGCATGCATAAATCAATGGATTATCATCTGTTGAAAGTTCAGTGCTGTTCTCCATCACTGTTTATACATTTAACTATAGCAAAGAAAATAAGAATCAGTACTTAGAAATAAAGCAATGATTTAATATGCAAAGAGATAAAAAAGAAAAAGACAAAGACAAAAGCAATCAGTTGATGCAAAAATGAAAAATTCACATAGAAAAAAGAACATTTTTTTTTTAATGTTGCTTTCTTTTTTTCTTTTTTTAATTCTACTATATGATTTTCCAACATAAAAAAGTTCTCGATTCTCATGAAAAAAAAATTAGGTTATTATAAAAGCTACTACGTGTACATGATTGTATTTTTCTTAATTCTACAATATGATTTAAGAAAGAAAGCAATTATAATCCAACTGTTCAAATTTTAATAATGGAAAGCTCTAAAACCACTTTGTTGGGACATTTATAGTAGACACACTATATATTTCGTAAGCCGTGTTTGAATTGAGCAAAAAAATTAATAAATCGTATTTCGATTGATATAAACATGACAAGATAATCCATATTGGCACTGCCACGCCTAGTCTAAATACATTCCGTTGGCGGCTTGGGGCAGCATGCATGTAAGATTAAGAGCCCATGTCGAAGACCCAAGGATATTTTAGTTCTTTTGCGGTCAGTTATAAAAGCTCTTCAGATTTTTTTTGAAAGAAGACAGCAGTGTGCGTGCAAGAGAAGGAAAAGGACTGAGAGCAGAGTGACAAGAAATATTTTTGGGGTGCTGTCCAGTTTTTTCAATTGGCAGTTTAGAGGTCGACCTGTGGTCTGATTGAGCTCAATTTTGCCAGCGTGTTCACAATGCAGGGGATTACAATCTGGACGGTGGATATTGAGTTTGAAGATTTTCTTATTCTCTTAAAGTATTTGCTTGTTTGCCAAGATTATTTTAATATGGAGATATTTGTTTGTGTGTGCCTCTAATTTTATCTAGTGAGAACTTGTGTATTCTCATTATAATGTGGTAATGGAGATTTTCGTAGTACCGGTAGTTTTTACTCCTCACCTTAGGGAGGTTTTCCACGTTAAATTGATTGTGTTCTTTATTCTCACCAATATAATCCTCATGGACAGAAATTCTAATCCTAACAACACTCCAACAAACTTTGATAATAAAATAAAGTGCGGAATTCTATATATTTTTTCTCATACGGCCCCCCTAATTCCCTACGGTATAAATTGAATTTCCACCAGTCGAAATTAAGAATTCCGTACGAAAAAAACGTGTCATTGTATACCTGATCAGCAATATATCAACCTCAAAAACATTGATACAACAAGAGCAATTTGGTTCAAATATAATTTAAAGTTAAATGCATCAAACTGTATCCACAAACTGTTTGCTTAATCCAAGATGAACCATAAGAAGGCAGACATGAGTGAGCAGCTCTCCACCTCTCCTAAAAATGTCACATCTTTTACTAGACCCCGTTATCACGTTTTTCTTCTTGAAAAATTCCATGGCCTCGGCACAAGTATCCGCATACCTTATTTCACCAATTGGCCCTTTAGGCAGCATAGATGGACAGAATACTAAAAGATACAACATGTATTCCGACAAGTGTTTGCTCGTTTTACATTTCTGATGAAGTTTGTTATCATCTCCATTGACATGATCAAGATCATAAGAGTAACATAGATCCGTAGCGATGTGCCAAATAAGAAGACTCCGATCAAATTCTACATGAGTTGTGCTCCAATGGAAGCGATGATCACGAAGAAGATGGTGCCATTTTTCAAGTGCATTATCGCCCCTATGAGCCAAGAATTCATTGCGCGACTTAACATATGAAACATTATCTACTATAAGTTTATCACCCTGCATTTTTAGGTGACTGAAAATCATTTCTTGTAGATCCGCATTCACATTTTCTCGAATCAAGTACTGATAATTCTCTGACAATTTGCTAATATAAGGTAATTTATGAACTCCAATTTTACATCCGCGTTGCTGCTGCTGCGTGCTTTTCAAGCAAAAACTTATCAAGTTGAACTGTGCTATGGATCCTGACCACCTCTTCCTGTGATTAGACAAAAGTGAATGATGACGTTCATGAGAAGGACTAGTAATCCTCCAAAGATGATCAACAAGGGTTTTTGAGACCCAATTATGATCTCCTTTTTTGCATTTTATCAACCGAAGTCTAGTCCAGTCTGAGTAAAAAAGTATGATAAAGGCATAAACCTCTAGAAATACAGCCCCAATCAGGAGTGCATAAGTCAGGAAGATGTCAATGTTTGAGTAGCCGCCATGGATAACATGATTCATGATTGAAAAGACAACCAAAACAGAAAAAGAAGAGAATAAGCCTATGCAACGAAAAACGATCCCAATTCGGGAGCAAACAATGGTGGTCTTGGTGTAGAGGGTATCATACATGAATCCAAGCTCAATTGCTACCAATTTGAAGCAATCCTCAGCTGATTTGTCTTTGATGATGGAATAAATGCCTATCCTGTCGTAGTATTCAAGAACTAAGCCTGCAAATAGATATTCTAATCTCTTGAATACGAAATAAGCTTCGACTAGAGGATGATCCTTTGGATCAATGCCATCTTCGGGTGACACCGTTACCTCCAACAACAATCCCTGATCTCCTAATTCCAATGACGTCCCCTTCTTCTCGATCTGTTTAACAAACTCGCTACAAGAATCGGGTGCTGAGAACAAGGAATCCTTTAAATATTGGGTGCTTGAAGACCTGAGTGCCAAAATCTTCCCTCCATAATTGATGATTCCTGATATCAGTATCGGGATGCCCACGAACATTAAGGGATGCCTTTCCCATGCTTGTACGAAGATATAAACTGAAGTTCCAACATGGACACCATGCAAAAGAAGATGCCTCAACCACATGTCATTGTCTTCCAGGGCATAAGCTGTGATAATGTCCGGTCCACCAAGATGCACGAGAAGGAATGGTGTCCAAAATTCCTGGAGCTTGTTGTTCGGAGTAGGAGGAGGATCAGTTGAAGAAGAACCTTGATGAGAAATATCTCTTTGATTGTTGGAGATGTGGCCCAAGGCAACTGTTACCACCCAGTGTATGATCATGTATGATGACCAAACAAGGATTCTTATCCAATTTCTTGCAGTGTATTTTCGACGTGCACCAAAGAGGATGAGGATTATCTGTAGAACTAGGCTGAGAAAAATCAAGAATCGGATTTCCAATCCGTTCAATTTTTCTGTGGCCTTTTCTGTAAGCAAATCTTCTATACCCATCTGATCTCAAACTGCATGTAATATACGACTTCAAAACTTTAAGAGAAACATTTGATATTATAGTAAGTAAATAAATACAAATTGGATGAATTCTGATAGCATCCATATGGTTTTATTCGTGGATCGGTCTCCTGTTAGGGGATAATACGGAAATATACTGGATACAAACTCACACAAGATAAAGTATATATAAAAAAAAGACAAAAAACAATAAAGAGACACAAGATTTTTACCTGGTTCGGTAATCAATTGACTTCTACGTCCACGGAATGCACCTGCATTTAATCCATTATCAAAGAATATTTACATGGTACATACTCAAAAAACTATTATGTTTTTCTCTCTCTATTCGTGTGTTTCTCTTTGCTATCTCTCTTTTTACAAACCTAACATTACAAGGATTTATATACTAAAAAACTAGGGTAAAAACCGACCTAAACTGATTTGTCACATAGCCTCGATCTAAGCTCACGCTCCTTGCGTTGTCGTGGCTCGTACTATCGCCTGATACCATAAAGCCGCAACTTGTGCTCACAGCCCTTGGTCACAGTATCTCCTAGCTTGTTTGTGAAGCGGAACAATGATTTAAGCTTCACATCCCATATCTCCCTCAAAACATCCTCGTTCTAAGTCTAGTATAGCTTATATATAACCAATAACTATATCTAAACATATAGTATGACCATCTCTCCTCCCATCTTGGCCTTTATGCCTTAGAACTTTTAGGTATATTTAGGTAGGATAGGCAAAATGGGTTTATGGATCTGATTGGACTTAATATGACACGACACAACATGTTTATTTAAACAAGTCAATTTCGTCAAACCCAACACAACTGTTTATGTAAAATTTATTATTTATATAACATAAAAAATATAATTTATTTATATAATATTATGTAAAAATTATAAGAATACCCTAACAATTTTATCATCCTAAACGAGTTAACCCGCAACCCGTTTAATTAAACCCGACACGATCTATCTATATAAACGGATTATACGAGTTGACCTGATTACCAACCCAAACCCTTTCATTTGCATCAGATTCGTATAGGGTTTACGAGTTGTGACCCATATTGTTATCCCTATACTTGGTTTAGGCCATCTCATTGCAAGTAGATAACAAGAAATTTAAAAAAAAAAAAAAAATCATGTGAAAACCTTAAGACCTTAGTAAGCAAATATTCAAATTTACCATCTTTTTTTAAAAAAAAAATACAATAAGCGAGAATTGTTAAAAACTCTCTTGATATTTGATTCTTCTTTAAAAACAACCTTCTAATTTTTAATTTAAGTAAAAATTAACTCTGTTATTATATATTCAAAACACCTTATAGTTTGAAAATTTTAGTTTTAAAAAAAAAAAAAAAATTTCCCATGGTTGTTTTCGGAAAAATATTAAAAACCAAGGGATTTTTTTTCTTTTTCTTTTTTTCTTTTTTTGATAATCTTTTTAATAATAATGCATGTAAGTCCTCCTTTATTATTTGTAATAAAATAACTGACTTACCTGGGCTTCAAATAATACTTGTGAAGATATTTCAAGTAGAAAGAGAATTGCCAGCCTGAATCTTGATGCTGCCTTTGAGATTACAAGTGAATTTATATTGCAGACTTAACAATTTGTGAAGCAGTGAGTGAGTACTGTCAGGTGATCTTCTTATATATTACATGAAGCAACTTACATATCTTAAAGTATTTTTTTAACTACTACTAGAGAATAAAGATTGATTGATATGGGGCCTTTAATGAAGCACTAGTTAGTGCTTCCATGGTTCTTTCTTTCTTTGTTGCCTTTTTTTTATGATAGATATATCAGTTGTGTACGGTGCAGGCAATTCGATTTTTTTTTTTCTTTTTTTTCTTATAGTAATTAGTTCTTCTTTTTTTTTTAAGAGTTACAGTAATTAGTTCTAAACATGGGATTTTGACAACTTTGAATAGTGTAAGTCTCGAGATTCCTTAACAATGCAAACACTTTTTTAAATAAATGGTCCAAAAGAAAATGCAAAAAGAAGAATGACGTTTATGTTGAAATCATGATTCGGGTTCTACTATATATATTTACCCATATACGTGGGAAGTTTTCTTCTAATATTACAGGAATAGATATTTTTTATTATGGGAGCACGTTTACTTAGAGAGACTTCTTTTTATGCTAATTAAAAACCCAAAAAGTGTTTGTTGTTTTTCTGGTTTGATGCCTCTTGGAACAAAAGAACCAATCTAAAACCAAGTTTTTAGCTTTAAAGTTGTGGAACTTAACAAAAACATATCTACAACTCTTCTAGAAATTTTTATTATTCCTCGAAGTAATTTGATATATCTTGAAGTTTTTTAATTACTACTGGAGAATAAAGATTGATGGGGGGCCTTTGAATAATTCAATGAATCACTAGTACTTCCATGTTTCTATATATATATATATATAAACAAGAGTTAATTACACTCAACTCCCTAAGGTTTGGCTAATTACACTCGGAATCAAAGTTTGCATTAATTGACACTAACCTCCCCTCACGTTAACTTTGACCGTTAAAATAAACATTGATTTTTTTCAAATTTATTAAATGACTAAAATACCCCTGTTAATTAATATTATCAAAAAAAAATTACTATTCATTAAAAAAAACTTAATGATGGAATCCAGATTGGATCTCTACCGTCCATCAACAATGATGGATGGTAGAAATCCAATTTGGATCTCCACCAAGAACAAAAAAAAAAAAAAATTATTTGAAGCCATTCATCGAACCCAACCCTTCTGGGTTCGAGATAGAACCCTTCTGGGTTCGTGCCCAGAAGGGTTCGAAGATCGAACCCTCTGGGTTCGTGGAACCCATATCTGGGTAACCCATATCTGGGTTCGTGGAACCCAGATCTGGGTTCCACGAACCTAGAGGGTTCAATTCGAACCCTTCTGGGTTCGAGATCCAACCCAGAAGGGTTCGATCTTCGAACCCTCTGGGTTCCACTCCAATCTGGATTCCACCATTAAGTTTTTTTTTAATGAATAGTAAATTTTTTTTGATAATATTAATTAACAGGGGTATTTTGATCATTTAATAAATTTAAAAAAAGTCAACGTTTATTCTAACGGTCAAAGTTAACGTGAGGGGAGGTTAGTGTCAATTAATACAAACTTTGATTCCGAGTGTAATTAGCCAAACCTCAGGGAGGTTGAGTGTAATTAACTCATATAAACAAATAACATTGAATTTACATCAGGTTTATTGAATTACACTGAAAATTAAAATTTGTAGAAACTCACACTAAACTTATCCGACGTTAAGTTTAACCGTTAAAAAATAGGCCAAAGTCTCCCCTGATTCGCGATTCACTGCGGATCCATCATGAATCTTACTTTTTCTTATATTTTTCTTCTTCTTTTTTAACAGTCAACCCTACTTTTTAGCGGTCAAACTTAACACAAGGGAAATTCATTATGAGTTTTTACAAACTTTAATTTTTAGTGTAATTCAACAAACTTCATGTAGGTTCAGTGTTATATATATCATCAGCAGCAGGTGATATTATCATGTTAAATGAGCGTTAGTTGCCTCTAAATTCTATTAGACGGTAGTTTGGACGGCAGTTTGTTTCTATCTTGTTTTTAATGCAGTATATTTGTTAGCTCTTTAATATTCTCACTATTCTTTTTCAAACTTCTCATTGGTTTTATCTGTTTAATTTCCTTTTCTTTTCTACTTTCTCTTTTTGTTTAATTTTTACTTTTGGAAAGGAAAATTCAACTCAACTTTGATCATAAATTAGTGAAGGAATCCACTTTTGTTTTATTGTAATTAGTTCGGATTTGGACAACTTCGTAGTAGTCAGTAGTCACCCTAAAAAGTAGCAAGTGAGATATATTCTGTATTATGTAAATCTCAAGATTCCTTAACAGTGCAAATAACCTTTTGAAATCACGGTTCAAAAGAAAATGCGTGAATAATAAGAAGTATTGTTTACTTTTAAACCATTCAAGTCTAATTATACATATTTACTCGTATGTGTGAGGAGTTTTCTCCTCCTATTGTGGGAGTAGATATCTCTAATTATGAGAGTAAATATTTAAACTGTATTTCTAGTAATTGATCTCAGTAAGTTCAAAAATGTTTGTTGGTTTTCTGCTTTGATGCCTCTTGGACCAAAAAGAACCAAACTACAACAAAGTATTTTAGCGTTGTGAAACTTTACAAAAACATATCAACAAATCCTCTACAAGTTCATTATGTGGAGAGAAATTTTTTTGAAAATATCGAAATGTGTGTTTGGATGGATATATTATGGATATTGGATTTATATTCTGAGTTGTCGTTTGGCAAACCTCGGTCCAGACTTCCATGACGTTCCTCAAAGGCTAGGTTGTGGTATACATATGTACCCATCTAGGTTCTCTAACAAAGACATGTCTAATATGGTAGATAATTATGCCTAAACTCAAAAGAAAAAAAAATTCTTAACAAGTTTCCAATATTAATTAATAAATAACCGAAATAATTACTTTTTTTTAATTGTATTAACTACAAATCTGTCGATACATATTGAATATCTATTTTTATAACCATAAGACATCTATTCTAATTATACAGTGAAAAAACTCCCCACAAATATTGATAAATACACGTGGTGAAACTTAATTCCACCATTAAGATGACTAAAGAGATGTAATAATCACTTGAGTAATGAGTGGACGTGCAATCAAAAAAACTACTTGAAACAAAGAAATGCTCAATATAAAAGCCAATAGAGTATAATGTAGATTCCTGATAAATTATAGATCAATTTTTTAAAGCTTGGGTGGTGTGTTACCAGAGTAGGAATCTAATTTTGGTGATAAAGCAATATACATTGATGCCAAAAAGAAAAGTGCATGACATTATACAAATGGAGTACGAATCAAGTTCTATAAATGAATTAACTAAAAGAGCTAGATCAAACAAAGGATTAGTTAAAGTTCCTCCATGTATTATAAAATAGACACACAAAAAATTAAATAAAATTATAGTTGTTAACGGGTGAATTTGGTCCAAAGCACAAGAGCCTGTCTTGGATATATTTCTCCAGGACCTTTCTTCCTGAAGATGATAAAGAAAGAAATATACAGAGTTAATTGATCAATGGGAAAGCTTGCCCATAAAGTTTAACTAATGCTAGAAAGCTTGCCCATCACAAAATTATCAATGGACCTTATGATTACAACTCTTAGTACATGAATTGGTTGGGAATGATCTTTAATAAACGAGAGGAAACCATGAGAAAAGGGATGGAACCGACAAGTTGTTAGCAGCCTGCTCAGGAATTTCTCATAAAGTTTACTCCCTCACAAAAAGCACGGGGAATCTAGCTTGCAAGGAGACAATGAACAGTGACCAAAAAAGGCAGGAATTAAAGGTGAAACGCCACTAAAACGATAACACGCAGTAATACTTGTATGGAGCTATCATCCACCCATAAATTATAAATACCAGCTCATTCTATAATAGTGGTAACTACTGTACTCTTCATTATTATTGCACTCTAAAGCCTAACCTAGGGGTCGAAGAGTGATTGCTAGACCACCACCGGCTATCACCTTAACCCCAAGTGTTCTTTTTCCTCTTGTAAGTTTTTAGAGTTAATGGAGATTTTGAGAGAAAATAACAGAAACAGTTCACCTTACATTTTTTTACTTGTGTTAAGAAAACATATTTCTTTAAAGTGAATTTACATACTCGTAAAGTGAATTTACATACTCTTTTACTTGTTAACTCACCTGCGAGTGATTTTTGAGTTAAAAATAGTATCCATAAATGTTTTCGGTTTTTTAATATGTTGCATGAATATTTCGATTCGTTAATTTAGTTGGATCAGGAATTAATTAACTCGAACTAAATTTGGAGTTATAAGCACTTGCTTATTCACAACGTTAATAGGTTCTCATTTTAATAAAGTTAGTGGTGCCTTAACTGGCCATTGAATGAAGCCATATACAAAAACCTTTACTCAATATTTGCACAAAAAATTTTATCATATACTCTAATCCATGGATGTCTATTTGAGTTAAAATATGTACATAACTGAGAACCAAACACAAGATGGCGGCCGGATCCCCAAAACTCAACGGAACTCTAAGACGAATATATCCGCATCGAACCCCGGATCACAACGCGACAAATAGGACACTTTGGCGATACTTCACGTTCAACTGATATGGCACAACGATAGCAACAAACGAGATGTCCACACGGATTAAATGCAGACGTTCTTCTCCTCACCAGGCAGATAACACACAACTGCCCATCTGGAATATCTCCAGCTACTTCCTCATCTTCACCAACCAGAGAGTCAGCGTCACTGCTAGGAGCTCGGGATGGTTGTTGCAACTGTCTCTGTCTTCTATATTCTTTCCATCTATTCCAGTTCCTGGAGACAGTCATTGATTGTTACATTTATGTTCGAGAACCAAATTAGTTATAATCGCTTAAGGTCTCCATAGTAGCTTGAATGCATTTCAGTTTAAATAACAGAATGTACCTGAAAATGGAATAGCCAAGGATACCGATTGATAGCAAACCAATAACTATACCACTCCAGAAGAGTATTTTCGTCTTGTCGGCAAGATCTACTTCCACCTGATCCTTAGTCATTTCAAAGGCCATAACACCGGTTATTCCATTAAAGTCGAAGCCTCCACAAAACGACAGCATGGATGTGCATACATTTGGTAAGCATACGCCTGCATCAAGGAGTAACAAAGGTGTATGTAAACTAGGGTATATTTAACCTAACTCGCCATTATGACTTCAAGGAAACTAATGAATATTTTCAGACTCTTTCTAAATTAATGTTATTTTGGCACGAATCCTCTTACAGAAAATAGGGAAGATCCTTGCAAGCTTTGATCTCAGGAATTCCATTTTTAAAATCGCAAATGCCAATGGCACTGATATTTTTCCCCAAAGGAAGAACTTTCTCATCATCAAGCACACCAACCTTCAAAAACAGAACAAAGAACAATATCAACAATTGTAACGAAACTGAGAAATTCAGAAGGATCAAAAATTAAATGCAACTGCAGAACAAGGACTTTCAGCGTCAGTAAACTGTCAGGTTTCCATAAGAAGGCTATAAGCAAATTTCAAAATTTGCAATTTCCAGGCTTACCGGGCATTCATGACCAAATATTGCCTGAAGAAATGTATGAGGTGAAACATCAATAGGCTGCAATCTGTGATAAACTGTGGTAAGAGGTAAGGGATGTTCTGAGCCATCCATGTTCACAATAACATAATCAGGTGATGGAAGCCATCCACCTTCAACAAGAACAAAAGGAACCTACAGCTATGATACAAACGGAAAAGTAAGCCATTGCTATCACAACCATCAAAGAATGTCTACACAAATTGCACTTGATAAAATGCAATCATAATATCCCAAATGGTTTTAATTTTATTAAATATAAATTTGAGCTGAAAATTAGAATCCTCGAACCAATATGACAAAATCTATATGTGTGTGTGTGTATTTATGTATGTGTATGTGTTGCTATCACAACCATCAAAGAATGCCTACACAAATTGCACTTGATAAGATGCAACAAACCATAATAAAGCCAATAGCTATCCCAAATTGTTATAATTTTCTTAAAATATAAATTTGAGTTGCAAATTAAAATCTTCAAACCAAATTGACTAATATATGTCTGTCTGCGCGTCTGGCAACCATTGAACACAAACGAAAGAAAGCATATGTAGAGGCAACTGGCAAGAGAAGGATCAATTTCCGGATCACAATAGGTTCAACAAGACTTCCTCTAATCTAGACATTCCTATGGAAGATGTCATCATTTGGCCTGAAATATGGCTTGAAATACACCAATACAATTATTCACCTATAGGACACCTGATAATACGAGGACCAAACCCCATGCTTGGAACTAGACTCTGTACTAAACACAAAAATAATTTCAGAGGTACAAAAGAAGAAAAGACCTCCAAATAAACATATCATCTTTGTTTATGTTGGAAGGTTCAAACCTGTTAAAACTGAAGAACAAAATGCTTTATGCATACTAAATGCAAAAAATGAGTATTACTTGCTTCTATAGCATTTCTCTGACTAAGTCATAATTTAAACAGCTAAGTAATGTATCCAAATAAATTAAAGGAAATAAGTTATTACTTTACCGTTCTCAAAGATGTTGATTCTCTTTTTGTCCAAGATCTTCCAAAGATGGCTCGTATATCAGTACTCCATCCAAAAACTCCCCTCCATTCATTGTATATACACTTCACAACATATAGAACCACAATATAAGTACCAGTGTAACTTACAACTCAACCAAAAATTGTGCAAAATTCAAGGAAAAAGTATATAACATCCGATTCTACTCCTTTTTAACTATCAATTATTGTTGATTATCTATGATGAATTAATAAATCTACTGTTGTATAATAGTAATACCTACAGTACTGAATACTACCACTTCCCCAAATTTTACCATTAAAACCAACATAACCTGACATGTAAAAACTAACGAAGCTATTGGACTTAATCGTTAACATCTACTACAATATCTTCATCAAGAAGATCGTAATATCATTCCAAAATAATATGCAATTTGATTCCCGTAACACTAAAAATATAATCCATACCAAAAAGTCCCAATTTTCAATCACAAGCAACACACCAACCATATGTAACTTCATCCACAGTAAAATATGCCTGTAGGACATTTGAGAAATTTTCTGGGTAACGGAAAACACATAAAAGATACATTTTCCACAAATTATACACCTGATTCCCACAAAAACACCCTACATTTTAAAAGGTGCTTGCTTGTGTGACTTTGGTTATCCTAAATTCAAATTTTCAATTTTGTTTTCATTTTCTCATAATCTCTCATGAAAAAACGAGAATAAAATCAAAAACACAAAAAATTTCACTAAAACAATTATAATCATATATAATATACTTCAACTAACACATGTATACAGATAACATAAATTTCAAACTGTTAAAATTAAAATAAAATAAAATAAGCGATTTCGGTACATACAGTTTGTGTTCTTTGAATGATAACAGCTTTGTCTCCACTCTCCGGAGACACCAACACACCGTTACTGTTCGTCAAGTTCTTCCAGTTCTTGCCGTCTACGGCCGATTTCACTTCCACCTGGCCGCGCACGACCACGAGGCGGTCTTGCTGGTCCTGATCGAACGGCTCCGAGCGGTCTGAGTCCCGGAGAACGCGAAGGTCGGAGACGTTGAACGACGGCGCGCTGCGGACTCTGCGGAGGGCCTTGGAAGTGGAGCGGAAGCCAAGTAAGGTGCGGATGGCGGTGTAGGCGAGGGCGGCTCCGAGGACGGCGCCGTCGTAGGAGAGCGCGAGCCTGTAGAGGAGCGACGCTAGGTCGCGCTCGTGCGAGGACATTTTCGTAAATTCACCTTCTGATGCAACAGAGGACTCTGTAACTGGCGCTTGGCTGTTGCTGGCGCGTTTATTTTCACGAAAAGGGAAGGAGATTGACGGAGTCACGTGATCGGCACGTGAGAGAGAATAGAATAAATCTCGCCCATCTCGGTTTTACAACTACTCACGACAGGAATGGGATAATACCATTCCCCATCCTATCCTGTTCTTCGAATGAGAATTGTTTAGAAATTTAAAATGAAAATAATATTATTTTTTTTAAAATGTTATTTAGAAATAAATATATGTTTGATTGCATTTATTAAAACCATTTTTTAAAATTAAAAACTATATAAAATACGATTTTTAAAATAAGTAAAATAATTATTTGAAGGAAAATATTATTAGGTCCTGTTTGACAGCGCTTTTACTTTAAACGTTTGACTTCTTGAAGGCTCATCTTGTAAAAGTTATATATTTTAATTTTATCTGTCAAAAGTAGACTTTCAAAAACTCTGTCAAACAGGCTCTTAATTTGTTTTGAAAGCTCATTTTGATATTTTTACGAGAGATTAGTCATTATAAATTAAGTTTCATATTATTTGAAATAAAAATAATTAAAAGTACATAATTATCCCATTGTAAACTATTGTTTCGTATTATTATTATTATTATATTTAAGTTTGTGGGGATATATTTATGTAGTTTTATTGAAGCAATTTGTCAATTAAAAACTACCTTTACATTGTGTCAAATTTCTTATATATTTGCCTGTTATAAAATACATATAAAATCAAATAATAATAAATTAAATATACACGAAAATATAAAAAACAATTTAAAAAAACATAAGAGATTTTTATTTGATTCGATGATCAATGTCATTCTTACGTTTACGGAGGACATCAAAACTCAATTTCACTACCAAAATATCGTTTACAATACACACATTTTAAAAAAAAAAAAAAAAAAAAAAAAAGAAGGGCTATGTTCCTCCCTCACAGAAATCCTTATGCGAGCTATGTGGAGAGCTCGACCTCTAAGTGCAAAACGGAATAATACTGATGTAGATTTCACAATCCAACAATTAACTTTTGTTTCTATTAAGATCTAGTTCCGATAAAAGAATTCATTTATATTTTTTCCTAATTTGTCATAAATCTTACATAGAATCAATAAAAAAGACACGAGATTTTAATGTCGTTTGACGATCAATGTGATTCATACGTCCACGGAGGACATTAGCACTTAATTACATTACCAAATTATCGTTTACAATACACACAATCAAAAGAAATTGCTATATTTTTCTCTTATAAAAATCCTAATGCGAGTTCTGCGGAGAGTTCGACCTCTGAATGTGAAGCAGAACAATACCGATTCAGACTTCACAATCTAATAATCAACTCTTAATTCTATTAAGATCCGATTTCGATAAAAAAATTCATTTATATTTTTTTCTAATTTTGTCAGAAATCTTACATAGAATAATTTTACGAAGTTTAAATTCGTTGAAGTCATCTATATCGTATTTGTATCCACAATTAATAAAGATTTGATCGAAATTCATTACTGTTTTTTAAAATTAAAAAACTTAATTCTTCACAAATCCAATTAATATTAAACAATAATGATTTAGATCACCCTATTAATCCAAATTTTAACATTTTACAACACAAGTTATAAATTTCTAGATATCTCTACAGTATATGAGCTTATAAATACATACGTATCATAACCCTAATCTGAAATCGACGAAATTGATTGGAAAACTTCCCAAAAAATTCATCTGAAAAACAATCTTGAAAAATTAATTTATCATAAACCAATTAATTAATCCTATGGAATCTCTAAACAATATATATGCTAGTAATTAATCCCCCAAAGCAAATGCAGTTATCAGATTATTGAGTTGATAAGGTGATTCAATATTTGCAGCATGGCCTATGTTTTTGATGATCACCAATCTTGATCTTGGTCCCAAACTCCTGTAATTCATTAAACCATTTGTTAAAATGAATACGGACGAGCAGAGAATCCCAAAATCTCAAAAAATACAACTGTACAGTTTCGAAATTAGATAATAAAGCTGGTAGCTAAAAATCTCATTTATCTAATTTAGAAACGATTATTTTCCTATTTCAATCGAATAAAGGTCAGAATTGAAAATATAGATGGCAAAATTTTTTTTTTTTTTTTTTTGTACCTGTGCATTTGATGTGCAAGTTCTACTGGAAACACTTTGTCCTCATCACCCCAAATTATCAATGTTTCCTTCACCAAAGAATTAAAAAAAATATTCTTATTAGAGAGTGTTTTTTTTAAAAAAAAAGTGTTTTTGGTATTTTCAAAATTGTTTTCAAGTAATTAGACAGCTTTTTTAAAAAAGCACTTCAATAAATAATTAATATTCGAAAGTTTTTTCTGTAAAAGTATTTCTGAACGTACCCAAAAATCATCAATCAATTTTTTTTTTTTGTAAAACTAATCTTTTTGTGAAGATTGTAAACAAATTAAATTTAATTTAATTATTTAATTACCTGAGTTAAGATGGGAATATTTGGATTTGCATCTTTTTTCATCAAGTAATCAATCAATTCTACCTGCCCTTTCCTGTTAGTATTATGCATCACCTGTTAAAAAAAATAAAAATAAAAATAAAAAAACACATCACAAAACATGTAAAAGTTTTTTGTGTCTTATAAATAAATATAATAATTAATGTGACAAATTCTAGAACAAATAATATTGTTATAAAAAATGCTTTTAAAAAGTGCTTCCAAAATCTTTGTAGAAGTGCTTTTAAAAAATTAAAGTATCTACCAACAAATGTTTTTGTTTAAGCTAAAAGCAATCTGTTACTTTTTCTTAAATTTCAAAAGTGCTTTTGTATAATCAAAGACTTTATTATCATTTTTAAATTTTGAAAATAAAAAATGAACTCCAATTCTGAAAATTATAGACCTGAAAATATCAAAAGAAAAACAAGTTTAATAATTTGAATACACTTTGTCGTGATTCTATCGAAATCTGTCGACATCTGACGAGACATTCAACACTATTTTAAAAGACGAAATTTTTTTATTTTAAAACAGTGACTCATCTCGAGCACTTTCTCACGGATATTTCGAAATAATTAAATGTTAAACTATCCTCCGCAAGACTCTTAATATTTTTAAAAGGCTTCGATACAAGAACATAATTGGAAGAAACAACAAATAAGGATCGAAGTTTAGACTGCTCACACTAATTCTACCTATACAAAAGATCATCATAAAAGAGATAACTCATTAATCACTACAAATATGGTTCGAAAAGTAACTCTCACTATGTGTTGATGTTAACTAATAGTAGAATTGATTTTTTTTTTTTCCAGACAATTACAATTAATTTGGGATTCATAAATAGGGACACGACTCGAATAAGTACGAGAGGTAAACCACTGAACAAATCTCATCTTATCACGAAATTAATGTTAAACATCAAATAGTAAGATAAATGGGAGGATTGATGTTTAATTCAATCATGAGAAAATCAAATCAAATCAAAATAAAAATTAAATTAAATTAAAATACTCACATTGATAAATTCCCGGAGCAGGAAATCAGGGATCCACTTCATGTAACCATGATTGGAGAATGCTAGAGTCACTAGGAGCCGTAGATCCTGAGGACTTTCAGGGACCAAAATTCCTGAGATATCTCTTCCAATATTCTCCAGGTGCTTCTGCTTCTGGTTCTCCGAATACCCTATCCCACTACTCACAATCACAAGCTTCTCCACTTCCTGAGGATGAATCTCAGCCATCCGATACGCCACGAACCCGCCGTAGCTGATCCCGTAAACCGTGAACCTGTCCACACCCAATCTTCTCATCCCCTGGACCAAACACTTGGCCTGGAAGGCATCACTCCTGTCCGAATTGGAAGTCCGTGATTTCCCAAAGAACAACAAATCAGGAACGTAGAGATTGAATCCAACGGCCAGGGATCGAACCTGGTAGAGAAACTGCCACCTTGAGGTCCCCCCATATCCATGGATGATCACCAATGTCGGCTTATTGAATTTCCTGTGGTTTGGGGTCCAGAAATGGAGGGTGGTCTGATCATCTAGATCGACGGTGCAGGGAGAAAGATCACATAGCCTGAAATACATGGACATCAACTTGTCGATGAATGGGACGATGATCGGGCTCATTGTCGACCACAACCCGAAAACGTACCGGAAAATGGAGATGGGAAACCTGCGAAGATTGTGCAGAATGTGAAGAAAATATCTGAACATGAAAAGTATTTTTGAAAGCCAGGAGAAAATTTGACAGAATTTTTTTGAGTCCATGGAGAAACTTTTTTTTTTTTTTTTAATGAGAAGAATCAGTTTTTCATTTATATATATGATTTTATTAATCTCCGTTAGAGTTCGGTTAAAATACATACAGATTCAGTTACATTTTATAACTCATTATAGTTACAATAATTATTTTATACGTTTTGTAAATTTATAAAAAGACCTTCTATTTATGAGATAGTCTGGTTGAAGACTTTTTTTAAAAAAAGAAAAAATCTAACACCTTATGGGTAAGAGGACTACGAAATCAATCAAAATTAAATCATACAAGTACGACCCTGACAACTAGCAACGGGAAGGGTCTACTCCTAACACGAGGAAAATCTACCTATATAATTATTTTTTTATGAACAATACTGAAAATATATATTTATATACTTATATAAAGTGTTGAATTTTGGTAGTTTGAAGGAGTTTAAAATATTCAACCACTAAAACAAGGGACATCGTGTCTCGTGGAAGACTTTATTAAGTGTAAAAATAAAAAAAAATAACGTGATTGGATTAATATACGAATAATATGGTATATCTGACTCAATATCAGATAAAATATATAATTTTCTGGATGTATGCCAAATTTAACAAAAATTCTTGATTATAGAGATATTCATATAATAATTCAACAAAAATAAATTTTCTACAAAACTAATCAAAATTTGAAATATTAATAAAATATTTTATTAACTTTAGTGGCACACACCAATTAAGATAATTTATAAATTATATAGCAGAAAGTGAGTGCTGTTTCAGATAAAAAAAAATATATATTTGATAAGATGAATCTGGTGCACATGCAATAATGGTCCATTGCAGAATATATATATATGTGACCAAAAAGACAAGACATTGTGGTACTCAAGATGTATAGAAAAATGTGGAAACAATTAATTAATTTAATTGCCTGTTCTTATGTTTCAAGATTTAATTGGTTTTAAGATTAATAGCAAATTAACCATATCTATCATGCGAGTTTTCATCCACATGAAAGATGAAAAATTCTAATAAAGTTTTAGGGTTGTTTAAGTTTTGCCACAAATTTCAGAAATTCACAAGAGATTTATAAAGAATATGTAAACCATTTTAATTTTTAACCGTGGCCTAAGAGGTAATCGAAATAGCAATTCTACAACATCTCGTATACATATTATATATACATTCTCTTTATTCAAATTATTTCAGTTTGATCTTCGAATTTTAGTATTCTACGAAAACTTACTTTACGTTTCAGACGTCTATTCTATATAATGAAATTCATGCACGTGCACGTGTGTGTGTATATATATATATATATATATATATATATATATAAATAATTAATTAAGTATTAGATAACTCTGTTTTGGTGATCCATATAGGATTAGTTGAATCTAAGACTTGAAGCAAAAGTTGCTTTAAAAATATGATTACATATTCTTGTACGTTTTGTATAACTCAAAATCACACTTTAGGTTTTGATACAGACGTGCCATGCATGCAAAAGCTTTTCCAATTATTTCAAACAACACTATATAAATCACGTATAATTTGTGTTTATATACATGAAATTAATACGAAAACCAAATTTCTAATATTTCAACTCAGACTTGAAACATTAGAAATCTGTTTTTTCTTAACAAAAAGAATATAGGATCCTATAAATGGGAAAATTTTGTCAGAAAAAAAGAAAGTTATATTATTTGTGCGACTTATTTCCAGCGGATATTAATCCATGATAAATATTAAAAATTTTAAATTTTTTACAACAAAATTTAAGTCTTCTTCCTCGAATACTCCGCGGCAAAATAGTTTTTGCAATAGTTATTACTCCCGGTAAAAAAAAATTATCACGGGAGTATTTACAACTCTTTTTACTGCGGAAAAATTAGAGATTATAATATATTTTTTTCATAATAAAAGGTCATCTTTTTTTATAATGATTCAAAATATTAAAAATGAAATAGAAATATATAGATCAAGACAAATAAAAATGGTTAGAAATTAAATGGGTTTTTTTTTATTAAACATATCATTGGTGATATAGCGATTCAAATATGAGAAGCTGGATGAATATCATTTACTACCAAGTTACATTAATTGTTCGTGGTATCAAATGGCTTATTGAAGATGTGGTCCAAGCTGTAAACTTGAATATATATATATATATATATATATATATATATATATATATAGACACAAAAACGACAGTTATTATTAAAAATATATGTATGATTTTGGTGACAATAAATATAAACTATACTATTGTTAATTATTATTAATAAAGATAGTGAGTCCAAAGTAGATATGATAAAATAAAATTAAAAAAATTTTGATTAAAGAAACTCACTTCCTTCCCAGAACATGAATCCTTTTTCAAGCTTTCTGAATTCTGATCTCCTCAGTGGCTCTCACTTTCTATCAGCAGAGCATCGATCACTATACCCATTATCCCAGAAATCACACCAATTGATAAACCTCAGCCGTCCAAATTGCTACTACTTTAGATCTGGATACGATTAAATTAAAACTCTTGGATGGGTGTGTTGAAACATATATGCTGACATAATTTGATTAATAAAAATTATCAGGTACGAACCGTCTGTACTGTTTTTTATTAGGTCGCACGACCTGAACAATTAATTGTGTATACATTGTAAATACTAGATAGTGACATGTTGAAGTAGATGGTTTTTGTGTAGTAGTAGAAAGCTTTCTACTAGAAGAGGCTTCCATGGTGGATTGAGATCGGATCGAATCGGATCAGCTACTTGGCTATACATGTTGGAGGAGATTAATTTATCTTCTCAAACAGTTAATATGATGTTTATTAGATGGAAACCTAAAGCAAAATTGTGTGAGCTGAAATCCAAAATAGACAATATAATACCGCTAGTTGTTTGGAGTGAGTTTCATACAATAATAATGGGAAAATTGCACAAACTCTCCCGAGTTTAGGTAATATTATACTCAACGATAACTTTTACCATAATTACACAAATATCCCATACAATCTGTTGATTAACTGGTAGACTAACTAATTTAAAGGTATGGTTATTGTATCATTTTTTGATTTGGTCAAATTGCCTTTCAAATGACAATTTTTCATTTTAAAATTAGTCAAATTGCCCTTCAATTAATTATTTAATAATTTTTACTGAAAAACAATAATAATTAAATAACTATCTGTGGGCAGTTTGGTATTTTTTGGTGTAGGGTCAGTCAAATGTTAAATTTAATTATGATCAAAAAATTCTAAGAAATGTTTGTGTAATTATGGTAAAAGTTATCATTGAGTGTAATGTTACGAGAAAAGTTTGTGCATTTTTCCCAATAATAATAATACACAACACTATAACAAACAATATATTTTCTACATTTGGAATATAAACATATAGAACAACGGTTCTGAAATGTTAGAAATCATTGCTTCTCTAATCTTAGAATTAAGACCTTGTATAGGAAAAAACAGTTCTCTAACATTATAGAATTGTTGCCCCGAACATTACTACGTTCGAAATTTCGAACCTAAGGAGCTCTCACAATAACTGAAGTCTTGTCTTCTCTATCTCCCTAGCTACATGAATGTATGATCATATTATATATATATATATATATATATATATATATATATAACATTGAACCTACGTGAGGTATGTTGAATTACAGTAGAAATCAAAGTTTTCATAAACTCACACTGAACTCCCCTTAAGTTTGATATTTAAAAAATAGGCTCTAATCTCCCGTGATTTGTAATTTATGGTGGATCCACCATGGATCTCTCGCTTCTTCTTCTACATTTTTTTAAGGTCAACTCTACTTTTTAACAGTCAAACTTAATATCAGAAGAGTTCAGTGTGAGTTTATACAAGCTTAATTATGAATGTAATTCAACAAAACTTACATAGGTACAATATTATACATAAAGTTTATGCTGCAGAGAAAAGCTCTGTATGACTGAACTTTTACTTTGAACTTTTGACTTCTTGAAAACTCTTTCTGCAAAAGCCATATATTTTGTCTTTGTCTGAAAGAGCTTTTAAAGCTTTTAAAGTTTAAAAGCTCTTATATGGAACATCTACACTCCCAAAAAAATTTTTAGGCCTAAAAAGTTAAAAGTATGCTTAAACCGACCCAAAGTAATTTGAACCAGAAAGTAAAGCCAGCCAGCTACTTTCCAATAAAAATGGACACAGCTAGCATTAGCAGTAGTACATTTGTTTGTAAAAACATGTATGAACACACACAAGTTAAAGATACCTTACTTCCAAACCTTCCAATCACTACTACTTTTCTTTTCATTTCTATTTTTTCACTTTTTGGACGGCTGTCAATCTAACTTTTATTCTCATCATCCAATCACAACCCTCCTTTTTCCACCTAGATTCCTTCACCAGTTTGATCTTCTTCTAATTTTGCCTCTCCTCCCCATTAATATAAAATCTCCACAACCCCCACTCAAGTTTTCTTCAGTCCAAGTAGTTGATTCAACACAACAACAATCTCTGAACTTTTGAGTCTCCATTAATGGCTAATTTTTGTACCCAAAACTCATCATCATCATCATCATCACAGAGAGGAGTGGCCATGGTTTTGGCTTTAGTATCAGCAGTGGTGTTGTCTCCACTGTATAATGTGACAAGAAAAAATCATCATAATTATTATGATCAGAGGAAATTACTAATAGGGAATTACAGTTATTGTTATTCTTCTTTTGTTCTTCCTTTGGTTCTTGGTGGGTTGATAATTGCCATCAAAACCACTTCTTCTTCTTCTTCTTCTTCAATGGCCGTGCAAGGAAGAGGAGGAAGAAGAGGAGAGAGAGATTCATTGATTCCATCACTTGATGAACCTTCATGGGTGCTTAGAATTGGGAGCTCTTCATGGGGACTAGCTGGGGTTCTACTCATGCTCTTGCTTGTGCTTTCATGGCAGGATTCTGTTCAACACTTCTTTTGGAGATAGATAGATAGATAGACATCTTCAAGGAACCACCAAAAAAAAATATATATTAAATATATAGATTGTTATAGATAGTGTATTTGTATTGATTTTGATTATTGCATAATAATGTAAGGGGTGGAATTATTAATTTCTTAATGATGACTTATTTCAACTTTACTCTAATTATGCTTGTTTATCGTGAATTAAGATCTTTTGCTGTGTTGATCTTTGTCTTAACATTAACAGATTTTGTGACATTTGCAACGGTTAGAATTTATTGTTTTTATTTTTTTCACTATCATTATTTTTGAATGAAATGTATTATCAATAAGTATTTGAAGTCTATACAAAAATCAGCATAAGAAATTATATGAATTCGTTTGTCAAACATGGGCATTTCCTATGTTTAATGTATATGTACATTGCCACCAACAAAATAATAATAATAACAATAACATTGATATAGCCACACGTCCAATATGGTTTAGTTGGTTTAGTGATAAAAAATGTTCATTCAACCTAATAATATCTCATGTTCGAGTTTACTCGTAAAAAAATACGAGTAGAAAGACTCCTCTCTTATGTGGAAATAGCTATCAAACAACCAAACTATTTGATCTAGACAGATCCCGATACCAGTCCTACTGTGGGAGTAGCTATCAGACCGACCGAACTATTTGATCTAGAAGATCCTGATACCGGCATGACCTGAATGTTAGCACTAAAAAAAACTTGGGAATTTAGTTTATACAAAACTTTGCATTAATATTCTTCATTTTTATTTCATTTATATATATATATTTGTTAGTAAATGCTACACAAGCTTGTTGGAAACATAAATATTTTAATCATAAATGCCTAAAATAAATTTTAGGGATATTTCTATTTTTCCCCTGACAATTTGATTAACGATACTTCATCCCCTCATGTTTTAGAAATAGTCATTTTCCCCCATAGAGTTAACTTTTCATCCAAAAAGTAAGTAAAGTTAACTTTTCATCCAAAAAGTAAGTAAAAAGACTTAATTACCCTTGAAGCATTGAAGGGTAAGTAAGTATGCTCAAGAGTAATTAAGTCTTTTACTTACTTTTTGGATGAAAAGTTAACTTTAGGGAAAAAATGACTCTTTTTAAAATGTATGGGGGTAAAATATCGTTGATCGAATCGTCAGGGAAAAAATTAGGACTATCCCTAAATCTTATTAGTAGACCTCTTCCGTTGTTGGGAGTAAACGGCTGCCGAAATGAAAATAGATGTCCAAACCGTGCTCATGTGATTCAATCTCGGTAGGTCCCGATAATTCTCTGACTCGTAAGGTATTAGATTTAAAAAAAAATTACATTTACTTTCTTTTTCTTTTTTTTTTTCTTTTTTTAAAAGGTATTTACATAGTAGGCTCATCATTTTTATATTGGGCTTGAGGCCCATTAGCTTCTGGACTTGAAAGCCCATTATCATCGCTAGTTGATACTTGGTAGAGTTCAGCAAACAAGAACACAGAGAGAGAATCCTGCTCGAAGAGTCGAAGAGAGAGAGAGAGAGAGAATCCGACGTCGTTTGACCGGAAAAGGGTGAGTCTTCGATTTCTATTTGGACCGTAATTTATAGAAAAGTTTCAGTTTTTTATTTTTTTATTTGCTGTAGTTGCTGATTTCTTATGTGCTTGATCTGATAATTTTACTTTCTGTTTGTTTTCCGAGAAAAAAGATTGAAACTTTTGATGAATTAGAAATAGAAAAATTGTGGGTTCTTATATTTCCAATTCGATTTACATCTTTTGTGATGTTTTCAGTTAGGTATGACTGTTGTTGTATTTAGACACCCTTTAAAGCATTTAATTTTAATCATGAAATTGTTGTGAATTTGATGGTATCGGGTGGCAAATCGGGTTAGGACACGATGGGTGGACACAATATAAACCCAATTATTACAGTTTAGGGTTGATCCTAACCTTACCCGCTAACCCGAATCACCACCCCTAGATGTATAGCTTCAATTGTTATCTGAATGATTACTGGGTACGAGCACCAGCTGCTGTTTCGAGTAATTTTCGAAAAATATAGATGCAAGGAATTAGCTATGTGTGTTTCTGTGAATTTTAGTAGATTTATGGGTGATCAAGTGTGATTGAGCCTTTGTTTCCTTGGAAAATACTGCAGACGATTAATATATAGAAGTTGTAATCTGTGCTCGTTTTGTAGATGAAAACATTGTGATAACGTTGTTGTCTTTATGAGTCTTGAGTTTTCAAGTGTTTGACATGCCTATTTTTTAGTAGAAGAAGTGCACTACAAACTATATGTCGCTATGTTAGGATAGGTTATGTTCATCATTATGCTGACATTGGGTTCTCATCTTGGTGGACAATAAATTGAAGCAGAATGGCAGAGGGAGATGAGGACTTGCCAAGGGATGCAAAGATTGTGAAATCACTGCTGAAATCGATGGGTGTGGAGGACTATGAACCTCGTGTTATACACCAGTTCTTAGAGTTGTGGTACCGATATGTTGTTGATGTATTGTCGGATGCTCAGGTCTACTCGGAGCATGCTGGCAAAACTACAGTTGATTGTGATGATATCAAGCTTGCTATTCAGTCTAAAGTAAATTTCAGCTTCTCCCAACCCCCGCCAAGAGAGGTTAGTCAGAATTAAGAATTTTTTTCTTAATGTGCATAACTTTTTCTTCTTGATGATGTTGAGAATCTCTAGTACAAATTTAATTAGGAATTGAAGCTCCTTTTGTACGACTCCTTTTCTCTTTATTTTTGCTGTTTACCATTTTGATTTTAACGGGATTGAATATATTGAGGGCTTGTGCCGCTCTTGTTCTGGCAAACCATACATAAAGTTGGTTCCGTACTGTAGGATTTACTTTTTATTCTGTTTATTATGATTGGTTAGATGTCTCCGAATCCCAGTTTCCTGTATTGAGCAGAAGCTTTTCTGAGTTTTTAGTTTGTGTAAGACATGTGACATATATGTGATCTTATTGTCTATATCAGGTCCTACTAGAGTTGGCTAGAAGCAGGAACAAAATCCCACTTCCAAAGTCAATAGCGGCGCCTGGTATTTCACTCCCACCTGAGCATGACACGCTGATCAGCCCCAACTACCAGCTGTTAATACCGAAGAAGCAGTCTGCTCAGGCAATGGAAGAAACGGAGGAGGATGAAGAAAGTGGCGATCCCAACACATCCCAAGAACCGAAGACAGACCTGCCACAACAAACCTCTCAAAGGGTATCGTTTCCACTTGCTAAACGTTCGAAGTGAGCCTTGTAGGTTTATTTGTAAGAGAAACAGGAATGGAATGGAGGAGGTTTATGATTTGTCTACTGATATGTTTGTTAGTCAATTGTAATTATTGAGAAAAATTCTGCTTTGGTTTTACTCTTATGCAGTTCCTTGTTTACTTTTGCTGTCAAATCTGCTTTGTTCTATTAAAAGATTTTGGAGTGTATCTGATTCACATCATCTTCGGTGGTGACAATGTTTGCGTAATTCAAATAGATTTCAGACAATGAGAGTTGTGAAAGCACAACACAGAAAGCAATGCTAAATTGAAATGCAGAACAATGGAGTTATAATATATGGTTTTCATTCATGGTGGAAATTTGGGGAAATCAATCATTTAGCCCCTGTTGAATCCAGTTAGACATTTTTTTTTTTTTTTTCTTCATAACAGAACCATGGAGCTGTTCTGTACAGACATTTGATCATCTATATACAAGAATAAACAATTGTAACGAACTGGTATACTGGAATGGCAAGTTGAAACAAGGGTCAACTTCTCCAGCCAGCCATACGAGTAGCAGCAGCAGGCCCTGTGCTTGCCAGGCCTCGTTCATACATTCGTTGGATCTCTTCCCTGTACTCTGTCAAAGACTTGTCGGGTATGGCTGGAGTGAGCTCTATCACATCCCCCATTTTCAACTTACATGAGGGATCTCCCACTGGTTCATGGTTTAGCCTTGGCCTCAATTCTTCCTTCATGGGGAACCCATACGGAGACCATCTTGTGCTTCCCCGTCCTGCTCTTTCCAGCAAATCCATTACAGTTGAGTTTGCAGGAAGCTCCTGCACTGACATCTGCAACATACAAACAACCAGACCTATTCAGGCCATGCCACCAAAACAATGGATAATGCGACAGAAGGCTACAGAAAATGGTTGATTGCAATTCCTAGCAAGTCTGCAAAGCAATGCTCCACGGATTTCTCTTAGCTTAACTAAATTAAAATTGACAGAGCCTGAAATACTTCCATATCACGATGGAAAGAAAAGGATATAAAAATGCAAGATTTGAATTGGACCTTATCATTCTCAAGCATGATAACAAAGACAGGTCCATCCTGGCTGCACTGAGGCTTATAAGAATATGGACAATCATCAGCATGTGTGGGGAACGTGCAGGGTGGCTTGATGGAATCAGCATAGACAATGGAAGACCTATCTTTGCTCATTGTTTCACACTGCCAGGTGAGAACCCATCGTGCCCATTCAACCATCTGAAGCACAAAAGAAGAGTGCTTGCAGTCACCTTCCTTGTATCTCCAATGAGCCGCAAATCCAAACTCGGCTTGCAAATGCATCTCTTTCGTTCGAATTTGGACTTCAAGCGGAACCATCCCTTCACCCTTCACAACTGTGTGAAGAGACTGATACCTATTATGTAAACCAGGAGTTAGAGGGAACAGACAATATACTGTAATCAATAGCACACCATTACTTTACAGATATAACACACCCATTAAACTTGGGGTGGCTTATGTAGTCCTTCATCTTTCCTGGTACTTCAGCCCACAACTGATGAACGATCGACAATGCTTTGTAACAGTCATCCTCATTTTCAACTATCAATCTCAGCCCGTGAATATCATGAATTTGATCCATGGTCAGCTTCTTTCTGCACAAGGGTAATTATTATCACATCAGTCGTGAGATTTAGACCCAACATGCATGCCGTTACATAGAGATTCAGAATAGTGTAGAAAATTCTTAAGTTCACAATACTGTTAGGTCAAACCATTCCATAATGTAGCTTCACTTTTAAGTGCATTATGATACCCACACTTCATCCCCCAATTTTGACAATATCACAAGAATTTCACAATTGAATTTCAAGATACACAAGACCATCATGACTGTTAACTCTGATCATACTAAAATTATTTGAACTCATTGTTCGGTAAATAAGTGCTCATATTACTTGAATGGATGTAGCACCAGAAATTAATTTAAATCCCAAACCCAAACTGATTAAAAAATGGATTACATGGTAACAGATTATAAGAGAAGTTTTAAATTTCTACAAGCACCAAGTGAGAGAGGGAGAGAAAGCATACTTCAACATTTTGCTGTGAATGCCATACAAGCTTTTATGCCGCCCAGATAGGACATGGTAAGAAATGGCTTTATCCTTGAGAACTCGCTCTAATTTCTCTGTTGCAGAAATGATCATTGCTTCATCAAAAGATTCTTCAAGCTTAGTTGACAACTGCTGGTGCTGATCTGGGTTGAGATGCTTGAAGCATAGATTTTCTAGTTGCTCCTTCCAGCTACAGATCCCCAAACGGTTAGCCAAAGGGACAAATATCTCCAATGTCTCCTTGGCAAACCTCTGTTGCTTTGACTGAAGGCAACGCATCAAGTGTCATCATGTTGTGCAACCGATCTGCTAGTTTAATAAGAACAGCCCTAGCATCTGCCATGGCCAGGAACATGGTAGTGTAGCCGATCTGCTTCAACGGTTTTGTTTGCCGTATTGTTCTCACGCGCAAGCTTACTCAATTGACTAAGCTTAGATACCTGGTAAATGGCATGAAAATGTAAATTAGATGACTGTGATGATCAAACCTCTAATTGAAAGAAGACTTCAGTTCATGTAAGTTCAAGATAAACAATACTTTCTAAACCGCAATTGATGAATGAAATCCAGTGAAATCAAAAATTGATGTAAACCCGTTCAAACTAATTTTGAATCTATATCAAGTCTCAATATTCGAAGAACAGAAGCATGACTGCTCAAACTGTAAAATTCATCAAAATTAACAAATTACAATTACTGTAGAGATCAATAAAAGTGTCATTCCCTCATACTGCAGCATCATCAATATCTTCATTTCACTGGTATCAGAATCAACATCTTGTCTACATATGTTTCAATGCAGCTACTTTTAAAATCAAACATGTGAATATCATAAAAGCATTGCTTATAATAACTTCTGCTTGTGTTAAAAACTCAACTTTTTTGTCAACTAACAAACGAATGATTTACAGCTAAGGTTTATGCACATGCAACAAAAGAGTTCATAAACATCAAATAAGAAATTTTTTCGTCCCCAACATTCAATAAAAAAACTTTGAAGCGAATCTCTCTTACCCCTTCAACCAAATCAGCAACTCCAGCTCCAAACGTTCTAAAAATATAATCGTAGCTCAAAAACGAATCGTCAAGGGTGTCGTGCAGAAGTCCTGCAGCAACCACCGTGGAATTGGCACCAATCATAGCCAAAAACACCGCGGTTTCCACACAATGTTGCAAATATGGATCGCCACTGGCACGCATCTAAAACAAAAAGAGAACCCACATCACCACCAGAAAAAACCATCCAAAAACAACACAAACCAATTTCAATCCTCTATTTACCTGCCCTCTGTGTGCTTTTTCGGCCTCGTAAAAGGCCTTGATCACGAAATCCTCACAGAAGATCTTGTGCCTCAACTGTGCAGCAACAAGGAACTCCTTCGCGTAAGACTGCAGTTCTACATCAGCTAAACTGTCCTCCATGTTGAACGTCAATTCATCAGCAGTTTTGCATTGGGCATTATTTCTCATCAAAACAATACCTCCATCAATAGATTCATATGTCGAAAACCAATCTCGGTTGGGACACATATGATAGAAGCAACCAGTATCCATAATCCATTCATTATTGGAATTGAAACGGTCTTCTGTCACGAACAGAACATCAGCTCTTTCTTCAGCAACACTAGCTTGGGCGGTCTCTTCATTCTGTGGAGTGACCTTATTTCTCTTTCTTTTGCAGCTTGTCACATTTACCTTCGAACATGACCTGGTTCTTTACAGTACCAGCATACGACATCTCTGCCTCTAGATTTTGATATGTGTTTTGACTTTCCTCTGCTTTTTGCCTCGATCTTGTGGTCTTCCCCTTTGTTCAGGTCTTCCTCTAGCATATAGACCTTGTGCCTGACTATTAGAAGATTGCCCAGTGATATCATGGTCAATCTTCTCTTTAGTCTCCAAAGCAGTTTTGACATCCTTCAGAGAAATTGTGTCTTTTCCATATAACATAGTTTTCTCTAAAATGTCTATATGAGGAAGGTAGCGAACACAGCAACAGCAGCGCCTGATCTTCGTCTTCTATGTTGACATCAAGATTTTGCAAATCCATGATGAGAGATTCAAACTCATCAATATGAGAACCAAGAGATGTACCTTCACTCATGCGGAGTGAATATAAACACTGCTTCTTGTAAAGTTTATTTGTGAGGGTCTTTTTCAAATAGAGAGATTCAAGTTTCTCCCACAACGCCTTTGTGGTCTTTTCAGAAATGACCTCACGTAAAACTTCATCAGAGAGAGATAACTGAATAGCGGAACGGGCCTTTTCATCGATGTCCTCCCAATCTGCATCTTTCATATCAGCTGGTTTATCACCTTTCAAAGCTTTCTGAACTCCACTTTGAACAAGAACAGCACGCATCCGAACTTGCCATAAAGTGAAATTAATTTTTAGATCAAATTTCACGACTTCAAATTTTGCCGTCGACATCCTCAATTTTAACAAGGATAGGAACAAAATAAATGTACTATTCACCGTTTGTCATTATTCGCGTGGGGCCCACCAGTGCACTATTCACCGAGGCACTATTCACCGTGTAGAGCCCACCAGGCAATTCACTATTCACCAATACAATATTCAATGCAACCACTGTTCACCAGTGCACTATTCACCGTGGTACTATTCTGCGTAGGGACCCACTAGGCAATGCACTATTCATGAATACTGTATACTGAATAGTTTACGTAAGTAGTGAACAGTACACCAGGTAAGTTCCCAGGAAAGAGAGGTGGGTCACAACGGACACGCTTAAGTACAAGTCTTCCTTAGCCAGAACTTTTCCTAGACATGTACTTTCCACACCACAGCACAAAATCAGCAGATCTCAAGAATAATTCTTTTCTGATGTGGAAGATCAGACAATGCTGCAACCACAGAGCATACTAAGAATTTTCTAGCAGCCTGGAACAACGACCGGAAGCTCTGATACCAGTTGTTAAGCTTGGAGCAGGATCAGATAGTACATGTAATAAATAGACGACAAAATTAAAATAGCAGAAAATAAATGACACAATAATTTACGTGGTTCGGCTAAGAACAAGCCTACATCCACGGACCAGGAGGAGCAATTCCACTATATCAGAAAATTTTATGGTGTGTACACAATTAGAGATCTCACTCTAATACCCCAGGAGGATAACTCACAAAACACCTTACAATATTTCACACCCCAAAATTTCTACACAAAATTCTCTTTTTCTTTTCTCTCCCTTTCTTCTCTCTATTTTCTTTCACTTGTGTATGTCATGTGTGCTGAATGCAAGCCTATTTATAAGCAAATGAGAGAGCAAAATGACAAAGAACTTTTGGTGGAGAAGAGAAAAAATTCAAGCCACCCTTTAATTAAAAATCGGTGCACACAATATTTGACAAATCTTTAGTCAAAAATCGGTGCACAATATTAACAAGTATCTAACATGACTTTATGGTTTTTCATGTAAGCCGCGTTTACTAATCAAAAATTTAAAGTAGATGTTATCCAGTGAATCTTGGTTTTTAATAAAAAAAATCAATTCAGTCCTTGGTTAACTTTCATAACCTCTTAATTAGTAAATCTTGAAAATCAATCAATCAAGAGACCATCAAGACTATAAAAGCTATAATAAAGAACTCTGTACACCATTAAATCAATATCATTGTAATTGTTTTAAAATTATGACGTGAACGTTCATTCTTTTAGTGAATTTCAAACATTTGAAGTTTACTAAAAAGACAAATTAACAAAATTCTTCATGATCAAAACCATTACTATGAGAAAGCTCTGAATATATAACAATGCATCTAAGTATTTTCATTAGTTTCATAACAAAATAACTATTATGCTTACCAGAAAATTAAGAATTGCTCCCAAGAACTTGTGCAGATATATATATATATATATATATACTAAAAAAAAAGAGAATATTTTGAGGACATTAAATAATATAATATTATATCATATTATGTGTTTCTTGCTTATTAGAATATAATATATTCGCTTCTTTATTATCACTTTCTTTTTGAAATTCCTTTTAATTTCTTCTCTTTCTTCTTTAACAATTTTTTTTATATTTTAGAATATAATACATTAGGGACACTTTTCTATAGCTACGTATACGTACAGTTCCAACAGTTTCCCAACACTTTTCGACTGTTGAAAAGAAGCTTACAAGTACAACCGATGAAGTTGAAGTTAATCCAATAGTAAGTTTTTTCATACCCATATGAATAAAATTATGAGTTCGCATGCATCACTTTGTTGTTGGATTATTAAGGTTGAATCAGTTTAATTGTGTTTGACTCTCTAGGTCGATCTCTAAGGTTTTAGTAATTTAGGATTAATATTTTGCAAGAGATAAAAATATGTTGGAATGTGAAAACTGAATCACACTTAACATTAATGGGCAAGGACTGCCGTGACCAAATATCGTGCAAATAGGTCGCGTGAGCCAAACTTCAGGTTTTGGTAGAGGGTGCTGCGACCAATGAGATGCGACCTGTGGGTCGGGCCACATGTCGCGTGCGCTAGAAGATAGGTTTTGGCGAGAGAGTAATGCGACCTATAAGTCGCACTAGCAGGACTAGTCCTGATGCGATCAAGATAGGTTTTAGGAAAGATTTCTTTCCTATTCAAACTAGAACTTGTTTAGGTCGACCTTATCCCTAATTAGCCGTATATATTCTTATGTAATTGAGAGCTATATTGTAAAAAAGGAAAAGAGAGATAGGGACCGATTACAGACAAAAAAACAGTGAGTGTAAATCTTCGTGACATAGTGGATTGAGTGCCGTGCGCTTTGTGGATGTGGGAAAATTTTTCTAAACCACGTAAAAGTTCTTATCTCGTATTCTTTTCTTTGTTAATCTGTGATTGTGTGTGTTTGTATCCAGTTACAGTTTCTATTGCGTATCGAGATTTCGGTATTTTTCAAATAAAACACTATTGTATTGAGCATGTGCCTTATAAATATTGTTTGATAGTGAAATTGAATGTTGGTATGCTCCGTGAATGTAGGGATCACATTGATTGCCGAACCACGTAAAAATCTTGTGTCTTTTTATTGTTCTTCGTGTTTTCATTTATGTGTGTGATTTATTGTTATTTGAGTTTGAATATATTCCATAACAGTTGCCCTACCCTTAACTCCCGAATTTATAATAGTTAATAGAAATAGCAAATAAAAACTTGCAACTCAGGTTTGAGAATTTGTTAGAAGAAATGAACCAGTGAAAAGAATAGAATATATAGAATTAGTGCATGCATAAATCAATGGATTATCATCTGTTGAAAGTTCAGTGCTGTTCTCCATCACTGTTTATACATTTAACTATAGCAAAGAAAATAAGAATCAGTACTTAGAAATAAAGCAATGATTTAATATGCAAAGAGATAAAAAAGAAAAAGACAAAGACAAAAGCAATCAGTTGATGCAAAAATGAAAAATTCACATAGAAAAAAGAACATTTTTTTTTTAATGTTGCTTTCTTTTTTTCTTTTTTTAATTCTACTATATGATTTTCCAACATAAAAAAGTTCTCGATTCTCATGAAAAAAAAAATTAGGTTATTATAAAAGCTACTACGTGTACATGATTGTATTTTTCTTAATTCTACAATATGATTTAAGAAAGAAAGCAATTATAATCCAACTGTTCAAATTTTAATAATGGAAAGCTCTAAAACCACTTTGTTGGGACATTTATAGTAGACACACTATATATTTCGTAAGCCGTGTTTGAATTGAGCAAAAAAATTAATAAATCGTATTTCGATTGATATAAACATGACAAGATAATCCATATTGGCACTGCCACCCCTAGTCTAAATACATTCCGTTGGCGGCTTGGGGCAGCATGCATGTAAGATTAAGAGCCCATGTCGAAGACCCAAGGATATTTTAGTTCTTTTGCGGTCAGTTATAAAAGCTCTTCAGATTTTTTTTGAAAGAAGACAGCAGTGTGCGTGCAAGAGAAGGAAAAGGACTGAGAGCAGAGTGACAAGAAATATTTTTGGGGTGCTGTCCAGTTTTTTCAATTGGCAGTTTAGAGGTCGACCTGTGGTCTGATTGAGCTCAATTTTGCCAGCGTGTTCACAATGCAGGGGATTACAATCTGGACGGTGGATATTGAGTTTGAAGATTTTCTTATTCTCTTAAAGTATTTGCTTGTTTGCCAAGATTATTTTAATATGGAGATATTTGTTTGTGTGTGCCTCTAATTTTATCTAGTGAGAACTTGTGTATTCTCATTATAATGTGGTAATGGAGATTTTCGTAGTACCGGTAGTTTTTACTCCTCACCTTAGGGAGGTTTTCCACGTTAAATTGATTGTGTTCTTTATTCTCACCAATATAATCCTCATGGACAGAAATTCTAATCCTAACAACACTCCAACAAACTTTGATAATAAAATAAAGTGCGGAATTCTATATATTTTTTCTCATACGGCCCCCCTAATTCCCTACGGTATAAATTGAATTTCCACCAGTCGAAATTAAGAATTCCGTACGAAAAAAACGTGTCATTGTATACCTGATCAGCAATATATCAACCTCAAAAACATTGATACAACAAGAGCAATTTGGTTCAAATATAATTTAAAGTTAAATGCATCAAACTGTATCCACAAACTGTTTGCTTAATCCAAGATGAACCATAAGAAGGCAGACATGAGTGAGCAGCTCTCCACCTCTCCTAAAAATGTCACATCTTTTACTAGACCCCGTTATCACGTTTTTCTTCTTGAAAAATTCCATGGCCTCGGCACAAGTATCCGCATACCTTATTTCACCAATTGGCCCTTTAGGCAGCATAGATGGACAGAATACTAAAAGATACAACATGTATTCCGACAAGTGTTTGGTCGTTTTACATTTCTGATGAAGTTTGTTATCATCTCCATTGACATGATCAAGATCATAAGAGTAACATAGATCCGTAGCGATGTGCCAAATAAGAAGACTCCGATCAAATTCTACATGAGTTGTGCTCCAATGGAAGCGATGATCACGAAGAAGATGGTGCCATTTTTCAAGTGCATTATCGCCCCTATGAGCCAAGAATTCATTGCGCGACTTAACATATGAAACATTATCTACTATAAGTTTATCACCCTGCATTTTTAGGTGACTGAAAATCATTTCTTGTAGATCCGCATTCACATTTTCTCGAATCAAGTACTGATAATTCTCTGACAATTTGCTAATATAAGGTAATTTATGAACTCCAATTTTACATCCGCGTTGCTGCTGCTGCGTGCTTTTCAAGCAAAAACTTATCAAGTTGAACTGTGCTATGGATCCTGACCACCTCTTCCTGTGATTAGACAAAAGTGAATGATGACGTTCATGAGAATGACTAGTAATCCTCCAAAGATGATCAACAAGGGTTTTTGAGACCCAATTATGATCTCCTTTTTTGCATTTTATCAACCGAAGTCTAGTCCAGTCTGAGTAAAAAGTATGATAAAGGCATAAACCTCTAGAAATACAGCCCCAATCAGGAGTGCATAAGTCAGGAAGATGTCAATGTTTGAGTAGCCGCCATGGATAACATGATTCATGATTGAAAAGACAACCAAAACAGAAAAGAAGAGAATAAGCCTATGCAACGAAAAACGATCCCAATTCGGGAGCAAACAATGGTGGTCTTGGTGTAGAGGGTATCATACATGAATCCAAGCTCAATTGCTACCAATTTGAAGCAATCCTCAGCTGATTTGTCTTTGATGATGGAATAAATGCCTATCCTGTCGTAGTATTCAAGAACTAAGCCTGCAAATAGATATTCTAATCTCTTGAATACGAAATAAGCTTCGACTAGAGGATGATCCTTTGGATCAATGCCATCTTCGGGTGACACCGTTACCTCCAACAACAATCCCTGATCTCCTAATTCCAATGACGTCCCCTTCTTCTCGATCTGTTTAACAAACTCGCTACAAGAATCGGGTGCTGAGAACAAGGAATCCTTTAAATATTGGGTGCTTGAAGACCTGAGTGCCAAAATCTTCCCTCCATAATTGATGATTCCTGATATCAGTATCGGGATGCCCACGAACATTAAGGGATGCCTTTCCCATGCTTGTACGAAGATATAAACTGAAGTTCCAACATGGACACCATGCAAAAGAAGATGCCTCAACCACATGTCATTGTCTTCCAGGGCATAAGCTGTGATAATGTCCGGTCCACCAAGATGCACGAGAAGGAATGGTGTCCAAAATTCCTGGAGCTTGTTGTTCGGAGTAGGAGGAGGATCAGTTGAAGAAGAACCTTGATGAGAAATATCTCTTTGATTGTTGGAGATGTGGCCCAAGGCAACTGTTACCACCCAGTGTATGATCATGTATGATGACCAAACAAGGATTCTTATCCAATTTCTTGCAGTGTATTTTCGACGTGCACCAAAGAGGATGAGGATTATCTGTAGAACTAGGCTGAGAAAAATCAAGAATCGGATTTCCAATCCGTTCAATTTTTCTGTGGCCTTTTCTGTAAGCAAATCTTCTATACCCATCTGATCTCAAACTGCATGTAATATACGACTTCAAAACTTTAAGAGAAACATTTGATATTATAGTAAGTAAATAAATACAAATTGGATGAATTCTGATAGCATCCATATGGTTTTATTCGTGGATCGGTCTCCTGTTAGGGGATAATACGGAAATATACTGGATACAAACTCACACAAGATAAAGTATATATAAAAAAAAGACAAAAAACAATAAAGAGACACAAGATTTTTACCTGGTTCGGTAATCAATTGACTTCTACGTCCACGGAATGCACCTGCATTTAATCCATTATCAAAGAATATTTACATGGTACATACTCAAAAAACTATTATGTTTTTCTCTCTCTATTCGTGTGTTTCTCTTTGCTATCTCTCTTTTTACAAACCTAACATTACAAGGATTTATATACTAAAAAACTAGGGTAAAAACCGACCTAAACTGATTTGTCACATAGCCTCGATCTAAGCTCACGCTCCTTGCGTTGTCGTGGCTCGTACTATCGCCTGATACCATAAAGCCGCAACTTGTGCTCACAGCCCTTGGTCACAGTATCTCCTAGCTTGTTTGTGAAGCGGAACAATGATTTAAGCTTCACATCCCATATCTCCCTCAAAACATCCTCGTTCTAAGTCTAGTATAGCTTATATATAACCAATAACTATATCTAAACATATAGTATGACCATCTCTCCTCCCATCTTGGCCTTTATGCCTTAGAACTTTTAGGTATATTTAGGTAGGATAGGCAAAATGGGTTTATGGATCTGATTGGACTTAATATGACACGACACAACATGTTTATTTAAACAAGTCAATTTCGTCAAACCCAACACAACTGTTTATGTAAAATTTATTATTTATATAACATAAAAAATATAATTTATTTATATAATATTATGTAAAAATTATAAGAATACCCTAACAATTTTATCATCCTAAACGAGTTAACCCGCAACCCGTTTAATTAAACCCGACACGATCTATCTATATAAACGGATTATACGAGTTGACCTGATTACCAACCCAAACCCTTTCATTTGCATCAGATTCGTATAGGGTTACGAGTTGTGACCCATATTGTTATCCCTATACTTGGTTTAGGCCATCTCATTGCAAGTAGATAACAAGAAATTTAAAAAAAAAAAAAAAATCATGTGAAAACCTTAAGACCTTAGTAAGCAAATATTCAAATTTACCATCTTTTTTTAAAAAAAAAATACAATAAGCGAGAATTGTTAAAAACTCTCTTGATATTTGATTCTTCTTTAAAACAACCTTCTAATTTTTAATTTAAGTAAAAATTAACTCTGTTATTATATATTCAAAACACCTTATAGTTTGAAAATTTAGTTTTAAAAAAAAAAAAAAAATTTCCCATGGTTGTTTTCGGAAAAATATTAAAAACCAAGGGATTTTTTTTCTTTTTCTTTTTTTCTTTTTTTGATAATCTTTTTAATAATAATGCATGTAAGTCCTCCTTTATTATTTGTAATAAAATAACTGACTTACCTGGGCTTCAAATAATACTTGTGAAGATATTTCAAGTAGAAAGAGAATTGCCAGCCTGAATCTTGATGCTGCCTTTGAGATTACAAGTGAATTTATATTGCAGACTTAACAATTTGTGAAGCAGTGAGTGAGTACTGTCAGGTGATCTTCTTATATATTACATGAAGCAACTTACATATCTTAAAGTATTTTTTTAACTACTACTAGAGAATAAAGATTGATTGATATGGGGCCTTTAATGAAGCACTAGTTAGTGCTTCCATGGTTCTTTCTTTCTTTGTTGCCTTTTTTTTATGATAGATATATCAGTTGTGTACGGTGCAGGCAATTCGATTTTTTTTTTTCTTTTTTTTCTTATAGTAATTAGTTCTTCTTTTTTTTTTAAGAGTTACAGTAATTAGTTCTAAACATGGGATTTTGACAACTTTGAATAGTGTAAGTCTCGAGATTCCTTAACAATGCAAACACTTTTTTAAATAAATGGTCCAAAAGAAAATGCAAAAAGAAGAATGACGTTTATGTTGAAATCATGATTCGGGTTCTACTATATATATTTACCCATATACGTGGGAAGTTTTCTTCTAATATTACAGGAATAGATATTTTTTATTATGGGAGCACGTTTACTTAGAGAGACTTCTTTTTATGCTAATTAAAAACCCAAAAAGTGTTTGTTGTTTTTCTGGTTTGATGCCTCTTGGAACAAAAGAACCAATCTAAAACCAAGTTTTTAGCTTTAAAGTTGTGGAACTTAACAAAAACATATCTACAACTCTTCTAGAAATTTTTATTATTCCTCGAAGTAATTTGATATATCTTGAAGTTTTTTAATTACTACTGGAGAATAAAGATTGATGGGGGGCCTTTGAATAATTCAATGAATCACTAGTACTTCCATGTTTCTATATATATATATATATATAAACAAGAGTTAATTACACTCAACTCCCTAAGGTTTGGCTAATTACACTCGGAATCAAAGTTTGCATTAATTGACACTAACCTCCCCTCACGTTAACTTTGACCGTTAAAATAAACATTGATTTTTTTCAAATTTATTAAATGACTAAAATACCCCTGTTAATTAATATTATCAAAAAAATTACTATTCATTAAAAAAAACTTAATGATGGAATCCAGATTGGATCTCTACCGTCCATCAACAATGATGGATGGTAGAAATCCAATTTGGATCTCCACCAAGAACAAAAAAAAAAAAAATTATTTGAAGCCATTCATCGAACCCAACCCTTCTGGGTTCGAGATAGAACCCTTCTGGGTTCGTGCCCAGAAGGGTTCGAAGATCGAACCCTCTGGGTTCGTGGAACCCATATCTGGGTAACCCATATCTGGGTTCGTGGAACCCAGATCTGGGTTCCACGAACCTAGAGGGTTCAATTCGAACCCTTCTGGGTTCGAGATCCAACCCAGAAGGGTTCGATCTTCGAACCCTCTGGGTTCCACTCCAATCTGGATTCCACCATTAAGTTTTTTTTTAATGAATAGTAAATTTTTTTTGATAATATTAATTAACAGGGGTATTTTGATCATTTAATAAATTTAAAAAAAGTCAACGTTTATTCTAACGGTCAAAGTTAACGTGAGGGGAGGTTAGTGTCAATTAATACAAACTTTGATTCCGAGTGTAATTAGCCAAACCTCAGGGAGGTTGAGTGTAATTAACTCATATAAACAAATAACATTGAATTTACATCAGGTTTATTGAATTACACTGAAAATTAAAATTTGTAGAAACTCACACTAAACTTATCCGACGTTAAGTTTAACCGTTAAAAAATAGGCCAAAGTCTCCCCTGATTCGCGATTCACTGCGGATCCATCATGAATCTTACTTTTTCTTATATTTTTCTTCTTCTTTTTTAACAGTCAACCCTACTTTTTAGCGGTCAAACTTAACACAAGGGAAATTCATTATGAGTTTTTACAAACTTTAATTTTTAGTGTAATTCAACAAACTTCATGTAGATTCAGTGTTATATATATCATCAGCAGCAGGTGATATTATCATGTTAAATGAGCGTTAGTTGCCTCTAAATTCTATTAGACGGTAGTTTGGACGGCAGTTTGTTTCTATCTTGTTTTTAATGCAGTATATTTGTTAGCTCTTTAATATTCTCACTATTCTTTTTCAAACTTCTCATTGGTTTTATCTGTTTAATTTCCTTTTCTTTTCTACTTTCTCTTTTTGTTTAATTTTTACTTTTGGAAAGGAAAATTCAACTCAACTTTGATCATAAATTAGTGAAGGAATCCACTTTTGTTTTATTGTAATTAGTTCGGATTTGGACAACTTCGTAGTAGTCAGTAGTCACCCTAAAAAGTAGCAAGTGAGATATATTCTGTATTATGTAAATCTCAAGATTCCTTAACAGTGCAAATAACCTTTTGAAATCACGGTTCAAAGAAAATGCGTGAATAATAAGAAGTATTGTTTACTTTTAAACCATTCAAGTCTAATTATACATATTTACTCGTATGTGTGAGGAGTTTTCTCCTCCTATTGTGGGAGTAGATGTCTCTAATTATGAGAGTAAATATTTAAACTGTATTTCTAGTAATTGATCTCAGTAAGTTCAAAAATGTTTGTTGGTTTTCTGCTTTGATGCCTCTTGGACCAAAAAGAACCAAACTACAACAAAGTATTTTAGCGTTGTGAAACTTTACAAAAACATATCAACAAATCCTCTACAAGTTCATTATGTGGAGAGAAATTTTTTTGAAAATATCGAAATGTGTGTTTGGATGGATATATTATGGATATTGGATTTATATTCTGAGTTGTCGTTTGGCAAACCTCGGTCCAGACTTCCATGACGTTCCTCAAAGGCTAGGTTGTGGTATATATATGTACCCATCTAGGTTCTCTAACAAAGACATGTCTAATATGGTAGATAATTATGCCTAAACTCAAAAGAAAAAAAAATTCTTAACAAGTTTCCAATATTAATTAATAAATAACCGAAATAATTACTTTTTTTAATTGTATTAACTACAAATCTGTCGATACATATTGAATATCTATTTTTATAACCATAAGACATTTATTCTAATTATACAGTGAAAAAACTCCCCACAAATATTGATAAATACACGTGGTGAAACTTAATTCCACCATTAAGATGAATAGAGAGATGTAATAATCACTTGAGTAATGAGTGGACGTGCAATCAAAATAACTACTTGAAACAAAGAAATGCTCAATATAAAAGCCAATAGAGTATAATGTAGATTCCTGATAAATTATAGATCAATTTTTTAAAGCTTGGGTGGTGTGTTACCAGAGTAGGAATCTGGTGATAAAGCAATATACATTGATGCCAAAAAGAAAAGTGCATGACATTATACAAATGGAGTACGAATCAAGTTCTATAAATGAATTAACTAAAAGAGCTAGATCAAACAAAGGATTAGTTAAAGTTCCTTCATGTATTATAAAATAGACACACAAAAAATTAAATAAAATTATAGTTGTTAACGGGTGAATTTGGTCCAAAGCACAAGAGCCTGTCTTGGATATAATTCTCCAGGACCTTTCTTCCTGAAGATGATAAAGAAAGAAATATACAGAGTTAATTGATCAATGGGAAAGCTTGCCCATAAAGTTTAACTAATGCTAGAAAGCTTGCCCATCACAAAATTATCAATGGACCTTATGATTACAACTCTTAGTACATGAATTGGTTGGGAATGATCTTTAATAAACGAGAGGAAACCATGAGAAAAGGGATGGGACCGACAAGTTGTTAGCAGCCTGCTCAGGAATTTCTCATAAAGTTTACTCCCTCACAAAAAGCACGGGGAAACTAGCTTGCAAGGAGACAATGAACAGTGACCAAGAAAGGCAGGAATTAAAGGTGAAACGCCACTAAAACGATAACATGTAGTAATACTTGTATGGAGCTATCATCCACCCATAAATTATAAATACCAGCTCATTCTATAATAGTGGTAACTACTGTACTCTTCATTATTATTGCACTCTAAAGCCTAACCTAGGGGTCGAAGAGTGATTGCTAGACCACCACCGGCTATCACCTTAACCCCAAGTGTTCTTTTTCCTCTTGTAGGTTTTTAGAGTTAATGGAGATTTTGAGAGAAAATAACAGAAACAGTTCACCTTACATTTTTTTACTTGTGTTAAGAAAACATATTTCTTTAAAGTGAATTTACATACTCTTAAAGTGAATTTACATACTCTTTTATAAGCACTTGCTTATTCACAACGTTAATAGGTTCTCATTTTAATAAAGTTAGTGGTGCCTTAACTGGCCATTGAATGAAGCCATATACAAAAACCTTTACTCAATATTTGCACAAAAAATTTTATCATATACTCTAATCCATGGATGTCTATTTGAGTTAAAATATGTACATAACTGAGAACCAAACACAAGATGGCGGCCGGATCCCCAAAACTCAACGGAACTCTAAGACGAATATATCTGCATCGAACCCCGGATCACAACGCGACAAATAGGACACTTTGGCGATACTTCACGTTCAACTGATATGGCACAACAATAGCAACAAACGAGATGTCCACACGGATTAAATGCAGACGTCCTTCTCCTCATCAGGCAGATAACACACAACTGCCCATCTGGAATATCTCCAGCTACTTCCTCATCTTCACCAACCAGAGAGTCAGCGTCACTGCTAGGAGCTCGGGATGGCTGTTGCAACTGTCTCTGTCTTCTATATTCTTTCCATCTATTCCAGTTCCTGGAGACAGTCATTGATTGTTACATTTATGTTCGAGAACCAAATTAGTTATAATCGCTTAAGGTCTCCATAGTAGCTTGAATGCATTTCAGTTTAAATAACAGAATGTACCTGAAAATGGAATAGCCAAGGATACCGATTGATAGCGAACCAATAACTATACCACTCCAGAAGAGTATTTTCGTCTTGTCGGCAAGATCTACTTCCACCTGATCCTTAGTCATTTCGGTCCTACAAAAGGCCATAACACCGGTTATTCCATTAAAGTCGAAGCCTCCACAAAACGACAGCATGGATGTGCACACATTTGGTAAGCATACGCCTGCATCAAGGAGTAACAAAGGTGTATGTAAACTAGGGTATATTTAACCTAACTCGCCATTATGACTTCAAGGAAACTAATGAATATTTTCAGACTCTTTCTAAATTAATGTTATTTTGGCACGAATCCTCTTACAGAAAATAGGGAAGATCCTTGCAAGCTTTGATCTCAGGAATTCCATTTTTAAAATCGCAAATGCCAATGGCACTGATATTTTTCCCCAAAGGAAGAACTTTCTCTTCATCAAGCACACCAACCTTCAAAAACAGAACAAAGAACAATATCAACAATTGTAACGAAACTGAGAAATTCAGAAGGATCAAAAATTAAATGCAACTGCAGAACAAGGACTTTCAGCGTCAGTAAACTGTCAGGTTTCCATAAGAAGGCTATAAGCAAATTTCAAAATTTGCAATTTCCAGGCTTACCGGGCATTCATGACCAAATATTGCCTGAAGAAATGTATGAGGTGAAACATCAATAGGCTGCAATCTGTGATAAACTGTGGTAAGAGGTAAGGGATGTTCTGAGCCATCCATGTTCACAATAACATAATCAGGTGATGGAAGCCATCCACCTTCAACAAGAACAAAAGGAACCTGCAGCTATGATACAAACGGAAAAGTAAGCCATTGCTATCACAACCATCAAAGAATGTCTACACAAATTGCACTTGATAAAATGCAATCATAATATCCCAAATGGTTTTAATTTTATTAAATATAAATTTGAGATGAAAATTAGAATCCTCGAACCAATATGACAAAATCTATATGTGTGTGTGTGTATTTATGTATGTGTATGTGTTGCTATCACAACCATCAAAGAATGCCTACACAAATTGCACTTGATAAGATGCAACAAACCATAATAAAGCCAATAGCTATCCCAAATTGTTATAATTTTCTTAAAATATAAATTTGAGTTGCAAATTAAAATCTTCAAACCAAATTGACTAATATATGTCTGTCTGCGCGTCTGGCAACCATTGAACACAAACGAAAGAAAGCATATGTAGAGGCAACTGGCAAGAGAAGGATCAATTTCCGGATCACAATAGGTTCAACAAGACTTCCTCTAATCTAGACATTCCTATGGAAGATGTCATCATTTGGCCTGAAATATGGCTTGAAATACACCAATACAATTATTCACCTATAGGACACCTGATAATACGAGGACCAAACCCCATGCTTGGAACTAGACTCTGTACTAAACACAAAAATAATTTCAGAGGTACAAAAGAAGAAAAGACCTCCAAATAAACATATCATCTTTGTTTATGTTGGAAGGTTCAAACCTGTTAAAACTGAAGAACAAAATGCTTTATGCATACTAAATGCAAAAAATGAGTATTACTTGCTTCTATAGCATTTCTCTGACTAAGTCATAATTTAAAAGTATTTCCGAATGTACCCAAAAATCATCAATCAATTTTTTTTTTTTTTTGTAAAACTAATCTTTTGTGAAGATTGTAAACAAATTAAATTAAATTAAATTATTTAATTACCTGAGTTAAGATGGGAATATTTGGATTTGCATCTTTTTTCATCAAGTAATCAATCAGTTCTACCTGCCCTTTCCTGTTAGTATTATGCATCACCTGTTAAAAAAAAATAAAAATAAAAATAAAAAAACACATCACAAAACATGTAAAAGTTTTTTGTGTCTTATAAATAAATATAATAATTAATGTGACAAATTCTAGAACAAATAATATTGTTATAAAAAATGCTTTTAAAAAGTGCTTCCAAAATCTTTGTAGAAGTGCTTTTAAAAAATTAAAGTATCTACCAACAAATGTTTTTGTTTAAGCTAAAAGCAATCTGTTACTTTTTCTTAAATTTCAAAAGTGCTTTTGTATAATCAAAGACTTTATTATCATTTTTAAATTTTGAAAATAAAAAATGAACTCCAATTCTGAAAATTATAGACCTGAAAATATGAAAAGAAAAACAAGTTTAATAATTTGAATACACTTTCTCGTGATTCTATCGGAATCTATCGACATCTGTCGAGACATTCAATACTATTTTAAAAGACGAAATTTTTTTATTTTAAAACAGTGACTCATCTAGAGCACTTTCTCACGGATATTTCGAAATAATTAAATGTTAAACTATCCTCCGCAAGACTCTTAATATTTTTAAAAGGCTTCGATACAAGAACATAATTGGAAGAAACAACAAATAAGGATCGAAGTTTAGACTGCTCACACTAATTCTACCTATACAAATGATCATCATAAAAGAGATAACTCATTAATCACTACAAATATGGTTCGAAAAGTAACTCTCACTATGTGTTGATGTTAACTAATAGTAGAATTGATTTTTTTTTTTCTAGACAATTATAATTAATTTGGGATTCATAAATAGAGACACGACTCGAATAAGTATGAGAGATAAACCACTGAACAAATCTCATCTTATCACGAAATTAATGTTAAACATCAAATAGTAAGATAAATGGGAGGATTGATGTTTAATTCAATCATGAGAAAATCAAATCAAATCAAAATAAAAATTAAATTAAATTAAAATACTCACATTGATAAATTCCCGGAGCAGGAAATCAGGGATCCACTTCATGTAACCATGATTGGAGAATGCTAGAGTCGCTAGGAGCCGTAGATCCTGAGGACTTTCAGGGACCAAAATTCCTGAGATATCTCTTCCAATATTCTCCAGGTGCTTCTGCTTCTGGTTCTCCGAATACCCTATCCCACTACTCACAATCACAAGCTTCTCCACTTCCTGAGGATGAATCTCAGCCATCCGATACGCCACGAACCCGCCGTAGCTGATCCCGTAAACCGTGAACCTGTCCACACCCAATCTTCTCATCCCCTGGACCAAACACTTGGCCTGGAAGGCATTGTTAAAATCAATATTAGCCCAATTAGTCCATCTCATTTGAAGCCCAAAATCCAAACCCATAATAAGTCAATACCAAATTAATTGATGTCATTGCTTACATCATTTTAGTTAGGTGAGAATTTGGTAGATAATTTTTAATTTGAATGGTCTAGATTAATTTGTGTTTATTTTATTATGTGGTTTAGATTGATTCTTGTAACCTATAAATACCTCTCTTGTATTTGAGTTTATCATCCAAGAATCAAAGCTTTCTTAAGTGTTCTTCTTCTTTGCAATTTGTAAGGTTCTTTTAAAAGAGTGGTTTTCTTCTTCTTGATAAGTTAGAGTTTTATACTCTAGTTATTCAACATTTGGTATCAGAGCTTTGGTCTTTTGAAATTCCGAGTATGCTCTGTGGTTGCAGTTTTAACTGATCTTCCACATCAGAAAAGATTTCTTGAGACTATTGTTGAGGTTATTATAAACCTTGTGGAGCTTCTTTGTGTTGAGAGTAGTTTAGTACTCTGCAAGTTTGTCACTCAAGCTTGATCGGTATAATCAAAGTCTTGCCGGTACGATGGGTGATCTTCAAGTCTTTGGAGGAATCAAGAAGCTCAACAACCAAAACTATAACACGTGGGCAACGTGTATAGAGTCTTACCTACAAGGTCAAGACTTGTGGGAGGTTGTCGGTGGTAGTAAAGTTACACAACCGACGGCAGAAGATGCCAACGGCATCTTGCGGAAGTGGAAAATTAAAGCAGGCAAAGCGATGTTTGCTTTAAAAACCACAATAGAAGAAGAAATGTTGGAGCATATTCGGGATGCCAAAACACCGAAAGAAGCGTGGGACACGTTCGTTACACTCTTTTCAAAGAAGAATGATACAAAATTGCAACTTCTAGAGAACCAACTACTATCGATGGCGCAACGCGAGATGACGGTTGCCCAATATTTTCACAAGGTGAAGTCGATATGTCGCGAAATTTCAGACTTAGATCCGACAGCTGCTATTGGGGAAGCTAGGATAAAAAGAATAATTATCCATGGCTTGAGACCTGAATACCGAGGTTTTGTTGCTGCAGTACAAGGATGGCCGACACAACCATCTATTGTTGAGTTTGAGAATTTGCTGGCCGGACAAGAAGCTATGGCTAAGCAAATTGGAGGAGTCTTGCTAAAGGGTGAGGAGGAAGCGCTCTACACCAACCAAAGCAAAGGCGGTTCAAAGCAGCACAAAGGCGGATCTACAAAGACTGGTGACAAGACAAAAAGTCATCAGGGAGGGTTCGGCTCTCGTCCAGGGAGAGTTTCGAATAATCGCGACAACAATAGAAGGTTCGATGGCGAGTGTTACAACTGCGGGAAGAAGGGCCACATGAAGAAAGATTGTTGGTCCAAGAAGAAGCCTACTGAAAGCAACATTGCTACCTCCAGTTCTAAAGAAGATAGCGAAGACAGTTGGGATGCCGATGCGTTACTTGCTATGGAAGAAGAACTAGCTCTCACGGCAACAACACCGGAAAGGATTGACTACGAGAATGATTGGATCGTAGACTCAGGCTGCTCAAATCATATGACGGGTGATAGACAGAAGTTGCAAACTTGTCTGAGTACAAAGGAAATCGTGTGGTGGTAACAGCCGACAACTCAAGGTTACCAATAGCTCATATTGGTAAAACAATAGTTACACCTCGTTATAATACCAACCAGGTGCCACTCCAAGATGTTTACCATGTTCCTGGAATGAAGAAAAATTTACTGTCCGTGGCTCAATTCACATCATCAGGTCACTATGTCTTGTTCGGTCCGCAAGATGTGAAGGTGTTTCGAGACCTCAAGATTTCAGGAAAGCCAACGATGGAAGGACGACGATTGGAGTCAGTTTACGTGATGTCAGCAGAGTCTGCATACGTAAACAAGACAAGAAGGAACGAGACAGCAGATCTGTGGCACATGAGGCTGGGTCATGTTAGCTATTCAAAGCTAAGTATGATAGTGAAGAAGTCGATGCTTAAGGGACTTCCTCAGCTTGACGTGAGAATGGATACGGTCTGCGCGGGATGTCAATATGGTAAAGCACATCAATTGCCATACGAGGAGTCAACTTTTAAATCAAAGAAACCATTAGAGTTAGTTCACTCTGATGTGTTTGGACCCGTTAAGCAACCATCAATTGGCGGAATGAGGTATATGGTAACGTTCATTGATGACTTCTCCAGATATGTGTGGGTTTTCTTCATGAAAGAAAAATCTGAAACATTCTCGAAGTTTAAAGAGTTCAAAGAGGTAGTTGAAGGAGAAGTAGAAGAGAAGATTCGGTGCTTGCGCACAGATAACGGGGGAGAGTATAGCTCAGGAGAGTTTTCTCAATACCTACGGGAATGCCAAATACGTCATCAGTATACTTGTGCTAATACGCCACAACAGAATGGTGTAGCGGAGAGGAAGAACCGACATCTTGCAGAAGTTTGCCGGAGTATGCTACATGCAAAGAACATTCCTGGGAGATTTTGGGCCGAAGCTATGAGAACCGCAGCTCATGTCATCAACAAACTTCCTCAACCGAGGTTAGAGTTTGTTTCACCCTATGAGAAATTGTGGGACAAGAAACCTACAGTTAGTTACCTTCGAGTATTCGGTTGTGTTTGCTATGTATTTGTTCCTGACCATCTACGTAGCAAGATTGATAAGAAAGCAATCAGATGTATCTTCGTGGGATACGACAGCCAGCGAAAAGGGTGGAAGTGTTGTGATCCAATGAGTGGAAGATGCTACACATCACGAGATGTGGTATTTGATGAAGCATCCTCATGGTGGACCTCAGAAAAGGAAGTTTTGCCTGATTCAAAAGAATTCAAAGACAGGCTGCAAGAAAGATGGGGGAGCATACTGTCCAAATTCAACCAAGTTCAGATGAAGCCAGAGCTCCATATGATAATGATGATGAGCAAAGAATAACTCAGAACACTTGGCAAACTGGCATGTATCAACAACCAGACGAAGAAGGCAGATCTAGTGAAACGGAAGAATCAACTCCACTACGAAGGTCAATAAGAACACGGAAGCCAAATCCCAAATACGCCAATGCAGCCATAGTTGAAGAAGCAACTGTAATTGAACCTGAGACGTTCGAAGAAGCATCACAGAGTTCGAAGTGGATGACAGCTATGAAAGAAGAGATTGCTGCACTTGAGCAAAATCAGACTTGGGAACTAGTGCCAAAGCCAAGAGATGTGAAACCCATATCCTGCAAATGGGTTTACAAAATAAAGTGCCGTCCAGATGGGTCAATCGAAAGGTATAAGGCTCGATTGGTAGCTCGTGGCTTCTCTCAACAATATGGACTAGACTATGATGAAACGTTTAGTCCAGTGGCAAAACTTACAACTGTACGAATCCTACTTGCACTTGCGGCCAACAAAAATTGGAACTTGTGGCAGATGGATGTGAAGAATGCCTTTCTTCATGGAGAGCTGGATCGGGAGATCTACATGATTCAACCAATGGGTTTTCAGAATGAAGGTCATCCTGAGTATGTGTGTAAGCTGCGGAAAGCTCTCTACGGACTAAAACAAGCACCTAGGGCATGGTATGGTAAAATTGCTGAATTTCTTACTCGAAGTGGTTATTTAGTAACATCTGCAGACTCCAGCTTGTTTGCTAAAGCTAAAGGAGGAAAGATAGCTATCGTGCTTGTATATGTAGACGATCTAATCATCACTGGAGATGATGTTGAAGAAATTTGCCGAACAAAGGAGAACTTGTCAGTTCGTTTTCAGATGAAAGAACTTGGACAACTTAAGCACTTTCTTGGGCTAGAGGTTGATCAGACACTAGAAGGGATATTTCTCTGTCAACAGAAATATGCCAAAGATCTGTTGAAGAAGTTCGGGATGCTAGAATGTAAACCAATCTCAACACCGATGGAACCGAATGCCAAGATGTGTGCACATGAAGGCAAAGACTTGGAAGATGCATCAATGTTTCGACAGTTGGTAGGTAGTTTAATCTACTTGACCTTGACTCGACCTGATATTTCTTATGCAGTTGGTGTGATGAGTCGATACATGCAAAATCCGAAGAAGTCTCATTTAGAAGCGGTTCGGCGAATCCTTAGATATGTGAAAAGTACAATAGACTATGGTCTTATGTACAAGAAAGGTGGAAATTGCAAGCTAGTTGGCTACTGTGATGCTGACTATGCAGGAGATCATGATACTCGCAGATCAACTACTGGGTATATGTTTACCCTTGGATCTGGAACAATTTCTTGGTGTAGCAAGAGACAACCAACTGTGTCTTTGTCAACAACGGAAGCAGAGTACCGAGCAGCAGCAATGGCAGCTCAAGAGAGCACATGGCTGATACAGCTGATGAATGATCTACATCAACAAGTAGATTACGCAGTTCCGTTGTACTGTGACAACCAATCGGCAATTCGTCTAGCAGAGAATCCAGTCTTTCATGCAATAACTAAACATGTGGAAGTGCATTATCACTTTGTTAGAGAGAAAGTTCTGCAAGAAGAGATTGAGATGAGGCAAGTCAAAACAGATGAGCAAGTTGCGGACTTGTTCACAAAAAGCTTGAGTATTGGAAAGTTTGAAAACTTCCGACGTCAGCTTGGCATGGTTCAAAGAATGGGGGCTAACATTGAGGGGGAGTGTTAAAATCAATATTAGCCCAATTAGTCCATCTCATTTGAAGCCCAAAATCCAAACCCATAATAAGTCAATACCAAATTAATTTGATGTCATTGCTTACATCATTTTAGTTAGGTGAGAATTTGGTAGATAATTTTTAATTTGAATGGTCTAGATTAATTTGTGTTTATTTTATTATGTGGTTTAGATTGATTCTTGTAACCTATAAATACCTCTCTTGTATTTGAGTTTATCATCCAAGAATCAAAGCTTTCTTAAGTGTTCTTCTTCTTTGCAATTTGTAAGGTTCTTTTAAAAGAGTGGTTTTCTTCTTCTTGATAAGTTAGAGTTTTATACTCTAGTTATTCAACAGGCATCACTCCTGTCCGAATTGGAAGTCCGTGATTTCCCAAAGAACAACAAATCAGGAACGTAGAGATTGAATCCAACGGCCAGGGATCGAACCTGGTAGAGAAACTGCCACCTTGAGGTCCCCCCCATATCCATGGATGATCACCAATGTCGGCTTATTGAATTTCCTGTGGTTTGGGGTCCAGAAATGGAGGGTGGTCTGATCATCTAGATCGACGGTGCAGGGAGAAAGATCACATAGCCTGAAATACATGGACATCAACTTGTCGATGAATGGGACGATGATCGGGCTCATTGTCGACCACAACCCGAAAACGTACCGGAAAATGGATATGGGAAACCTGCGAAGATTGTGCAGAATGTGAAGAAAATATCTGAACATGAAAAGTATTTTTGAAAGCCAGGAGGAAAATTTGACAGAATTTTTTTGAGTCCATGGAGAAACTTTTTTTTTTTTTTTTTAATGAGAAGAATCAATTTTTCATTTATATATATGATTTTATTAATCTCCGTTAGAGTTCGGTTAAAATACATACAGATTCAGTTACATTTTATAACTCATTATAGTTACAATAATTATTTTATACGTTTTGTAAATTTATAAAAAGACCTTCTATTTATGAGATAGTCTGGTTGAAGACTTTTTTTAAAAAAAGAAAAAATCTAACACCTTATGGGTAAGAGGACTACGAAATCAATCGAAATTAAATCATACAAGTACGACCCTGACAACTAGCAACGGGAAGTGTCTACTCCTAACACGAGGAAAGTCTACCTATACAATTATTTTTTTATGGACAATACTGAAAATATATATTTATATACTTATATAAAGTGTTGAATTTTGGTGGTTTGAAGAAGTTTAAAATATCCAACCACTGAAACAAGGGACATCGTGTCTCGTGGAAGACTTTATTAAGTGTAAAAATAAAAAAAATAACGTGATTGGATTAATATACGAATAATATGGTATATCTGACTCAATATCAGGTAAAATATATAATTTTCTGGACGTGTGCCAAATTTAACAAAGATTCTTGATTATAGAGATATTCATATAATAATTCAACAAAAATAAATTTTCTACAAAACTAATCAAAATTTGAAATATTAATAAAATATTTTATTAACTTTAGTGGCACACACCAATTAAGATAATTTATAAATTATATAGCAGAAAGTGAGTGCTGTTTCAGATAAAAAAAAATATATATTTGATAAGATGAATCTGGTGCACATGCAATAATGGTCCATTGCAGAATATATATATATATATGTGTGTGTGTGTGTGTGTGTGTGTGTGTGTGTGTGTGTGTGTGTGTGTGTGTGTGTGACCAAAAAGACAAGACATTGTGGTAGGAAACAATTAATTAATTTAATTGCCTGTTCTTATGTTTCAAGATTTAATTGGTTTTAAGATTAATAGCAAATTAACCATATCTATCATGCGAGTTTTCATCCACATGAAAGATGAAAAATTCTAACAAAGTTTTAGGGTTGCTTAAGTTTTGCCACAAATTTCAGAAATTCACCTGAGATTTATAAAGAATATCGAAACCATTTTAATTTTTAACCGAGACCTAAGAAATAATCAAATAGCAATTCTACAACATCTCGGTATACATATTATATATACATTCTCTTTATTCAAATTATTTCAGTTTGAACTTCGAATTACAGTATTCTACGAAAACTTACTTTACGTTTCAGACGTCTACTCTACATAATGAAATTCATGCACGTGCGCATGTATGTGTATATATATATATATATATATATATATATATATATATATATAAAATTAATTAAGTATTAGATAACTTTGTTTTGGTGATCCATAGAGGATTAGTTGAATCTAAGACTTGAAGCAAAAGTTGCTTTAAAAATATGATTACATACTCTTGTACGTTTTGTATAACTCAAAATCACACTTTAGGTTTTGATACAGACGTGCCATGCATGCAAAAGCTTTTCCAATTATTTCAAACAACACTATATAAATCACGTATAATTTGTGTTTATATACATGAAATTAATACGAAAACCAAATTTCTAATATTTCAACTCAGACTTGAAACATTAGAAATCTGTTTTTTCTTAACAAAAAGAATATAGGATCCTATAAATGGGAAAATTTTGTCAGAAAAAAAGAAAGTTATATTATTTGTGCGACTTATTTACAGCGGATATTAATACATGATAAATATTAAAAATTTTAAATTTTTTACAACAGAATTTAAGCCTTTTTCCTCGAATACTCCGCGGCAAAATAGTTTTTGCAATAGTTATTACTTTCAGTAAAAAAAATTTATCACGGGAGTATTTACAACTCTTTTTACTGCGGAAAAATTAGAGATTATAATATATTTTTTTCATAATAAAAGGTCATCTTTTTTTATAATGATTCAAAATATTAAAAATGAAATAAAAATATATAGATCAAGACAAATAAAAATGGTTAGAAATTAAATGGGTTTTTTTATTAAACATATCATTGGTGATATAGCGATTCAAATATGAGAAGCTGGATGAATATCATTTACTACCAAGTTACATTAATTGGTCGTGGTATCAAATGGCTTATTGAAGATGTGGTCCAAGCTGTAAACTTGAATATATGTGTATATATCTATATATATATATATATATAGATATATAGATATATATAGACACAAAAATGACAGTTATTATTAAAAATATATGTATGATTTTGGTGACAATAAATATAAACTATACTATTGTTAATTATTATTAATAAAGATAGTGAGTCCAAAGTAGATATGATAAAATAAAATTAAAAAAATTTTGATTAAAGAAACCCACTTCCTTCCCAGAACATGAATCCTTTTTCAAGCTTTCTGAATTCTGATCTCCTCGGTGGCTCTCACTTTCTATCAGCAGAGCATCGATCACTATACCCATTATCCCAGAAATCACACCAATTGATAAACCTCAGCCGTCCAAATTGCTACTACTTTAGATCTCGATACGATTAAATTAATACTCTTGGATGGGTGTGTTGAAACATATATGCTGACATAATTTGATTAATAAAAATTATCATGTACGAACCGTCTGTACTGTTTTTTATTAGGTCGCACGACCTGAACAACTAATTGTGTATACATAGTAAATACTAGATAGTGACAGGTTGAAGTAGATGGTTTTTGTGTAGTAGTAGAAAGCTTTCTACTAGAAGAGGCTTCCATGGTGGATTGAGATCGGATAGAATCGGATCAGCTACTTGGCTATACATGTTGGAGGAGATTAATTTATCTTCTCAAACAGTTAATATGATGTTTATTAGATGGAAACCTAAAGCAAAATTGTGTGAGCTGAAATCCAAAATAGACAATATAATACCGCTAGTTGTTTGGAGTGAGTTTCATACAATAATAATGGGAAAATTGCACAAACTCTCCCGAGTTTAGGTAATATTATACTCAACGATAACTTTTACCATAATTACACAAATATCCCATACAATCTGTTGATTAACTGGTGGACTAACTAATTTAAAGGTATGATTATTGTATCATTTTTCGATTTGGTCAAATTACCTTTCAAATGACAATTTTCATTTTAAAATTAGTCAAATTGCCCTTCAATTAATTATTTAATAATTTTTACTGAAAAACAATAATAATTAAATAACTATCTGTGGGCAGTTTGGTTATTTTTTGGTGTAGGGTCAGTCAAATGTTAAATTTAATTATGATCAATAAATTCTAAGAAATGTTTGTGTAATTATGGTAAAAGTTATCATTGAGTGTAATGTTACGAGAAAAGTTTGTGCATTTTTCCCAATAATAATAATACACAACACTATAACAAACAATATATTTTCTACATTTGGAATATAAACATATAGAACAACGGTTATGAAATGTTAGAAATCATTGCTTCTCTAATGTTAGAATTAAGACCTTGTATAGGAAGTTCTCTAACATTATAGAATTGTTGCCCCGAACATTACTACGTTCGAAATTTCGAACCTAAGGAGCTCTCACAAGAACTGAAGTCTTGTCTTCTCTATCTCCCTAGCTACATGAATGTATGATCATATTATATATATATATATATATATATATATATATATATATATATATATAACATTGAACCTACGTGAGGTATGTTGAATTACAGTAGACTCCTCTCTTATGTGGAAATAGCTATCAAACAACCAAACTATTTGATCTAGACAGATCCCGATACCAGTCCTACTGTGGGAGTAGCTATCAGACCGACCGAACTATTTGATCTAGAAGATCCTGATACCGGCATGACCTGAATGTTAGCACTAAAAAAAACTTGGGAATTTAGTTTATACAAAACTTTGCATTAATATTCTTCATTTTTATTTCATTTATATATATATATATATTTGTTAGTAAATGCTACACAAGCTTGTTGGAAACATAAATATTTTAATCATAAATGCCTAAAATAAATTTTAGGAATATTTCTATTTTTCCCCTGACAATTTGATTAACGATACTTCATCCCCTCATGTTTTAGAAATAGTCATTTTCCCCCCTAGAGTTAACTTTTCATCCAAAAAGTAAGTAAAAAGACTTAATTACCCTTGAAGCATTGAAGGGTAAGTAAGTATGCTTCAAGGGTAATTAAGTCTTTTTACTTACTTTTTGGATGAAAAGTTAACTTTAGGGAAAAAATGACTCTTTTTAAAATGTATGGGGGTAAAATATCGTTGATCGAATCGTCAGGGAAAAAATTAGGACTATCCCTAAATCTTATTAGTAGACCTCTTCCGTTGTTGGGAGTAAACGGCTGCCGAAATGAAAATAGATGTCCAAACCGTGCTCATGTGATTCAATCTCGGTAGGTCCCGATAATTCTCTAACTCATAAGGTATTAGATTTAAAAAAAAATTACATTTACTTTTTTTTTTCTTTTTTTTTTCTTTTTTTAAAAGGTATTTACATAGTAGGCTCATCATTTTTATATTGGGCTTGAGGCCCATTAGCTTCTGGACTTGAAAGCCCATTATCATCGCTAGTTGATACTTGGTAGAGTTCAGCAAACAAGAACACAGAGAGAGAATCCTGCTCGAAGAGTCGAAGAGAGAGAGAGAGAGAGAGAGAGAATCCGACGTCGTTTGACCGGAAAAGGGTGAGTCTTCGATTTCTATTTGGACCGTAATTTATAGAAAAGTTTCAGTTTTTTATTTTTTTATTTGCCGTAGTTGCTGATTTCTTATGTGCTTGATCTGATAATTTTACTTTCTGTTTGTTTTCCGAGAAAAAAGATTGAAACTTTTGATGAATTAGAAGTAGAAAAATTGTGGGTTCTTATATTTCCAATTCGATTTACATCTTTTGTGATGTTTTCAGTTAGGTATGACTGTTGTTGTATTTAGACACCCTTTAAAGCATTTAATTTTAATCATGAAATTGTTGTGAATTTGATGGTATCGGGTGGCAAATCGGGTTAGGACACGATGGGTGGACACAATATAAACCCAATTATTACAGTTTAGGGTTGATCCTAACCTTACCCGCTAACCCGAATCACCACCCCTAGCTGTATAGCTTCAATTGTTATCTGAATGATTACTGGGTACGAGCACCAGCTGCTGTTTCGAGTAATTTTCGAAAAATATAGATGCAAGGAATTAGCTATGTGTGTTTCTGTGAATTTTAGTAGATTTATGGGTGATCAAGTGTGATTGAGCCTTTGTTTCCTTGGAAAATACTGCAGACGATTAATATATAGAAGTTGTAATCTGTGCTCGTTTTGTAGATGAAAACATTGTGATAACGTTGTTGTCTTTATGAGTCTTGAGTTTTCAAGTGTTTGACATGCCTATTTTTTAGTAGAAGAAGTGCACTACAAACTATATGTCGCTATGTTAGGATAGGTTATGTTCATCATTATGCTGACATTGGGTTCTCATCTTGGTGGACAATAAATTGAAGCAGAATGGCAGAGGGAGATGAGGACTTGCCAAGGGATGCAAAGATTGTGAAATCACTGCTGAAATCGATGGGTGTGGAGGACTATGAACCTCGTGTTATACACCAGTTCTTAGAGTTGTGGTACCGATATGTTGTTGATGTATTGTCGGATGCTCAGGTCTACTCGGAGCATGCTGGCAAAACTACAGTTGATTGTGATGATATCAAGCTTGCTATTCAGTCTAAAGTAAATTTCAGCTTCTCCCAACCCCCGCCAAGAGAGGTTAGTCAGAATTAAGAATTTTTTTCTTAATGTGCATAACTTTTTCTTCTTGATGATGTTGAGAATCTCTAGTACAAATTTAATTAGGAATTGAAGCTCCTTTTGTACGACTCCTTTTCTCTTTATTTTTGCTGTTTACCATTTTGATTTTAACGGGATTGAATATATTGAGGGCTTGTGCCGCTCTTGTTCTGGCAAACCATACATAAAGTTGGTTCCGTACTGTAGGATTTACTTTTTATTCTGTTTATTATGATTGGTTAGATGTCTCCGAATCCCAGTTTCCTGTATTGAGCAGAAGCTTTTCTGAGTTTTTAGTTTGTGTAAGACATGTGACATATATGTGATCTTATTGTCTATATCAGGTCCTACTAGAGTTGGCTAGAAGCAGGAACAAAATCCCACTTCCAAAGTCAATAGCGGCGCCTGGTATTTCACTCCCACCTGAGCATGACACGCTGATCAGCCCCAACTACCAGCTGTTAATACCGAAGAAGCAGTCTGCTCAGGCAATGGAAGAAACGGAGGAGGATGAAGAAAGTGGCGATCCCAACACATCCCAAGAACCGAAGACAGACCTGCCACAACAAACCTCTCAAAGGGTATCGTTTCCACTTGCTAAACGTTCGAAGTGAGCCTTGTAGGTTTATTTGTAAGAGAAACAGGAATGGAATGGAGGAGGTTTATGATTTGTCTACTGATATGTTTGTTAGTCAATTGTAATTATTGAGAAAAATTCTGCTTTGGTTTTACTCTTATGCAGTTCCTTGTTTACTTTTGCTGTCAAATCTGCTTTGTTCTATTAAAAGATTTTGGAGTGTATCTGATTCACATCATCTTCGGTGGTGACAATGTTTGCGTAATTCAAATAGATTTCAGACAATGAGAGTTGTGAAAGCACAACACAGAAAGCAATGCTAAATTGAAATGCAGAACAATGGAGTTATAATATATGGTTTTCATTCATGGTGGAAATTTGGGGAAATCAATCATTTAGCCCCTGTTGAATCCAGTTAGACATTTTTTTTTTTTTTTCTTCATAACAGAACCATGGAGCTGTTCTGTACAGACATTTGATCATCTATATACAAGAATAAACAATTGTAACGAACTGGTATACTGGAATGGCAAGTTGAAACAAGGGTCAACTTCTCCAGCCAGCCATACGAGTAGCAGCAGCAGGCCCTGTGCTTGCCAGGCCTCGTTCATACATTCGTTGGATCTCTTCCCTGTACTCTGTCAAAGACTTGTCGGGTATGGCTGGAGTGAGCTCTATCACATCCCCCATTTTCAACTTACATGAGGGATCTCCCACTGGTTCATGGTTTAGCCTTGGCCTCAATTCTTCCTTCATGGGGAACCCATACGGAGACCATCTTGTGCTTCCCCGTCCTGCTCTTTCCAGCAAATCCATTACAGTTGAGTTTGCAGGAAGCTCCTGCACTGACATCTGCAACATACAAACAACCAGACCTATTCAGGCCATGCCACCAAAACAATGGATAATGCGACAGAAGGCTACAGAAAATGGTTGATTGCAATTCCTAGCAAGTCTGCAAAGCAATGCTCCACGGATTTCTCTTAGCTTAACTAAATTAAAATTGACAGAGCCTGAAATACTTCCATATCACGATGGAAAGAAAAGGATATAAAAATGCAAGATTTGAATTGGACCTTATCATTCTCAAGCATGATAACAAAGACAGGTCCATCCTGGCTGCACTGAGGCTTATAAGAATATGGACAATCATCAGCATGTGTGGGGAACGTGCAGGGTGGCTTGATGGAATCAGCATAGACAATGGAAGACCTATCTTTGCTCATTGTTTCACACTGCCAGGTGAGAACCCATCGTGCCCATTCAACCATCTGAAGCACAAAAGAAGAGTGCTTGCAGTCACCTTCCTTGTATCTCCAATGAGCCGCAAATCCAAACTCGGCTTGCAAATGCATCTCTTTCGTTCGAATTTGGACTTCAAGCGGAACCATCCCTTCACCCTTCACAACTGTGTGAAGAGACTGATACCTATTATGTAAACCAGGAGTTAGAGGGAACAGACAATATACTGTAATCAATAGCACACCATTACTTTACAGATATAACACACCCATTAAACTTGGGGTGGCTTATGTAGTCCTTCATCTTTCCTGGTACTTCAGCCCACAACTGATGAACGATCGACAATGCTTTGTAACAGTCATCCTCATTTTCAACTATCAATCTCAGCCCGTGAATATCATGAATTTGATCCATGGTCAGCTTCTTTCTGCACAAGGGTAATTATTATCACATCAGTCGTGAGATTTAGACCCAACATGCATGCCGTTACATAGAGATTCAGAATAGTGTAGAAAATTCTTAAGTTCACAATACTGTTAGGTCAAACCATTCCATAATGTAGCTTCACTTTTAAGTGCATTATGATACCCACACTTCATCCCCCAATTTTGACAATATCACAAGAATTTCACAATTGAATTTCAAGATACACAAGACCATCATGACTGTTAACTCTGATCATACTAAAATTATTTGAACTCATTGTTCGGTAAATAAGTGCTCATATTACTTGAATGGATGTAGCACCAGAAATTAATTTAAATCCCAAACCCAAACTGATTAAAAAATGGATTACATGGTAACAGATTATAAGAGAAGTTTTAAATTTCTACAAGCACCAAGTGAGAGAGGGAGAGAAAGCATACTTCAACATTTTGCTGTGAATGCCATACAAGCTTTTATGCCGCCCAGATAGGACATGGTAAGAAATGGCTTTATCCTTGAGAACTCGCTCTAATTTCTCTGTTGCAGAAATGATCATTGCTTCATCAAAAGATTCTTCAAGCTTAGTTGACAACTGCTGGTGCTGATCTGGGTTGAGATGCTTGAAGCATAGATTTTCTAGTTGCTCCTTCCAGCTACAGATCCCCAAACGGTTAGCCAAAGGGACAAATATCTCCAATGTCTCCTTGGCAAACCTCTGTTGCTTTGATGAAGGCAACGCATCAAGTGTCATCATGTTGTGCAACCGATCTGCTAGTTTAATAAGAACAGCCCTAGCATCTGCCATGGCCAGGAACATGGTGTGTAGCCGATCTGCTTCAACGGTTTTGTTTGCCGTATTGTTCTCACGCGCAAGCTTACTCAATTGACTAAGCTTAGATACCTGGTAAATGGCATGAAAATGTAAATTAGATGACTGTGATGATCAAACCTCTAATTGAAAGAAGACTTCAGTTCATGTAAGTTCTAGATAAACAATACTTTCTAAACCGCAATTGATGAATGAAATCAGTGAAATCAAAATTGATGTAAACCCGCTCAAACTAATTTTGAATCTATATCAAGTCTCAATATTCGAAGCAACAGAAGCCACTGACTGGCTCAAACTAGTGCACCAGTTAATTGCCATAGTAGACAAAAGACAAATGTAAAATTCATCAAAATTAACAAATTACAATTGTTGCAGATGGGATCAATAACAAGTGTCATTCCCTCATCCTGCAACATCATCAATATCTTCTTTCACTGGTATCAGAATCAACATCTTGTCTATATATGTTTCAATGCAGCTACTTTTAAAATTAAACATGTGAATATCATAAAAGCATTGCTTATAATAACTTCTGCTTGTGTTAAAAACTCAACTTTTTTGTCAACTAACAAACGAATGATTTACAGCTAAGGTTTATGCACAAGCAACAAAAGAGTTCATAAACATCAAATAAGAAATTTTTCGTCCCCAACATTCAATAAAAAACTTTGAAGCGAATCTCTCTTACCCCTTCTACCAAATCAGCAACTCCAGCTCCAAACGTTCTAAAAATATAATCGTAGCTCAAAAACGAATCGTCAAGGGTGTCGTGCAGAAGTCCTGCAGCAACCACAGTGGAATTGGCACCAATCATAGCCAAAAACACCGCGGTTTCCACACAATGTTGCAAATATGGATCGCCACTGGCACGCATCTAAAACAAAAAGAGAACCCACATCACCACCAGAAAAAACCATCCAAAAACAACACAAACCAATTTCAATCCTCTATTACCTGCCCTCTGTGTGCTTTTTCGGCCTCGTAAAAGGCCTTGATCACGAAATCCTCACAGAAGATCTTGTGCCTCAACTGTGCAGCAACAAGGAACTCCTTCGCGTAAGACTGCAGTTCTACATCAGCTAAACTGTCCTCCATGTTGAACGTCAATTCATCAGCCAAACCACCATGTTCTTCGACTCGAAAACTCGGGGAATCGTAATCCACACACGATCCCAACGCATTCCTCACGAACCCAGTAAACAACCCATTTGTACCCTTAAGAGAATTTTGGTAATTCACACTCGCGTCGATCTTTTCGCGGGAAATTCGTATAGGAGGACTGCTTCTCGAATACGAGCCACTCGAAACCGGGCCCTGGAACACCGAGACGGGGCTCTGGTCCCTCTTCAACGACGACGAACAGGCGCCGCCGCCGCAGCCGGAGAACTTCAAGTATCCGAAGGAGCTGCTCAGCTCCTTCAACTCTTCTCCTCTGCTGTGACTGTGACTGTGACAGCCCATCTCCGGAGGCGACGAGAACAGGCACGAGAGCCCGCCGACCACCGGCTTCTGCGATGGCGTCGCCGACGTCGTAGACGGCGACGAGGCAGAGGAGGACGATCTCGCGGAGCTCAGCTCGAAGTCGTACGTCGTGTGGGCGTTGATCTGGTGCGTCGTGGAGCACACGCTGCTCGGTGGGCTTGCATACAACGCTATTGCAGGAACCGCCATGCCCGGCATCGAAAATCAGAGTGTATAAAAAATTCTTCAAAAGCCTGCGATTTCGAACACGACGCCCACCCACCACCCAGATCACGAAACCCCACTAATTTCTTCAACACAATCCGAAAGAAGAAATAAAATGACAGACTCGAGAGAAAATGTATAAAGATATATATGTATATATACAGATTTTTTTTAAAAAAGAAAAAATTCACAAAATAACAGAAAACCTGAAGAAAATTTGAAAAATTTCCAAAAATCTAAACCTGAAATTAAATAAAAGTCAAAGAAATTTTTTTTTTTTTTTTTTTTTTTTATGTAGAGAGTTGCTTCTTCTTTGTGTCTTCTTCTATGATTTTTCTATGAAAAAATTTTCTCTCTCTTTCTCTTTCTGCGCTATTATGCGGTCACTGGCTAGAAAATAAAATACCGAAAGTACGATTTTGCCCTTGCACTATACCAGAAATAACGGTAATGTACAAGCCACTATTTAAAAATTTAAACTAAAAAGAAAAAAAAACGATTTACGAGTACATCCAACAGCTACTGACATCGATAAGTTTATTATTTTGTTTTTTAAAAAAGTTATTTTTTTAATATACTTGTAAAATATTTTAAAAAAAACCAACTAAATATTAGATAAGGAGTGGATTATTTCAATAATGTTCGAGTTCGACTTCTAATATATTCAATCTTTATATTGGTAGAGTGCATATGTAGCCAGTCTTTAATGACCTTCCAAATTGAGTGGGAATTACTCTCATACCAATGTACATGAAAACTACCTGTAGATTAAACTAAATTTAAGATTTATATTTTATTTTAAAGAATTTTTTTAATCATATCCAGAACATTTACTCCGACAATAATCGGAGAAATTTACTCACATAATTAAATTTTTATAGATAATAATGAGAATAATATGTATACTATTTAGATATTGTACCCTGATAGCTTCAAATCTTCTTCCCTTTTTCTAACTAATATGCTATTCCTCCACCAATTTTCAGATCTGCTCCACCATAAATTGTTGATACGATCTTTACACTAAATCTTCCCTTCCCATTTATAGTTGTTATGATTATAGAAAGATTGAGAGACAATGTTCAGATTTTCTTCCCTTTTGTAGCTAATTTAATGGATATATATATATATATATATATATATATATATAATGGTTGGTTCTAATATAGGGCTGTATATAGTTTTAGTTGTCGGTTAATTTTTATTTAAATACTGAATATATCTGAATTTTTTAAAAAATTAAATATAAACTTTGAATAAAAAAATATTATAATTATAATTTAGTGATTAGGTATTAAGTGATAAGCCAGTATTTTTAACCTTTTATTTTAAGTTATTTTTTAATATTTTTAATTTGTACGTGTTCAATTCACACACATTAAGTATTAAGTGAAAAAAAATAAACGATTCCTTATAAATTTTTAAAAATATATAATAAATAAATATTATATTAAGCATATCCATTTATAGTCCAAGTGGTTAGTACATTTTTCTTTCACTTTAGTGATGCACGGTGAAAATTGAACCCTTATCGCTGAAGTAGAAAGACGGTACAGTAACTATTTTACTATAAGTGGACGTGAGTCACTAAACTTATCTTAAAACCTAAAATATTTTCTTTGTGTCATTAATAATTGTAGTCAATGAACTTATCCTCTTAATCTTTTATTAATTATTATTAAATCCAATGTTGGATAAACCATGGCGTCGGAACTACATTATTTATTTTGAATTAAATATTTCATTATTCCTTTTGATGCTTTGTATTGAAGCAAATCAGTATAAAATGATTGTTTTTTTATTAAAAAAAAGGGTGATGAAATCAGCTGCTTTTGGTGCATGGCAAGTTGGGTAGGGGTCCTAGGGGACCACCATCTGATATTTGTTTCTTTAATAATTTTTGGGTACAATTTCATATGGATAGTGCGTCAGTCACTTCGTGGATCAGGATTCAGGAATTCACTGAATCTTTCTTGAAAAACAAATATAAAAATCTTGATTACTTTTGTATGGTTGTGATTTTGTGAGACCCACACTGATGTATCAATGGACTGATCTGATATCAAATGGCTGTTATTGGGTTGTGATTAAGCAAAGATTCACAATTCAATGTAAATATCTCTAAATATTAAAAAAAAAAAACACACATAGATAGATTAAAATTTAACGGAATCAAACACTATATGTATCATCGTCTGAATATCTGTATCTGCAAATTAGATGTTACTTGCTTTGTATAATTGATTACTATATTTTAATACCAATTACAAAATTTATTCAAAATAAAATAAATTTTCTAATTTACCAGATGGATTGTGACAAAACTCTTTTAATATTAAAAACATTTTGAGAAACCTAGAATAAATTTAACATTAAAAAAAAACATAACAAACCTAGATTATTAGAGAAGTGATCAATAAATGATATTATTCAAGTTTATATACGTTCGGGGCGAATTTAGGGAGGGGTCAATAAATTTTATACCATTCAAGTGCATTCATGCTAGAAGCGAATTTAGAGCTAAAAAATATTATTTTATTTTTACGTTAACCCCGCTTAATATTATATTTTATTACTTTGATCCTAAATATAATTTTTTAATTCTATTCTTATTTACACCAACTCTCGGTTAAGTTAATTGTACACATAATACATCTTTCTTCATATTAGTTAAGACTTCTTTAAGATTACGGAAGAAGTTAATATAGACCACCCTTTAAGTGTTCGATACAAAACTGGGAACCAATTGACGGTGGGTGTCCATTTTATAAATATATTATTTACCTAAACAAAATTATAAATTTAAAAAGAAAAACTGGAGGGGCAAAACGGACAATAAACAAAAAAAGAAGACAGGTGGTAAATGATAGTTACATGTCACCCCGCCTATTTTCAACCTCTAGAAAGATTGGAAGTCCATCCATGATAAGTACCCACACAACCACGATTGACTTGAAAAAATAATAATAATAAATAATTTAATTTCGCTTTGATTTTTTTGTTTTTTATTTTGTTTTTTTTCTTTTAAATTCACAGTTTCGCGAAGACTGTTGGCGGCACGTGGCGTGTAAAATACCGACATTCAAGCCACATGGTCAGCTCGCGAGCCGTTCACGTGTCGTCTAGTGACTGCCACTTGCTTCGGGTCACAGTCCCGGGTACTGTTATACTCGAAGCCGGAAGCACGTGCTCTTGGTCCACTGTTACCGACCCGGTCAGCCGACTCGGCTGGCTGCCCAACTACCTCCCGCCTTCCGCAATTTTAGGTGGCGTCGTTTTATGGTATATTCAATCAAATTCCGGCACGTTATTTGGACGTTAAAATTAGATCAGAAGTCTACCAAAATATATTAAGATTAAGTATTTTTGAATTATTGAAGCAGTATAAAATAGAACAATATAAAGACTATTTAAATAATATCAGATTAATTAAAAATCTGTTCGGTAATTCTCACAATATCAAAATCTGTTAAAATCAAACATTTTAACCATTGCTTAATATGGTTCGGTGGCAAAGATGCTGATTCAGCCTGGTAATATCCCAAATTCTAGTCGTCAATACCATAAATAGTATGTAAAAAAAAAAAAATTTAAGTACATTAAATATTATAAAATATAACTTGAACAGTTCTCTCTCTCTCTCTCTATATATATATATATATGCAATTTGTACATAAAGTTTTTTAAATGTATACATACATCCAAGGTGAGAAAGCAATATTATTGATAAATCTTTTATATGATTATTGATAAATCTTTTATATGATAATTGACTCTTAATAATAAAAACTGTATCTTTTATACTTTCTCCTATTTTTCAATCAATAGTCAATTGTTTCAACCAAATGAGTTTTGACATTTAAACGGAGAAAAAATGTTAATAAATCTAAACTTGAAAATGATTGAGCTTATACATAGACATATTCATACATGTATACCATTATAAGCAATTTTTACAAATACAAATTATTCTACGTATTTTAATTCACTATTGTTTGAGTGGTCATGTAACTCCCACTACAGATTTATAATGAGATTTCAAGTTTTACCTTATACATAATATATATATAGAGAGAGAGAGAGAGATCTTTCCTTGTATTATGAGAATAACTATCTAATTCGAGCTAATAATACTTGATTTCTATAATTCTCCACAAATCCTTAACCCGTTATCAATTTTTTATAAAATTAAATCTACACATGCAATTTTGGATAAGAAATTTGTTTTGTATTTTTTTTAGAAGTATTATAATTAATTTAATATTGGAAAAAAAAACAACTCAAACCCATAATATCAATGATATAAATATGATGAGTATATTACTGAGTCGCTCTCATGTCGTTTCGTCTAATCTTTTCCTAATTAGGGGTTTTTAAGAATGTGCATAAAAAAAAATAAAAAAAAAAGCAGTTTCATGTGTGAAAAAATTGTGTTCGAAAGCAATCGGTGTGTCCACAAAACGTGCAAGCTAAGTGCGAGTTGCTCACACGCATGTCACACTCCAAAATTTTTTTGACTTATTAGAAAAGTGCTTTCTAACTAGAATAAGCAATTAATTACTTGAAGGGATTTATTTATTTGCAAGTCTACGTTGCGTGTGCACAAACGATAATTAAGGATAATTACTCCATCAAATAAAAGAATATCCTATGACAATATGAGATTGACATGCATATAGTGGGAATCGAAGCCCTCACCACTGAGGTGGGAGGGAGTTGTACTAACCACTTTACTACAAGTGGATGCGCGTTTGTCTCTCACACTTACACCCTTGAAGTTGTTACTTCAAACCGTATTTTCCTCTTCGAATACAAAATTAATTGTAATAATTATATATATATATATATATCATACATACATACATATATATATAAAACAAAAACAAAATATTATTATACGGGTCCTATCGAGATTAATCACTAAACACACAGTTCGGTTATCTACTCCTATAACGTGAGACCTCTACTCTCACAATAAGGAGAGAAAATTACCTACATATGCTGATAAATGCATATGGAGGAACTTGAACTCTCACCATTGAGGTGGGATGAAGGTGCACTAACCACTCGGACAATAAGGGATAATAATTTAAGAGTCTACAAACATTATCATTTAAAATGTTTTCTCATAATTATCTCTTTAAGGACTATACAAATGATGTAGAGTTGTTAAATATGTTACTATATACATATATAAATTATCAACTGTGAGATCCCATACATTTTTTTTCTTCGTATATGTAACATTACAAAATTGATTGTAGAATATTATAGAGTGAAAATTGTAACGTTATACAGTGAAAAGATCAATGTTGCAATGTTACGATGTGAACTCTACGACTCTACAAGGTCGAATTCCACATAAAAAAATGTATGGCATCTCGTAGATGATATGATCTCTCTCTCTCTCTCTTGCTCTATGTACACACGCGTGTGTAATATGATATGTCCATGTGATTAAAGAAAATATATTATTCTGTTTGTAACTGAAATTTTTAAGACTTAAGGTAATAGTTGAAATTATAATTTTCACATGAACTTTTAGTCAAATTCGATGTGCACTTTTCCCTCCATATGATTTAGGGAAGTCTAGACTTACCTTACATGTAAAAATGCCATTGTGGAAGACCCCTCCGCTCTTTTATTGTGAGATTAGTTTTTTAGGCAACGTTTGTATTGTTTAATCCAAGTAAGTCTTGATAAAACCCCGACGCTTAAATCTCGATAGAAATCCAGTTTTATTATGAGAATATATATTCGGGCTACACTTGTATTACTTTATTTAAGTAAATTCTTGTAAAATATTAACCTTATTGTGAAAGTAGCTATACGAGTTTATAGTATTTGATCGACAATGTAGACTTAAAATTGTTCATTTTCTTAAAAAACAAAAAAAAAACTAATTGATATTAAATTCATTTTGGGCTTTCAATCAATAGCGATTTGGGTCTGGGGGGACATTAACTATGGGCCTTGGTTTTGTCATGAAATTGTCCACTTTTAGAAAAAAAGCCCTTCTAAATTGGGCTTAGTAGTGGGCTCTGATTCTTACTAGGCTTGGGCTTATCCAAATATTTTTTTTAAAAAAAAATTATACTTGATAACTTTTCATTTAATGAATATGAGGGTGAGATGATAAGCTCGTTTTTTAACAGTTTCAATATTTTGTTTTCTTTTGATTAACAATTATCCTAGAGATAATTCACCATGCTTTTATTATTAAATGCCCTTAAATAGAATTACATTTATATATGAATTTAGATTCATTGTCACGATTATTATAATCAAATAGTTTTTTTAAAAAATAATGTACCCATAATGGCCTTCTATTTGTCGGGCAAAAGTGTGAGATGGTATACTCGTCTCGTGGACGGTTTTCAATATAGTTTTTTTTCTTAATTCAAAGATTATCTAAAAGATAAATTTTAACGATAAGAATAAAATTGCATATATGCATGAGTTTAAATTCATTATCATGATCACAATTAATAACTTTATGAAAATAATGCACATGTGATAATTAACTATTTAGTGTCTCGATGTAAGAATGAGACGGTATGTCGATCTCATTGATAGTTTTCAATGTTTTTCCTTTTCTTTTAATTCACATATTTTCCCCTGAAGAAAGAAGTTAATGAGACAGATTTATCACGTCATCAATACATTTATTAAATATAATTACATTTATGTATGAATTTAAATTCACTAACACGATCCCATTTAATAGTCATTTAAATAATTGCACGTGTAGTGGATATCTATTAAAATTACATAAGGGTGAGATGATAATGATGTATACTCGTCATAGTGAAAGTTTTAATAATTCGTATTTACGGCATACTTGTTGAATTATAACTGCATTGTATATAAATTTAAATTTACAATTACGATCACGATCACGATCACGATCACGATCACCATCAATATTTTGCTTAAAAGAATGTCCACACAATAACTTTCTATTCTACGAACATAAATATGAAATGGCATGCTCGTCTCATTGATTGTATTTATACGGAGAAAGCGTTTGACGATACAATTTCAGTACATTAATAATTTTCTAAAAGCATGTATACCTAATAACGTTTTATTATAAACACGTAAGGATAATATAGTACGTTTGTCTCGTGGGACGGATAAGATGCTGCCACGTGTGCATCCACCTCCGATTCAACGAAATCCAAAGCACATCATCACCACGCATAGGTGCATTTTTAAAATCAGAAGGGTATTTTGGTAATTGGGAAGCCACTATAAAATTATCCTCTTCTTCTAAAAGGCCTTGGCTGCTGCTCTCACATATATTTCCTCAAAACCTGAAAACAAAAACCGAAACCTATTAAAATTTAAAATCCAAATCCGAATCCAAAACCAAAACCTAGGGTTCCTCTCTCTTACAAAAACCCTAGCCATCCACAGATACACATTTATATCTCTTGAATATTCATCTGATCATTAAGTGTATGTATAAGGTAAGCTCTCAAAAACCCATCTTTGAATACTGCTCCTAAGTATCTGAAAAACCCAGAAAAAAAATTGAAAAAACAAAGATAAGAATCAAAGCTTTATTGGAGATTTGATCACAAAGTGAGGAAAAATTTTCTTAGTGTTTGGTTTTTGAGCAGTTTAAGACTATGGATGATCTCGAAAAAGCCATACTTTTTAGCTTTGATGAATCGGGTGCTGTTGATTCTGTGTTGAAGTCACAAGCAGTGAATTACTGTCAACAGTTTAAGGAGAACCCATCAATATGCACTGTTTGCATTGAGAAGCTCTGTTTTTGCAAGATTGTTCAGGTTCAGTTTTGGTGTTTACAGACTTTACATGAGGTTATTAGAGTTAAATACGCAGCGATGAGCTCGGAAGAGAGAGGTTTTGTTAGGAAATCCGTGTTTTCGATGGTTTGTTATGAGTCTATTGATGAGAAGAGTGCTGTTAGGGTTTTAGATAGTCCTGCATTTATAAAGAACAAGCTTGCACAAGTACTGGTTACTTTGATTTATTTTGAGTACCCGATGATTTGGACTTCTGTTTTTGTTGATCTTTTGCCACATTTAAGTAAAGGGTCTGTTGTGATCGATATGTTTTCTCGGGTTTTGAATGCCCTGGATGATGAATTGATAAGCTTGGATTACCCTCGAACTGCTGAGGAAACGGCAGTGGCTGCGAGAGTGAAGGATGCAATGAGGCAGCAATGTGTGGAACAAATTGTTAGAGCATGGTATGACATTGTGTCACTGTATAGGAATTCTGATTTTGAGGTTTGTAGTAGTGTTTTGGATTGTATGCGGAGGTATATTTCTTGGATTGATATTAATTTGATTGCAAACGATGCATTTATTCCTTTATTTTTTGAGTTGATTTTGGCAAATGGGTTGTCGGAAGAATTCCGTGGTGCAGCTGTGGGGTGTGTTTTAGCAGTGGTTTCTAAAAGGATGGATCCACAATCGAAACTAAGCCTCTTAAAAAGTCTCCAAATAAGTCGGGTTTTTGGGTTGGTGAAAGAGGATGGTGAATCGGAGTTGGTTTCAAAAGTAGCTGAATTGCTTACTGGGTATGCGGTGGAGGCTCTAGAGTGTGTGAAACGGTTGAATTCAGAAAATGCTAATGTGGTTTCAATGGAGCTTTTGAATGAAGTTCTGCCGTCGGTATTCTATGTGATGCAGAATTGTGAGGTGGATTCAACATTCAGTATTGTCCAATTCCTTTCAGGTTATGTGGCCACTATGAAGAGTTTTTCTCCATTGAGGGAGGAACAACTTTTGCATGTGCGTCAGATATTGGAAGTTATTTATACACAGATTTGTTATGATCCCATGTACCGAGATAATCTTGACGTTTTGGATAAGATTGGGATAGAAGAAGAGGACAGAATGGTGGAGTTCAGAAAGGATTTACTTGTTTTGCTGCGGACTGTTGGTCGTGTAGCCCCTGAGGTTGCTCAGGTATTCATCAGAAATTCATTAGCTAGTGCTGTTGTATCTTCACCAGACAGAAACGTTGAAGAGGTGGAAGCTGCACTTTCCCTTTTGTATGCACTAGGGGAGTCTATGAGTGACGAAGCTATGAAAACTGGATCTGGACTCTTGAGTGAGTTGGTTCCAATGCTTTTACAAACAAGACTCCCTTGCCATTCCAATAGGCTAGTTGCACTTGTATATTTAGAAACAGTAACGAGATATATGAAGTTCATTCAGGAAAATAATCAGTATATTCCTATGGTTCTGACTGCTTTTCTTGACGAGAGGGGTATACACCATCCAAACATTCATGTGAGTCGTAGAGCTAGTTATTTGTTCATGAGGGTTGTGAAACTGTTGAAGGCAAAGCTTGTCCCTTTCATAGAGAAAATTTTGCAGGTATTATTCGTGTCTTCTACTTTTAATTAATTGCATCATAAATGTGTTTTTTCCCTCTCTCCTGATTTCTTCTTATTGGCAGAGCCTGCAAGATACAGTTGCTCGGTTTACAAGTATGAACTATATATCAAAAGAGCTTTCAGGATCTGAAGATGGCAGTCACATCTTTGAGGTATTTGGTCCCCTGCTTCTTATATATATAGAAAAAAAAAATTCTCCAAAGTGGGTTTTAGTGTTTTTTTTTTTTTTTAATAGTTGTGCTAACTTTTACAGGCAATTGGTTTATTGATTGGGATGGAAGATGTACCACTGGCAAAGCAATCTGATTATCTCTCTTCATTGCTCACGCCTCTTTGTCAACAGGTTACAGTTATTAACTCTATGCTTGTTTAGGAATCTTTTATCCCAATGTAGTTCAAATGGTTAAACTTGTAACTAGTTGATGTTTGATGTACATATTCTGAGGTGTTTTTGTCAACGTATTTACGTGCCTGACACTGTATTTAATTCATATTTGACGCGTAGTACTGTGAGCAATGCTATAGATATATGCTTTCTAAAGAGCTCTTGTTTGTATTCAGGTTCAAGCATTGCTTCTGAATGCAAAAACATTAAATCCAGAAGAATCTCCTGCAAAAATCACAAACATCCAGCAAATAATCATGGCTATTAACTCTCTTAGCAAGGTTCTTTTCTCCATCCTTTGATTTTGTAAATTGATAATAGTAAATTGCTTTTCATCTTAGGTAACACCTGCATGGCTTGCTAATTACTGTGCGACTATTTACTAATATCAATTTTAGTTTTGATATCATTATTCTTTCAGCATGTTTATTTGTTTGAACCTACGCATTTTGTCAAGATATTTCAATTTCGGTTTGTTCTTCTTTTCCTTCATCATGTTCTTCTAAGCAATTAACTGAGAACAAATAATGAGATTATTATTTTTCTTTTTTGAAGTTCCCTTTTGTGATATGGTTGTTAATTGGAGTTTCGACTTCATAAACCTGCAGTTTATCCTCACAATGTGTGTTTGTGATCCAGGGTTTCAGTGAGCGTCTAGTAACCGCTAGCCGTCCTGCAATTGGTCTCATGTTTAAGCAGGTTGGCATAATGTCATTTTATTTTTCTGAACTTTTTTATTGTCAAGTCTTGTAATAAAGTTTAAGAAAAGCTTATGACCATTAGTTTTACATTATTTATTAAGCTCAGAACACCTGTTGTCATTCCTAAATGATTTTCAGAGGTTTTCTTTTCATTTTTCATTCTTTTTTTGTGTGTGATCCAGACATTAGACGTGCTCCTTCAAATTCTTGTCGTATTTCCAAAGATAGAGCCCTTGAGAAGCAAGGTAGGAGTTAAATATGGGACCATGAGAGTACTTTCCTTGTTTCATTGATTGCACATATTGCCTAAAATTATGGCTTTGGTATTCACAGGTCACATCATTCATACATCGAATGGTGGACACGCTGGGAGCATCTGTGTTTCCTTATCTCCCTAAGGCATTGGAGCAGTTGCTTGCAGAAAGTGAGGTACTGTAATAACAGTTTTTAGAAATCCTTTCTTTTCTGGAGTTAAAGTTCAACACTTAAGAGAAGATAATATGCTCTTTACAGTTTTTATTAGCTTTTTTTTTTTTTTTTTTTGCTATTATTGTTGCTTGTGTGGGGTGGGCAAATGAGCACATAAGCCTCCTTGTCACTGATTCATAACTCTTTCCGCAATTGGTTCCGCAATTTTCAAGTCCTCCTTGTCACTGGCCTCCTTGTCAATTCATAACAGAGTACCTTGCAAAACTTGCTTTCTAAAGGGTGGCCACATGTCTGAAAACTGATAGTCTGTTCTGTATCTGTTAGAACTGCACTGCTGTTAGATTTGCTGCACATTACTTATGGATATATGTATTTGTGCACAGTTGCAATGCTACACCCTGTGAATTTTTTTACTTTTGTCCATTTGCTAGGAATATGAGGGAAAACCTCTATTGAGTTTTGTGTAGCCTTTTTGATACTAATCCTAACAGTTTTTGTAGCTAGGATTGGCTTGTCCTCCCTTCACTTGTATATGGTTTCTTGGTTTAATGATATTTTGATGTCTTTTGTTAAGAAAAAAAAGAGTACAGAGGGAAAACCAAGCAAAGCAAAGCATTAGTAGTTTTAAACTGGACTTGATTATACTTCTGCTCTGTTCTTCCTCCATTTCTCTTTTGTATATTCTTAAATTTTGATTTTGACTTCCTTTTGTAATTACAGTTGTCACATATAGGTTCTAATTACTTAATTCAGTTTTGTTGGTTAGGACTTAATGCATCTTTGGTCCTCATTAAAAAAAATTTCTACCATATATCGAATAAAAAAAAATTAGACAAAACATTAGAAGTTTCTCTCATTAATATGTTTATGTGATTATGATTATTGTGCTAATTCTGACCCAAGTGTGACATCAATTGTCTACTCACGAATTATTTTGTGATATTACTGATTTTGGATATTTTCATGTTGCAGCCAAAGGAACTTGCTGGCTTTCTTGTTTTACTCAATCAACTTATATGTAAATTCAACACTTCGGTGCATGACATATTGGATGAAGTATTTCCTGCCATTGCTGGTAGGATATTTAGTATTATACCGACGGATACACTTCCTTCAGGACCTGGAACCAATACTGAGGTATAGCAATGTACTTATTTCTCTAAACTTTTTAAACAATGATTGCTTTGTCATTCATCAATAGTGTTAGTTACCTTAAGTCAAAAAATAGGGTTGTGTACTTATTTCAACGGTTGAAGCTTTGTTAAATGAAATATCTTGTTGGAAGCTTTATTTAATGCTTTAAAGTACGAGTTTATATATATATATATATATATATATATATATGTTTGAAAGTATGTGTTTATATTAATAGTCAGGAATGTATCTTGGTTGCAAGGTTGGTCCTCTACTCTGCTCCAAGCCTATATTGCATATACCAATTTTCCAACTTGTAATTTAAGACTCCACTCTTAACATATCAAGTAACTTTGTTGAGACGTTTCTCCCTTTTTCTTTTTTCTTGTAGGAAATGCGTGAAGTGTTAGAGCTTCAGAGGACACTATATACATTTCTTCATGTGATAGCCACTCATGATCTTTCTTCGGTGTTTATTTCTCCCAAAAGTAGGGGCTACTTGCAGCAGATTATGCAATTGTTATTGTATACATCTTGTAATCATAAGGATTATCTTGTGAGAAAGGTGTGTGTAACACTTCCAAGTTTTCATTCTTTCGCTCCATTTGGGTCTTCTTCATTTTGATCTCAGATGGATTGCAATTTCTAAAATGATAGAATAATGACTGAATCTAAACTTTTCCATGTATAGGCATGTGTGCAAATATTTATTAGGTTAATCAAAGATTGGTGTGCCAGGCCTCATGGTGAAGAAAAGGTTCGTCTTTCTGCCAAAATTCTCATATCTTAATTATGTTGAGAATATTTACCGTCTTTGATGGGGTTAATTATTAATGCACGTAGGTACCTGGTTTTCAAAATTTTATGATGGAGGTCTTTGCGATGAATTGCTGTTTATACAGTGTTCTTGACAGATCTTTCGAGTTTGGTGATGCAAGTACCGTAAGGATAATATTTTTATTTTTGTTTTTTCTATTTCTATTTCTTTCATTGTTTGAAAATATAGCTTGCAATGATGAAAGAATGTAAAGATGTTAGGGTAATATTCTTGGCAAAAAGAAGGAAAAAAAAAAAGGGTTTTTAGTTGGTATGACTTTGTGCAAGCAGCAAACACCCATGAAACTGAGATGTTGATCAGTCTGAAAATTGATTTTGATTTTTTATGCTCGTTGAAAACTTTATTGAGCTTATTCTTGGTAATTCCTATTTATGTTATTCTGGACCTGTGGCAGCTTATTCTGTTCGGAGAAATTGTTTTGGCTCAGAAGGTCATGTATGAGAAGTTTGGCAATGATTTTCTTGTTCATTTTGTATATAAAGGCTTTTCTTCTGCACATTGCCCACAAGATTTGGCAGAGCAATATTGTCAGAAATTGCAGGTACGGAAATATACTGCACAGCCTTTTCTTATATAACATAGGGACTATTATTACCATGGATCTTGTGTTCTTATGCACGCATCCTAATTCGATAGTGTGTTGTTTGTAGTATTTGTGTGTGCGGTACTATTTGAAGCTTATGCAACTGCTTTTGGGTGTATTATTCATATATATATATATATATGAATAAAATATGATTTTTCTTGGTTCTTTATGAGGTGCAGCCCCCTTTGTGTATGATCTGGTTTCTGAGCTGAATTTCGAGGGTTCAAATAAGTATCTTTTCATTCCTACATGTTTGGTCAATCTCTGTTATTCAAATAATCATTCTGCATTTTGCATTTGACTGGCTGCTCGCCAAGCTAGAGCCAGTCCTTTTGGCTTTCAATACGAGTCTTGTTACTGTCTTGCTAAATTAGCAAGGATGTTAAACAGATCGAGCTTAGTCATCCTAGAAATGTAGCACTCTTAGACAAACCCTGGGTTTAAATTCATTGAAAGAGGACTGTCTTGCATGTTATGGCCGTACACGTACCATACAGGAATGAAGTGCACTAATCTTTTCCGTGCTCCTCTGAATCTTTGTCTTACAGGGTAATGATTTTAAGGCATTGAAATCATTCTATCAGTCACTGATTGAAAAATTAAGACTCCAACAGAATGGAAGCCTTGTTTTCAGATAGCAGCATCAGAACAACAATCCAATTCGTGTTTTACTGATTTTAGCAATCCAGTTTTTGTTCGCCTACAGGTATGTTGTTGCATCTTGCTGTCAGATTGTTTTTATTTCAAAATCTTTTATGTCGTATTTACTATAGTTTATGTTGCAGGATTTCTTTCTGTAAATATCAGTTTATGTCCATTCAGAGGACGATGAGGTACGGAAAAGGAAATTCTTCTCTGTTCGATTTGCCTTTCGTCAACTGATTATAAGAGTGACTGATTATTCCTTTAATTTGATTCTTGCAGTTGTAGATTTTCGGCAAAAGGGTTTTTGATCGTGAAAAAGTTCGTGGAGTCGTAATCATTTTCATTTTCGTTTTTTTTTTCCCTTTTCAATTTCCCCCTCTTTCAAGTTAAATGTGTGCATTTGACCTGTTTTTCCATGTATTATATGGCCATGGTTGGTACAACGGATTTTTGCATGTAAAATTATTGTAGTTACAACTTTTTTTTTTTCCCTCAAAGTAATTTAGCAAGAAATTGAATCAATGTTCTTACAATCTTCAAGTACATTATAGAGAAGAATCTTAGTTTGTCCCAACAAAAACATCCAATGATGCCTCCTCCAATGGGAATGATGTAAAAATCATCGTCGTGGCATCATTTAAATCATCGAGTAATGATAGACATTTCACATTTATATCCTAACTTGTTCTCAATTCATGATGTATTAATTAATATATATTAATAATAATTTAATTTACTCATCATATTTTGTGTAAATACAATTGTAATATTATGAGTTGAGATATAAAAATGCAATGTCTAATATTACTCATCCAATAAAATATTAATTGTTCACTAATATTACTACAGGTACTCATGCGTGTACGTGTAGTGTGATGTAAGACTTATAGTATTATTTATTATATTATTTTATGATTTATATAGTATTTTTTTTATTTTTATTCAATTTATTTAAGTAAAAGTTTTCCTTTTAGAGCACACATGAAGAGATCTGTAAGGTAAAACTCTTTATATATAAAGCTTCATTGACATGAACAAAGTAAGCTTTAATTATAATAGTGTGCATTATTTACTCTATTCTCGTTCATTTTTCTTTATTATGATTTATTTTTTTTTATCGTGATTTACTAATATTAATTATTAAAAATATAGTTTGTATATTTATTTTTATAACGGAAGATATTTACTCTTTTTATAATAAAAAAAAAAAAACAAGTGATTTTTTTTTTTTTTTAAAATATGTATGGAAACCTCTTCCTATTTACATGCGGAGCTATCCAAACCGTGAAAGTAGTGTTTGGATCTCGGCTGTTCTAAACAAAAAGGCGTGTTTAGAACTAATGACATGATCTTTTGTGATCTTTATGAAACATGATTTCATGTAAATCAGACAGTAAAGTCGTTTTTTGGATTTTAAATTGTTTTATTAAACATTAATCTCTTTTTCTTGATTGTGATTTTGATGCAATCTTTTTTTTTTTTTTTTTATTTTGTCAAAAACCCCATCATTATTTTAACTCTTTTTTTTCATTGGTATTTTTTGGTGGCTTATATTAATGCGTTTTCTCTGTAGCAGCCTTTTCAAATTTCCATCAAATCATCAACCTCATGAAAATGTGACTATGATTAAATTTAAATTTTTTTTTAAAAAAATTAATAAGTCGGCACAAGATTTAAACACGAGATTTTTTTTTTTTTTTTTTAGAAAAAAGTGCAACTTTATTAGACAGAAAAATCTTAAGCAAAGTAAAATGACACAATTTAATTATCTTTTAACTTAAGGTAAATATTAATCGGACCCATTTAACTTTTATAACGTGTTTTTTTTTTAACTCATCATATGAAATTACAAAATATGAAATTAAAAAGAAGTTGTAATTTGTAATAAAAAAAAAAATCAAAAATTCACACAAAAGACTTTGATTAGAACATATATATTGAATTCATTGCACATTGAGTTGACAATAAATTGCCATTTTTATTTTTCTGCCAATATTTTCCAACGACTATGGTGTACACTTTTTTGGAAACTAAAAAAGTACAGAAAAAAATGAGAACAAAGAATAATGATTTATTTATTTTTGTTAAAAAATTAAAAGGTTTGATTTCTTTTTAGAATCATCCAAAATTGACTTAAAACTTATTTCATATAATCCTTTACAATATTGATTTATAACGGGATAAATATAAAACGAAAATAGTTTATCGTAAGATTAATTTATATGTGTGTATTAATAATTATCTGGTGGGGATTCCTGATTTGTATCGATGCAAATTGCATAGTGTAAATCGATCCCACATCTGAAACTTTTAAGAGTGTATTATTAAGTACGTACCACAGATCTACTCATAAACTTAAGTCCCATTTGCGAATTTACAAACATATGTGGGTGGTTTTTTTCTTTTAATGTGAAAGTTAATGTTTCTCGTTACGAGGATAGATATCGCATCGCGTATTTAATAATTGCTCTCAGTAAACCTCAACATATTTATAATTAATCTTGTAATTGTACAATTTCAAAAAGTACGTGCTCTTTATATAAGATATTATTCAAAAAATAATTTTCTTTTATAAGATCACTTTAAAGCATATGATTACGTGTTTAGAATGGCTAATTGACTAATCACTAAGGGAAGGTCACTTTTTAGATAAATTAATTGTTTAATTTTATTTTTGTTGACTAATTTTATAGTTAATTGTTTAATAAACATTGTAGTTTCAGTCATAAATGGCAATGTCGATTCTATAATTTGTTTTAACCTTCTTTTTAAGCAATTGAATTTAATTAAAGGGTTGATGTCATTGACAATGATTTGGGGTGACAAAAAAATTGTTTAATCATTTCCTATAAGTTAGTCATATATAAAAAGAAAACTAATCATAATTAATAAAAATTATCAAATACGGACGTCCAAGCTTTTTTAAAATTTGCACTTGTATTATTCTACATAGAATCAGGGATAGAACGAGAAAAGGAAAATTGGAGGGGCCGTGGCGCAAAATTCTTAGTTTATTACTATATATAATTTATTTTTTTATATTTAAATTAAATATATAAAAAAAATTTTAAAATTTTTTAGAGGATCGGGGTCGCCCACCCCCCTGGCCCGGCATAAAACAATGGTTAGGCCCTGTTTGACATAGCTTTTACTTCTGACTTTTGACTTCTTGAAAACTCTTCCTGCAAAAGCCATATATTTTGACTTTGCCAGGAAGAGCTTTTAAAGCTTAAAAGCTCTTCTACTGGAACATCCAAACACTTTCAGAAGAGCTTTTGAGCTTGAAAAGTTAAAATAGGCTTCCAAAAGCCTTGCCAAACAGGCCCTTATTCTACCCAAAACAATAACCAAAAGACAAAATTTTTCATTTTCGTCTAGATTCATTTAATAAATGAGAATTTAAATTTTAAATTGTAAAATGTACTTAAGAAAATCTAATTTTGCTTTAAATTGATTTTTTATTGTGATCAATTTGGATGATTTTAAATGAATTAAATTCAAGTTATATATATGAAACAAACTAACTTGATCTATTTAACTCACTAATAAAAAAAACTTGTAGTTTAAATCTTTAAAAATTTATAGAAGAATAAAAAGTTGTTAGGAGAAGTTAAGACATAAACTTCAAAAATAAATATTTTATATAAAATAAAAAATTTAGTAGCTTAACTAACATATATATATATATTTTTATTTAAAAAAAAATATTAAAAGAGAATTAAAGAGAGTGCAAGTGGTGGATATTAATAAATTAAAAACAAGTTTCATCAATGTATATATGAACTCACTTTTCTCTTTTAGTCTCCAAAAGACCAGAACATTACACACAAAGAAATTCCAATTTGGCTTATTATCAAATGAGACAACAAAGTCAAATGGCCTAATTTTTAATATACAAAAAATATATATATATATATATATATATATATATATATATATATATGAAGAAAGATTGGAAAGAAATTCATCAAATTAATTACTATTAAGCTACTAATGTTCGTACCGCTGTTCAATATGGCTTGATGATAAATAATACTCATTTAGTCTGTTAATTTCTCATATCTGAGTCGCTGCATATAGGTGGTATGTAAAAAAAAGAAAAAAAATTACTAATTTTCATAATAATATTAATTACACTTAGTGATTCCCTTATTATAGTCCAGTCTGTAAGATTTTAACAAAAATCAATGTCGAAAGATCGTTTTTATTAAATTATTGATCACTTTTATTAAAGTTTTTGAACATTTTAAAAATTTATCAAAGCTATAAACAGAGGCATTTAAAACTGTACCAATAGAATATTTTTTTTTTAATCTTTATTACTCTTCTCTTTATTTTTATTTTTAACTTTAAGGATTGTAATATATATATATATATATATATATATATATATATTATCTTTTCTGGATGACTTTTTATGACATTTATTTCATAAAATTATATAATTGTAATGTTATAAAATCAAACGTCTATATTATATATATATAAACGGAGCTTATTAAGTGGGTAAAAATCATAAAATGTGTTTATAAGTTATAAAACTAATTAAATCTAATTTCATTTTAATTGCAAAATGGGTGATCATGACTCATGAGCAAATGTAACACGCTACAACACACGTACAATGAACCAAGAAATTACTTAGAAAATAACAAAAGAATTTTAGCACACTTCCAATCAAAACAAAACAAAATCCATAGACTCGATTACTTAAAATCTCTTCCAAATTCGAAGTCAAGATGGGGCCAATTATATAATTTGTACTTTCAATCTAGTCCCAAGACTTTGTTAAGACTCTAAAATAAAGATTTATTACAAGATCGCTTAAAAGACTTTGTTCATCATTATTATGTCACTAGATTGAGATCATCTTGGATGATGGTCCAAGAACACGCTCATTCTTCAGCCGTAGAGAGACTTTTGAATTGCAAGGTACCATTACGAGCTCAATATATACGAGTGTCATGAAAAATTTGATCAATACCATTCATGATCACTTTTAACCATATCCAGAATTATGTTATGTTAAGTTTAGATAGAGGAATTATACTTCTAATTTTGATAAGAGTAAAAATTCAGATGTGGACATTTAAATACATATTATGACAACTTTAATTAAAATTATTCATGATCATTCACGATTATGTTCGGATATTTATTATATCTAAATATCTTAATCTTATATTAACTCCTTAATTTCAGATATTTACAAAGAGAAATCATACTTCTAGAATTTAATATATATTCTCAAGTTGTACTTAGCCTAAACAAAAAAAGAAAAAAATTGCCACAAGGAAAAAAAAAAAAAACAGTGGTTGGTTGTCACAAAGTCAATAATGACTTGTTTTTTTTTTTTAGCCTCAAAACCAGTAAAATCAAACAACCATTGTTTTTGTTTTCTCACTAGAACTGAAAAGCATCTAGATAGAAATTTTTTCTATATATATATATATATATACACATATCCAACCAAGTAATTTTCTCACAAACTCTCAATAAAACAAATGGCTCTCAAAAGGGTGGTCAGCTGGAGAATCATCCTCCCAAGTTGTGCAAAGGCCAGTAAAAAGAACAATTCTTCTTCAGAGCCTAATAAATCCAATATAATATCCAAGCAGGTTTCTCTCCAGAGACTGTCACTCTCTGATGTGAGCAACCCCGGGTCGCCGATTTCGCTTAGTGATCTCTCAAGCTCCCTGGTGGGATCAAACCTGCACATTTTCACACTCAAGGAGCTGAAGAAGATGACAAACAATTTTTCCAAGAGTGAGCTGCTTGGAGAAGGTGGGTTTGGACCAGTTTACAGAGGGTCCATTTGTGACAAGCTCAGGCCTGGATTGGAATCTCAGCTTGTAGCAGTTAAAAAGCTGGATTTGAATGGTTCTCAAGGCCACAAAGAATGGCTGGTAAGTCGTGTTTATACACCGTGTATTGATAGACAGATAATTCTCTAGTCAGGACACTCTTGAATCTTTTTATACAGGACCTTGGTTTTCTAGGACCGTCCTGATTAGAGAAGGACCCGTAGATAGAATCGTTTTCTACTTGTAAACTTGTTCTGAAGTTTATATGATTTTTTTTTCCAGGCTGAAGTGATATTTCTCGGACAATTGAAGCATCCCCATCTTGTGAATTTGATTGGATACTGCTATGAGGATGAGCACAGGCTTCTGGTGTATGAATACATGGCAAAGGGCAATTTAGACGATCAACTTTTTAAAAGTATACACATCATTCTCTACTTAAGTTTTTTTTTAATCAACCTTTAATATTGGGATCATAACAATAACTTAACAGAGCCCATTTTGACCAAAATCGTCCTGTATTTATAGAAGATTTATGAATCTGGGAATTTATATAGGCTGATCAAGTATTTTTCTGTTATTGATATCGAATTTTTTTTTTTTTGAATAATGTAGATTACTCTGCAACATTGCCATGGTTGACCAGAATAAAAATTGCAATAGGAGCAGCACAATGTCTGGCTTTCCTCCATGAAGAAGAACAGCCAGTCATCTACAGAGATTTCAAGGCTGCAAACATCTTACTAGACTCTGTAATTAATCTCTTCTGTTTCCAATTCCTTTCTTGCATTTTCCAGGAAAAAATTCAAAATTCTATGAGCAAACACCTCATATTTATTTCCTTCTTTTATCAGGACTACAATGCCAAACTCTCCGATTTTGGATTAGCAACAGATGGTCCACAAGGAGACGATTCTCACATCACGACCTGTGTCATGGGCACAGAAGGCTATGCAGCCCCTGAATACATAAATACTGGTACGAAGAAGCCGCAGGGCAATCAGATTGTTTTCAAAAACTGTTTTCTGTTCTACAAATCTAAAAAAATAAGGAAGAAAAAAATTGAAATTTTGTATAATTTCCTGAAATGGGTTTTTTGTAGGTCACTTGACAACTATGTGTGATGTTTTTAGCTTCGGAGTGGTGCTTTTAGAGCTGCTAATGGGGAAGCGGTCCATAGACAAGAACCGTCCGAGAAGAGAGCAGTACCTGGTAGAATGGGCAAGGCCAATCCTGAAGGACTGTCACAGGCTTAACCACATAATGGACCCAAGACTCGAGGGCCAGTATTCTACCGCAGGGGTTAAGAAGGCGGCTGCACTGGCTTATCAGTGCCTGAGCCACAACCCCAAGTCGAGACCAACCATGAGAGCTGTGGTCAAAACTCTAGAGCCCCTCCTGGAATTGACTGACATCCCAAGTGGACCCTTTGTGTTCACTGTCAATCCTGAAGGGAAAAAATGTGACGAGCCAAGAATTGGAAACAATGGTGAAGAAATTGAGGAGAAGAAGTACTACGAAAAGGAGCGAATCCGGCAACAGAGAGGTCGAAAACACCACCACCGGGGACGTCGGATCAAGGCATCATCAAGGTCTAGAGCTGTACATTCTGACACTACTTTGTACAAAGCTCTTGGTACTAGTCTATACTCTCCCAAGAACTAGAGAAAATTAAAATGGTTGCAAAGGGACATAGTGTATCATTTTCACAAAAACACAACAAATATTATCTGATACAAATTTTTTTCTTTTTGTTACTTTTTTTGGTTTGAGGCTTTTGAGTGTCGTTGTAACTATTACAGTGTGTTTTTTTATCTCTTAAAAAAGCAGAAAATAGTTTCCATATTTTCCTGTCTCCGTATAGTATACTTCTCTTGACGGAAAGATTTCTTACGGAATATTTCATTAATTTAAGACAACTTTATTACGAATTTCAGAACCGTTAGAGTCTGTCTAACCCATATTTTAGGGAAAGTCGGAGAAATTTGAATACAACTAGTTGTTGGGTTTATGAAGCTTGAATCAAGAGTAGAATCAATTTCGCAATTTAGCAGAGTTTCATGGCTGAAAGCAGTAGAAAATCGCGCGACCTGGGTTAATGAAGCAAGAAACCAGCAGATAGTGCTGCGACCTGGGGCGCGACCCACAGGTCTCGTGCGCAGGTCTCGCAATCTGAACAAAGAGTGTTGCAACCTGGGGCGCGACCCACAAGTCGTGCCTCAAGTTGCATCGGACGTTTCTTCTGTCGATCAAACTCTTGTTTTGACTCTGAAACCTGACCAGTTTGGGAAAGTTTTCCTTGTCGTTTTCGTCTTAGCTTTACCTATAAATACCCAGAAATGTTAAGGTTTTAGTGGAGCAAAAATAAGAGAATAAAGATATCAGCAAAGGGTATGTATAGAGAGAAAAACAGTGTGATAGTTTTTCAGGTTCTTTGTAATCAGTTCTTTCATAGGGAATTAAGTGCAGGTGCGCTCCGTAGATGTAGAAAATTTTTTCTGAACCACCTAAAATACTTGTCTTGATTATTCTTACATTTGGTGTGTGTTTATATACAGATTATTTGTATTTCCACTGCGTTAGGATCCGATGTAATTCCTAGCACTAGTGACAATAGGACTTGATATTCAAGAGGAAATTTTTTTCAAACTTATCATTCTAGGAATATATTCATGAAAGCAAAAATTGAGAAATAATCAATGGTAAGCTGAGTTAGACCTGTCCACTAGTGCAACTCTACCTAAAATCTTCTGGAATTTTATGTTGTTTTCATTGGTTGAATTCCAAAATTCAATACCCGCAAAAATCATAGTCAATGATTAGCTTGGATTGTTCAAAGTTCAAAAAAACTTGAGAGATGACTGGTTTTTTTCTATTTTTTTTTCCAAGTCCTGTGCAGATTCAAAAGCAGAGCAACAAACTCTATGGTCCCAGAATATACATATATGTTTGTGTGAAGAATGGGACTTTGCATTTTCACCACTTCACCAAACCCAATCCATCAAAATGATAAAAAAAAAAGTCAGATACAATGAACCACATTTATTTATTTATTCATATTTTTTTTCCTCTGTTTTGATCCTGAAAAAAACCTCCCATTTGAAGTCAGGTGTTTACAATTTGGTAAGACTTAGAAATTTTTTTTTTTCTGTTATTAAATTTTTAATGATGTAAACATTAGGAACTTCCTGACATCATTTGGGTAATATATATTGAAATTACCGGGTATAGTATCTCGTATGTTTTTCCGTACGGATCTAGACTTGTACCTTTATATAGTGAAAAATTTGGTTCTATCACGTTATAGAGTTGAATTCTGTATGAAAAAACGTGTGAAATTCTACACCTGATATATTCTCTCCCTCTCTCTCTCTATATATATATATATATAAAAAAAATATATAACAAACCAAACATATAGATTTGGTTGATTTATATTATCATATGTAATTATTCTTTTCCATTTATATAAGGAGTTTTTTTTTTTTATGATTTGAATAATCATAAAAAACCTCCTCTACAAAAACGTTTATATCATTTTGACGATTTTGAGATTTGTCGATTTTTTTTTTCCTTTAAATCTGGCACCTTTATGGGTCAAAGAACTATCGCAACCAACTGAGATTAAATCATACAAGTACAGCTCGGATAATTACTCTCAACAACTGGAGACCATAACTACCGGAACCAACGACACTGACAACTACTCCCAACAACAGGAGGAGTCTACTCCCAACACGTGGGAGAGCTCTACCTATACAATTGTATTTTTATGGACAATGATAAAAAATATATTTACATGTACACACAAAAATTTGAATTAGTGGTTTGGAGGATTTTGAGACCTTAAATCACCATGATAAATAATCTTATGTGATTTGTCGATTATTAAGTGGTTGAGATTCTCTTATACATAAAAGTCTTAAAGAGAGCAAGTAAAATATCTAAAAAGAAACCCATTCGAGAAACTCTATATACTTTCTAGAAGAAATCATCTATTATTATTATTATTTTTATAGAAATGTTTATTTATATTGGTATAAATTCACTAAAGAATAAAAATATGAATTTATATCAGTAAGTTGGTACTAGTCTAATCATTTTAGTCTTATAATGAATTTATTATATCTATACAAATTACCATCTAATTTTTTTATAATTTGTTTCTACACGTAACCTTTTAAGAAGTAGAATTTGTACAAGGAAGCAAGAAATGAATTTCATGTTTTTATATATGGTTGATGTGCTATGTCCTCTTTATTTTATTTGTTTTATAAAAAATGTAGCAGCATAGATTTTTTTTTCTCCTATAAGATAGGGTGAGAATTGACGAATAACTAAAAATTAGGGTTAATTGCAATAAATTATCCTGATGTTTGGTTATATTATAATAAAATCGTGAGTTTAGTCTTAATTGCATGTTAATACCCTTGACTAACTGGTTAATTGTATGTCAGTATCATTGACTAACTGGTTGATCATTAGAGTTGACGGTCAACCAATAGTCAAAGGGTATTTTGGTCTTTTTGACCTTAATTAATTTTAAAAAAATAAAATTTTTTATAAATTATAAAAAAAGTTAAATAAATCTTCACCGTCCATCAAAATTGATGGACGGTAGAGATTATATTGACAAAAAAAATTAAAAAAACTTAAAATTAAAATAAAAAAAATAAAAAAAATTATATTTTAGTGTTCTTGGTGTGGAGATCAAGATTGGATCTCCACACCAAGAACACAACCCAAAAAAAAAAAAAAAAAATTTTGAATGTATTTCTTGAACCCAGAAGGGTTCGAAGATGAACCCTTCTAGGTTCGATGAATCTCGAACCCAGATCTGGGTTCGATCTCAAACCCAGAAGGGTTCGTTCTTCAGTTCGAAGAACGAACCCTTCTGGGTTCGAGATTCATCGAACCCAGAAGGGTTCATCTTCTAACCCTTAGGGTTTGAGATCGAACCCAAAGGGTTCGTTCTTCGAACCCTTCTGGGTTTAAGGCTGCTCCATTGCCAATAGAGCAGCGCTTCGTCGTTGCTCCATCGGCTCCCGTTGATGGAGCAGATCGGGTTCAACAAAAATTTTTTTGTTTTGTTTTGTTGTTTTGTTCTTAATGTTCTTAGTGGAGATCCAATCTGGATCTCTACCGTTCATCAATATTGATGGACTCTGGATCTCCACCAAGAACAAAAAAAAAAATTAATATAAAATATTTTTTTAACTTTTTTTAATTGTATAATTTTTAGAATTTTTTTTTAAAATGTATCTCCACCGTCCATCAAGATTGATGGATAGTGGAGATCTATTTTTAAAAATTTTAATTTTTTAATTTTTATTTAATTTAATTTTTTTTAAACTAGGGGCAATTATATCATTTTACACAAAAGTTAAAGTCAAACCGTTATATTTGACTGGTCAATTGACGGTAGAGTACTAATATACAATTAAAGATAAACTCACGATTTTATTGTAATATAGCCAACATAAGGGTATTTTTATTGCAATTAGCCTTAGAAATTAATAGTGATAAGATATTCCAGAGTTGCTACCGTACAAGTCTGATAACGTTATTGAATATTTTTATGTCAATTGAATTCAAATATAATATTGAAAAAAATCGAGAGACAAATCTAATAATATTATTGAACCAATTAATAACTAACGACATTAATGTTGTTAATCAATATCGGTGGTAGTCATGGCTGCGGTTCCGGTTCTAGAACCGGGAAAGGAACTGCAGTACCGATTTCAGAACTGGGGGAGGAACTGCGGTTCCGATTCCTCCTCCGGTTCTAAGAATCGGAACCAGAACCTGAACTAAAACTGTGGCCTTTAAAATTTTTTTTATTATTATTTTTTTAAAAGAAAGAAAGAAAAAAAAAAGAATCGAACTGGAATCGGCGGAACTGCCACTTCCCAACTAACGGTTTTGATTATTTTTTTAGACTAACAGAAACCGGTACCGTTAATTTCGGTTTCGATTGATCGGTTGTTTAACCGGTCCCAGTTCAAAATCGACGGTTCGATTCTAATCGAACCGTAGCCAACACTTAATTGGTGGAGATGCTGCTAATGTTGCACAAAGTGGGAAATGTCTAAATCTTCAACGAGCTAGAATGTTTCTACTAAATTCTCAGAAATTCGTAGCAGGTTTCACACGTTTTAAAGTCACCCAATTTTAGTAGAGGGAATCTTTAACATTTGTCTATTGCTAGGTGGTTAGGATGTGACCACTTAATTAAACTAAGCAAGTATAACATATATAACAAGTCTACTCTATTATTTTTATTTTCTATTAAAAACACCATTTGACGTGTGTCATTAGGTAAACAAATTTATTTGAATAATGAATCACAATAGTACGAGCAAAGTTTTATTAATAAAATATACACACGCCTCAATCGTGAGTTGAGAGAAAATTTATCAAAAAAATTACTAAAAAAGAAAAAAAAAACAAAAGATATATAGCATAATACAAAAGGGATATAATATTTGATTTAAAGAATTATAAGAACTATAATAGAATTAAGATAAGTAATTCTTCTAATATAAATTAATTTTCATGACTTATTTTTAGTAATATATATATATTGTTAATAAATTACTAGAAATACATATATAAGATAATTTTTTTTAATATACCACTTACTGTGGAAGTAACTTGAATCTAGAATATTACCACTAAGCTATATTGGGCGAATAATAATAAAGTATATTTTTAGTTTAGATATTAATATATTTATATATGTTTTATTTTAAAATTTAAATATAAAATATTTAAGTATGTTTTATTTAAATAAAATAAATCTAAAATATATTTAATTATAATAAAATAATATATATATATATTTCTAAAACTTGGCTGGGCTACAGCCCAACCAAGGTCACACAGGGCTCTGCCCCTAGTTAATTATATTAATTATCGATATCGATAATTTTATTGATGTGAAGCATGTGGCAGCTGTTTTTTAAATAAAGAAGGTGGGAATGGGAAATGATGGAAACTTAAAAAACATTTCTGATCCCGTGGGAAGAAAAACTTGCATAAAAATTTACAAAATTAACATCAACGACGTTACATAAACTTTCCCATTCACATGTATAACTTGTGAACTGAACGTAAAAACTATATAGTTTAATATGAGTTTTGTGATTAATAAAAATCTAAACACCCATATAAGCATTTTTATTTGTGTCATGTGCGTGTACTTTGCTGCTCCTTCGAGCTCAAAATTCCGGCTTCACCCCTACCGGCAACCATACAATTCATTGCAATATTAACAAAATTCTCTGATATCCACTTGTAGTAAAGTGGTTAGTGCACTTTCCTCCCACTTCAGTAGTGAGGGGTTCAATTCACACTATGCATATACCGGTATGTGTTGTGCCACGCGTTTAGTGATTAATCTCGGCAGGTCCGGCAGTTATTAATATTGTACTTGTACCCTTTTTAAAAAAAAAAACAAAACAAAATTCTCTGGTCAAAATCTATAGCCTGAGCAATTCAAGTATGGAAAGGGTTTACCGGCTATAGATATATGTACTTGATGCACCATATATATATATATATATATCATTGAAATCTTTTGAAATTATGGTTTCAGCTCATATATTTTGACCGTGGCATATATATATATATCAAATTCATAACAGGAATATGAATTTTTCAAAGATCCTTTGAGTTACCAACTACAATATCTCTAATATGGAATGAGTCAAGTCATATAATTGTCACTTTGGTGTCTTATTTAGAATGGTGATACCATTAATATTTTCTCCATTGATCAAGAATTTTAATTTTGCTGAGGAAGTATTAGATGTGACATCCAATAACAAACATTAAGTTAAAAAAATTTTGAACTTGGAGGTCATATTATTATATGATCCTAACTTTCAGGGACAGCAGCTAGCAGTGACAAATATAATCCCAGAACTCTTTGGGAGTTACTAGGGATGATGATAAATGATATTTATGGTCTCGGAGGTACGTACTTCCCTCCCTCTCTCTCTCAGGTTCGGATTTATTAAATCACGATATCTTAACTAGAGAATATAAATACGTATTTGTATATCAAAACAAAGGACAACAAATTAGTTGCCACCAATATTCTATGCTTACCAATTTCTAGGATTAATTCAACATTGATGACTTATGATCAACGTCACTCTGATTTCATCCTAGAATATATATATATATATATATAGGTAATAAAATTACTTATTGAATTTAACAAGTAATATTTATTACCTTGATCAAAAAAATGAACAAGACACAGTATATGATTGGAATCACAAAGTACGAGCACCCACAAATTCATAAACACAATAACTAACAAGCACTTACTCAAAACACACTTTTAAAAAGAAAGCACTTTCAATCAAACCCATAATCACATATCATAAAGATGAGCAGGAAGCCTAGGCTCAACCACAGCTTCAAGTGGGTACTTTCTAGGAGTTGAAAGCCCAAAAATCTCCTCCATATTCAGATCCTCTACCCTCATGTTTTCAGGCAATTTCCATGCAAATCCATGCAAAAGATTAGCCAAATTTGATTGAATAACCTTCAATCCTAGACTATAACCAGGACACATCCTCCTGCCAGCACCAAACGGGATTAACTCAAAGTGACGACCCTTAACGTCAATAGACTTTTCGATAAATCTTTCGGGTGAAAACTCATTAGGGTTTTCCCACAAATTAGGGTCTGTCGCGATAGCCCATGCATTGACGATTACTCGAGTGTTCTTTGGAATGTCATAGCCTGCAATCTAGCAGTCCTCTCGGGCTATTCGTGGCACGAGCATGGGTGCTACCGGGTGCAAGCGCATGGTCTCTTTGACAATGGCGTTAATGTAGGGGAGATTATCCATGTCTTTCTCTTCAACCCATCTTTCTTTGCCAATCACTCTGTCTAGTTCTTCTGTTGCTTCATGGAAAATTTTCGGGTTTTTTAGGACCTCAGAGATGGCCCATTCCAGTGTCGTTGCTGAGCTCTCGGTCCCTGCAGCTAGCAAGTCCTGTAAAATCATCAATTAGAAGTTTGTTTCTTCATTTTATTGAAATAATTAATCAGCTAAACAAGAGAAAATGTTAGTCACTTGCTTATACATGTATTGTTGCATAATGCATTGACTCAAATACTCTACACAAATTCAAATGGTTCATTTTTTCGTTTCCAATTGATAAGTTGCATAATATTGGTAGAGGATTCTTATAAATTTTGAAATCATATAATTACATTGTAACTTAGAGAAAGGTATAATAAAGAAATAATATATTAAAGATGTATCTAGACCTGACGAAATCAAACACTAAAAATTTAATTTAGAATAATAACTTATACTATAAAAAAAATCTATCTACACTTTATAAAATTTAATAGATAAAAGAAGAAACTCGAACTATTATAAAAGAACAGGGAAAAGTGGTAAACAATTTTACAACCTGTGATGTCATGCTAATTATGATCAAATACTGCTTTGATGATATTTATTATATATGAGTCCCATCACAAACTTGGATCAATCAAAGGAGCCCACTGCGCCCTGTGTTCTATCTCCAACAGCAGTTCAATGAAACATGATTGGTCTATTAATAAATTAGAGCCCATGTTGGCTCATCAGTTGGCGCATGAGCCCATATCTTGATTTGTTGGGATTTTCAAAATAATCACTGTGCTGGCCTTTACTTTTCATTTTAAATTTCGTATACACCTACTTCAAAAAATTCTTATTAAAATAAGAATGTTTAGGTCTCTTCAAAAAAAAAATAAAAAATAAGAATGTTTAGGAAGGTAAAAGTTATCAGACAGACATGTTGTTAAGAGGAATGTTTCAAATAATTTTCATAATTGTAGAGAGAGTCACTACAAAGTAAAGTGTTCATCTACAGTACACAACTGGTAATGTTTAGAAATTACGTTTTTCTATGAGCATGGTAGGTGGTAAATAATTGTATCTCATTCCAAATCTACACTATTTACTTATATCTTAGTTCTTATTGATATATATTTATATACACACACACATATATATATATATATATATATACTTGTATTATACCTGTGTAAAAGCCTTGACTCCATGTCTTTCAAGCTTGACATCAAGAGTAGGATCATCAGCTAACTCCAAGAGCACATCCACCATGTCTTTTGTCTGATAATTCTCTACTCCTGATGTTCTTCTCTCATTATGTTCAATCAAAATATGTTCCAGAAACCTGTCAAACTTCTTGGCCACAACTTTCATTCTCTTTATGTGACCCTGCAAGTCCAAGAACCCTAACCAGGGAATCGAGTCACCAATGTCGAAGACCCCATTTAGCAGAAACAACTCATCGAGCATTTCCTTGAACTCCTGTGCAGACACAACCTGATCATCACGATCATCATCTGTGTATTTCTTCCCCAAAACCATCCGGCTTATCACGTTCAAGCTCACATCAGAGAGGTAAACTTTCAACAGAACAGGCTTCCCTGATGACGATGATTTGTACAAGGTTTTGAGAAGAAGTTGTGTTTCTTCCACTCTTATGTATTCATATGACTTGAGGCGTTTTGGGCTGAACAGCTCCATCAAGCACATTCTCCTGGCCTGCCGCCAGTACGGGCCGTAGGGTGACCACGTTATGTTGGAGTAGTTGTAAGTTGTGTACTTTCCGGCGTAGGTTTTGGGTCGGGAAGCGAAGGTGACGTCGTTGGTTTTGAGGATGCTTTTGGCTATTTCGGCGGACGAGCCCACCACAACGGGGAATGACCCGAATTTGAGTTGCATAATGGGCCCGTATTTTTGAGATAGAGCACGGATGGACCGGTGGGGAAGTGGGCCGATGAGGTTGAGGTTTCCAATGATGGGCCAGAGTTTTGGGCCCGGCGGTAAGTTGAGTTTGCGGCGGCGGAGACGGCGGGAGAGGAGGATTAAGGATAGGGTTGCTAACCATGCGACCAAGTATGAAAACCAAGGAGTAGTAGTACCATTGATGAGCTCCATTGTTGAGAAGAGTGTTTGATGTTGATGAGTTGATTTATGGTAGTGTAGAGCAAAGGTGTGTTATAGGTGAGTGATTGACAAAAAAAGGCAAAATAAACAAAAAAACCAAACCAAACCAAACCAAAAAAGAAGTGTTTTTCCAACTGGACCTAGCCATAGTGAGATTATCCACTAAAAGTTGTGCTTGGAAAGCAACTCCTCAATAGGATTTTGTTTTTTTTTTCCTATCTTGTTTGGACGGAGCGAAAAGGGAGAGAAAGATAATGAAGGGAAAATAATATTTATATTTTGGGTGAGATTGAGGTGGAGAGAACCAAACATAATTTAATTAAAAATACAATAAAATATGCATGGTTAATTTTTTTATAATTAAATGGATACATAAACATATCATAAGACTCCCTTTTTTAAAAAAATATTCTTCTCTCTCCATTACTTTTGAAAAGAGAAATTAATTATAATATATGGTGGCAAATGGCAACATTAATTTTAGAGCTAATTGCATAGATCTTTCTTGAAATTTTATTAACTACAAGTGGAGTCAACTTTATCGTTTATTGACAAACACTTCTCATACCCTTAGTAAAATTTGGTCAAATGTAACAGTTAATTATGAGAGGTTTTTGTTAAAAACCCAAAAATTAACTAACGGGAGGAGAGGTTTTTGTCAATAAACTCAAAAGTTGACTCCGTATATAATTGAGCAAACCTCAGGGGATGTAGGCTTTATTTACTCTTAGTTTTATTATCATGTAAGTTTAATCATTGTTATAACTTATAAAGCATTTGATTTTGCATAACTTTTCAAAAACCATTATACAAATTTGAGTTTTGCATATAATTTCACAGTTCTAGTATTCTATATAATAAGGGTTTATATTACTAAACGTGCTGACCGAATTTAGGGTTTATATCACTTGTCGAAATCAATCACTAAACGAGCGGTCTGGATATCTACTCCCATAATAGGAGACATCTACTCCCATAATAAGGGAATAAAACTACCCACATAAGTTGATAAATATACATGGTGGGAATTGAACCCTCACTACTGAGGTATGAGGGAGGTATATTAACCACTAGGGGCAGAAGACTGTGAGGGTGTGGGACTGTGGCCCCCCATTATTTTTTTTAAATTTTTTTTATATATATAGTAATATTGCTAAATGATAAAAATAGCCAAGTTAAATAAAGACAAAAATAAGTCAGCATATAAAAAAGCAGTAAAGTGTTTTTCACTTTTGACTTTTTCTTTCCACTTTCCAGGTCCTGCTTATAGTAGTCGTTGGCCCGAGCACTACCTCTCCCAAGTAAAAAAAAAGCTCCATGTCTCCATGCTTCATAGCTCATCCAATCAAGCTTCAAGCCACTATTTTTTTTATTCAATATTTTGTCCTTCTACTCCTACATTTTTCAAGGTAATTTACATTTTTTATATTTATTTAGTTTATTTAAACATTATTTGTTAGTTTTATATAAATAATTTGTATTGATCCTTTCATTTAATAATTAGATTTATTTGGACTACATAATATATAAATTAATATTTTATTAGGGTTTATTAAGAAATTGGAGGAAAAAATTAATAATTTTGTGATTTCTAGTTTGTACTATATGTGTGTCTACCAAGTGTTTGACTAAACGACAAAATGAAGATCAAAAGTTACGATGATAAATTGTAGATATTATAAGCATTGAATTGAACTTGCTTGGTTCAATTTGACATTTTTCTCACTGTTTTCTATCAGAGAAGCAAAGGGAGTTCTATAAGAATACTAAATATGTGAGCAAGTATAAGAAGTCACTCAATCAACAAAGTCAGCCAAATAACATCTCCTCATCTGTGAGACTCATAGAGGTTTGTAATTCTCTCATAATCATTATGTTTATCAATTTCTCTTTGAAAATTATCCGAAGAAGAATATTTTCAAATGCATGCAATTTGGTCAAAATGAGATCTGTTTTTTAATATGATATTATGTAGTATAACTTATGCTTTTGTCCTATATGGATTGTCTATTGTAGACATGTAGTTGAAAATTTAAATAAATCTCCTAAATGTTTTACATTACAAGTTTGTGACTGTGCAATCTTGAAAAATCATAGTTAAAATTATGGTTAAGTCGTCTAGAACAATCGATTTTTTTTTTTAAAAAAAGATGTACATGAAGATGACGCACCTACTTGTCCTCCTCCATCTAACCCGAAACCTTCCACGGACGAGCAACGTCCTTCTAAATCTCCTAGAATTGAATCAAAAGACGTTGAAAAAATAAAATTCTTAAGTACGTGATCCGGGTTTGCGTCGGCAAATTTGAGAGTATCTAATTAATGAACAAGATGAAATTCAACGAGCTTTCATCAAAACTGGACCATATCAATTTCAATCTTCAAAATATCCACTTTCAAAGTTGAAGCATCCTCGTAGATTTCAATTTTGATGGTTTGAAAATTTTCATTGGTTAGAATACTCTCCTTCAAAGGATGCAGCATTTACTTGCTATGTTTTCTCTTTGCGAAACCTGGAGGACATGATCCATATGTATCAAATGCATTTACACTTGATGAGTTTTGAAAATTGGAAAAAAGTTAATGATGGCACAAGGTGTGCTTTTAAAAGGCATATGATTGAAGAGCCTTGCTCAGCACATAATATTGCCGTACAATCTTGCAAAAATCTAATGGATCAAGGTTGCCACATTGACAAGACGATTAATCGCCAAACTTCAGAACAAATCATGAATAATCACTTACGGTTCAAGAGCTCTATTGATTCTATTAGATAGCTTACATTTTAAGGATGTGCTTTTAGAGGTCACGATGAGTCTCCAGAATAAAAAAATCGGGATAATTTCATTGAGTTGCTTAAAGTTTTAGCAAACTACAATGATGATGTTGCAAAAGTTGTATTAGAAAATGCTTCGAAAACTGTCAAATACACCTCACCAAAAATTCAAAAAGAAATAGTACAAACCTTTCCAATAAGGTAAGGATGCACATCCGTGAGGAAATTGAAGATGCTAAGTTTTGTGTTCTTGTTGATGAGACTAGAAATGTAGCTAACAATGAGCAAATGACTCTTGTTTTGAGATTTGTAGATAAAGAAGGTTTTATAAAAGAACGTTTTCTCGATATTGTGCATGTCAAAGATACCACGACAATTACTCTTAAAAATGAGTTATGTTCTATTTTTTTCTCATCATGCTCTCAATGTTCAGAATATTAGAGGTTAAGGATATAATAGTGCTAGCAAAATGCGTGGTGAATGGAATGGGTTGCAAGCTTTATTTCTTAGTGAGTGTCCATATGCTTATTATATACATTGTATGGCTCATCGACTACAATTAGCATTAGTTGGCTCATCTAGAGAGGTAATTCTAGTGTCTCAGTTCTTTTCTAAGTTGACTTCTGTTGTGAATATTATTGGTGCCTCTTGCAAACGCAACAATGAACTACAATCTACTCAAGAAGATGCAATTGCACACATGATAATTATTGATGAGCTTGAGACCAGTAAAGGGGCAAATCAACTTGAGAATTTGCAAATAGCAGGGGATACTCGGTGGGGTTCTCATTTTCGTTCTATTTGTAGTTTACTAAGACTTTTTGGTTTAACTTGTGTAGTGCTTCAAAATATCATAAATGATGGATCTAATTATACTCAGCGTAGGGATGCAGATACCGCTTATGATGCTATTACTTCATTTGAGTTTGTATTTATTTTGCATTTGATGAAGAAATAAAGAGATTCACCGATATTCTTTGTCAAGCCTTGTAACAAAAGTCTCAAGATATTTCTAATGCAATGCATCTCATTTCTACAACAAAGGCACTTATCCAGAATATGAGAGAAGATGGTTGGGAATCTTTACTTGAAAACGTGAATTCATTTTGTTTGAGGTATGAAATTGATGTGCCTAATATGAATGATCGTTATTTAATGGGTCGAGGTCGTTCTTCTCACAAAAAACAGCACATCACAATTGAGCATCATTATCAGGTTGAAATATTCACAGCTACAATAGACTCTCAATTGTAAGAATTAAATAATAGATTCAGTGAGCAAGCAATGGAACTACTTACTCTCAGCTCAACTTTAGATCCAAGGGACGACTTTAAGTCATTTAACATTGATAACATTTGCAAGCTAGGAGATAAATTTTATCCTATAGATTTTACAGAGCATGAGAAACATCTTTTGAGTTTTGAGTTGAAACATTATAAATTATATGTGTCTCAACAGCAGCATTTTCAGAAAATATCTGCAATTTCTGAATTGTGTCGAGTATTGGCGGAAATAAAGAATTCACATCAATTTCCTTTGATTGATAGATTAAATCGGCTTATACTGACACTTCCAGTTTCTACAGTAACTACAGAGAGAGCATTTTCAGTTATGAAACTAGTTAAAACTGGTCTTCGCAATAAGATAGATGATAAGTTTCTAGCAAATTATTTAGTTGTCTACATTGAAAAGAAAATTGCAGAAAAATTTAGTAGTGAGTCGATAACATATGACTTTAAGTCATTAAGAGAGCATCCTGGATAACTTTGAGAGTTGTTGACATATTTCTTTTGTCTATTAGTCTTTTTATAAATATCTTAGTCACAATTGACTAGATATTTGAAGGTAATTAGAGATCTATTTTTTTGTAAGGAAAATGATATGGTTTGACATATAATAGAAAATTTCTCACTTTAAAGTACTTTATCTTAGATTTCTTTGGTTATATTTAAGTTTATATTTGGAAATATTTATGTTTATTAAAGTCTTACTATCTATTATTTATGTTCGTGTTTTCAGTTTGACTGTGGCTTTTGAATTGATTACCTCTATTTTTTTAATATCTTATGTTATAAACAAAAAATTTCAGACATTTTGTAGATATCTTCTGTTTTTTTTTTTTTAATTGGCTCCCCCCACCTTTAGTCTTCTTGTTCCTCCCCTGTTAATCACTTGAGCTATAAGTGAATGTGCACACGTGATCATTTTGTTAATGGACCATTTTAGTGCACCTAAATCCAATTATACATTTTAATGTGACTTATGTTTTAAACTCATAATGGGATGAGTTAATTTTGTATAAATTTTTTTCATCCACACACACACATATAACTTTCTGAATATTGGATAGAGTATAGTCCATTCATCTCTTTCTCCCATATACACGCACGCACATACGAATATTGGATAGAGTTTAGTCCACACACCCAACTTTCTGAATATTGGATAGAGTATAGTCCATTCGTCTCTGTCTCCCTTCCATGGCAGAACAAAGTATAGTCCATTCATCTCTGTCTCCCTTCCATGGCAGAACAACTCCACATCCTCCACTAGCTTCGGTCCAGTTTACACACACACACACACACACACACACACATATATATATATATATATATAACTTTCTGAATATTGGATAGAGTATAGTCCATTCATCTCTTTCTCCCTTCCATGGCAGAACAACTCCACCATCTCCTCCACTAGCTTCGGTCCAGTGTCCGACCATATCTCTAGCAAACAATGGTCAGGTGGACTTTCTATTTCACTCCGTTCCATGTTAGTGTTTAAAGCTTAAATCACACACACACACACACACATATATATATATATATATATATATTAATGTACTTCAAGGCCCTTGGATTATGGCATTTATAGATTTTTCTTACATATAAAACTAGACGTTCAGCTTCATAATGTTACATAACTAGTTTCATAATGTCATGAAACAAAAACTCTGAATTTTTTTTCCAAAACCGTCCTAACTAAAAAAATATTTTATATATAAGGTTGACAGTTCATCTTTAACCAAACCCAACAAAAATTGATTGGAATCACTCTCATCATCCACTAAACTTTCCATATTGCCACAAAAGTACTTACATAGTTACATGCACTTCATAAACAAATTAACTAAGAAGCACTTGTTCAAAATACACTCTAAAATCTAAATAAAAAGGCACTTTCAATCAACTCATAATCACATATATATATATATATATATATATATATATATATATATATATATATATATATATATATATAATAAAACCACAGCTTCAAGTTAATCAACTCGATAGTCGATACTCGATTCAACCCCCAAATATCAGTAAGTTGATATGGGCTGGACTGAATGATTTTCCACGGCCCATATATTTCAAGGCCCTATTTTTTTTTATTAATTATTTATTGTTCTTTATAATTGGATTAAAAACAATTGTTGAATTTTATTATTATATAATTATATTATCGTTAAGTTATTGTATTTAAATGAATTATGAAAGGGTATTTATCATAGAATCAAATGATATTATCATATACCAATTTAATTGAATTGAGTAATGTTACTTAGTACAAAAATTTTGCTCAAAAAATAATGTATTTTAAATAATTTAATTGGATGGTATCTGAGATAAGTTTTAGATAAATTTTATTTTTTTTGTCAAAAGAACATGACAGCTTATGGTACATTGAGGAGATTATATAATCTATTGATTGCACACGTCTTTGAAATAAAATATTTGGATATAGATATATAGTTATTAATTAATTCATGCATAAAATTAATTCAAAGTGTACCTCTAAAAAATTCAAACCCGATTTGATTAATTTATGATTGTTGTAGGGGATTTTCGCAGAGACTGCCAACTCTACATGTAGCGGTCAAGGGTGCCACTGCAGATGCGTAGGATTCTCCAAAAAGGTTGTCGAAGATATTCATATATAACAATATTGAGATAACTTTTGCTTATAATACGAGAATTTTAGGAGCTATTGGCATATAATATTAATGTCAATATTATCAATATAAATACGAAGTACATCACACATTAAATGTGACACTTCTCGGCCAGCCTAATTCGTGACATATTTCAAATTTCTTGATTTACTCAATATAAATAGCAAGGATTTGGCGTGGAAGTGTAACCTAAGCAATGATGACTTCCACTATAGTGGCCACACGGACGATACCAAACCTACAAATGACAAAACCAGTCCAAATAGATATCCAGTTATCCCCTATAAATAGGGGAAGCATTTAATTAAAAAAAGGAAAAGTAAAATATAATTAAAACTCTGCTAAATTTATCCCAAACAAAAAAATAATTATTGACTTGATCGTCGGAACGTGGTCTGAATTCCGACATTCAATCCTTACTCTTCGAGAATATCAACGTCTAGACAAGGATCCCTTGAACTACTATCATTACCTAACATTATTTATTCTATCCTAATCTTTTATTATATCTTACATGTCTTTTGACTTATCCAAAAATTACTGTCAACAATGATATACTTTGATTTCTTTAAAATTAATTATTTCATGATAAAATAAAAACGTCATCATATATACTAATGTAGATCCCTCATCTTAACTTTAATGTTCAATCCAAAAATATGGTTGTTGGTTGTCAAATTAATATGTAATGTACTATTTGTCTACTTTCCTATAATAATTATCTGCCACATGATACCCCCACTTGTCCATGCTTCACATCACGACAGTGCCTACCAAACAAAGCACATTAGTTGACTATTACTAGTACATATTAGGAAATTAATCTTATTATTAAACCCCCCTCTTAAATTTAATTATTAAGAACATTTTCTTCATACGAAATCATCTTAATTAAATTGTATTAATATTATCCATTAAAAGATTTGATTGATCAATATATATACGAACTGAACCGACAGTTTTGAATTTGGACCACCGGTTCCAGTTTAAAACCGATTAAGAACCGGCTAATCGGAACAGGGACCCCGATCCCGGTTCCTATTTTTTTATTTTAGGAATCGGAACTGTCGGTTTAAAACCGGTGGGGAACCGGATCCGCCGGTTCCAATTCCTTTTTTTAAAAAAAAATTGAAATTTTTTTTTTTAAGTGTTGGAAGGAAAAAAAAATTTTTATTTCGGTTCCAGTTCCCTCCCTAGGGGAATCTGAACCGCCGGTTCCGGAACCGCGGCCATTACTACACCAGAACCGTGATTAGCAAGTGTGAAAAGATTTAATATAAATTACCTAATAAAGTTATAGTATTGGTTGTCACAAAGTATTAAATTTTGAACCATTAGACATCCACGAATTACACCAGCAAACTCATTTAAGAAGCACATATAATTAACTAATAACAAGCACTTATTCCAAATACACTTATTGGAAAAAAATTAAAAGCATTTCCAGTCTACCCATAATTATCATCATGATTCACATCTCATAAAGATGAGCAGGAAGCCTAGGCTCAATCACAGCCTCGAGTGGGTACTTTCTAGGAGTAGAAAGCCCAAAAATCTCCTCCATATTCAAATCCTCTACTCTCATATTTCCAGGCAACTTCCATGTAAAACCATGCAAGAGATTGGCCAAACTTGCTTGAATAACTTTCAACCCAAGACTGTACCCTGGACACATCCTCCTACCCGCACCAAACGGTAGCAACTCAAAGTCATGTCCCTTCACATCAATGGATTTCCCTAGGAACCTCTCAGGAAAAAACTCTTCAGGTTTTTCCCACAAGTCAGGGTCTCTCCCAATGGTCCACACGCTGACTAGGGCTCGAGTGTTCTTAGGGATGTCGTAGCCTGCGACATTGCAGTCCTCCCGGGTCATCCGCGGCACGAGCATGGGCGCAACTGGGTGCAAACGCATCGTCTCCTTGACAATGGCGTCGATGTAAGGGAGGTTGACAATGTCACTCTCTTTAACCCATCTCTCCTTTCCGATCACTCTGTCGAGTTCTTCGGTCGCTTTCTGGAAAATTTTAGGCTTTTTCAAGAGTTCGGATATCGCCCATTCCACCGTCACTGCCGAACTCTCTGTCCCTCCAGCTATTAAGTCCTGTGAAAGTCATCGTCAATGTTATTTTTTTTTTTCAAACTATATATAAGTAGAATTCCACATAAATTATCGCATATCTGACTAGAATTTTGATGAATTTTGAAATCATATTAACCGTTATGCTACTTTACATGATCAAAAATTTCATGCAACCTAATAATTTTTAGCCTATAGTTTACTATTATCTTTGATGTTTACAGGCCACCTTATCTTTTCAAAAATTGATGGATGTGCTTATACATACATACATACATACATATATATATATATATTGGACCTACTAATTTGGTGTTTAATGTCATTAAATATTATAAGAACTTACTGATTCTGATTTTAATCAAGTAAAGCATCTTGAAAGTACAATAATTCATAATAAAAAATAACATATATTCCATTTGTCATATATGGTCAAGAGCTACCATTCAATTATTTTATTAGTAAGTCAATGACGACCAGCTAATTATTAAATAATTAGTGAGAAGTCACCGGGAAAGTTAGATGTTTTTGTCTCACAAGCCAAATTACAAGCTTGTCTGGGGTCCATTACAGAAAAAAAAAAATATCAGTACTGATAGGGAAAATTAACTAAATTGAATTAAAAATATACTGACAAAAATAAATTAAACAACCTATAAATGTTCTTTGACATTTTATATAAAATGATTATGACTAATTCCAGAACTATAGTTAATAATTTTTTTTTAATTAAATGTTAATAAACTTATCATGATATATTTAGTTTACTCGGTTAATGACTGTAATGATCGCCATTGATGTGGCCGAAGACATGGTGCTATAATAACTACGACTTTTAACGGAATTTAAGTTTCGGGTTCGAATTCTCCTCCCTTAACTAAACAGAAAAAAAATAAAATAAAATTAGCGACTGATAACTAACAATTTTTGGAAAAATTTACCTGTGTAAAAGCCTTGACGCCGTGTCTTTCAAGCTTGACATCAAGAGTAGGATCATCAGCTAACTCCAAGAGCACATCCACCATGTCTTTTGCCTGATAATTCTCAACCCCTCTTCTTCTCTCATTGTGTTCATCCAAAACATGTTCCAGAAACCTGTCAAATTTCTTGGCCAAAACTTTCATTCTCTTAATGTAACCCTGCAAGTCCAAGAACCCTAACCAGGGAATCGAGTCTCCAATGTCCAAGACCCCATTTAGCAGAAACAACTCATCAAGCATTTCCTTGAACTCCTGTGGAGTCACCACCTCATTTTGATCACCATCACCTTCTGTGTATTTCTTCCCCAGAACCATCCGGCTTATCACGTTCAAGCTCACATCGGAGAGATAATCTTTCAACATAACGGGCTTGCCACATGACTTGTGCAAGCCTGCGAGGAGGAGTTTTAACTCTTCTACTCTTATATACTCATATGATTCGAGGCGCTTGGCGCTAAACAACTCCATCAAACACATTTTCCTAGCCTGCCGCCAGTAGGGGCCGTAGGGGGACCAAGTGATGTCGGAATAATTGTAGGTTGTGTACTTCCCGGCGGCAGTTTTGGGCCGCGAAGCGAAGATGACATCGTTGGTTTTGAGAAATATCTTGGCCATTTCAACGGAAGAGCCCACCACAACAGGGAATGACCCGAATTTGAGATGCATAATGGGTCCGTATTTTTGGGATAGGGCGTGGATGGACCGGTGGGGTAATGAGCCGATTAGGTTAAGGTTTCCGATGATGGGCCAGGGTTTTGGCCCTGGTGGTAAGTTGAGTTTAGGGCGGCGGGAGAGGCGGAGGCGGCGGGCAAGGAGGATCAAGGCTACAGTTGCTAGCCATGCTCCCAAATATGAAGCCCAAGAGGGAAGAGGAGTAGTAGTAATACTGATGAACTCCATTGGTGAGTGAAAAGAGTAGTGTTTGGTGTTTGATGTGAATAAGTTTGGTTTATGGTAAGTGAAGTATGGAGGTCTATTTATAGTGGAGAACGTAACTATTAGAATTGGTGTTATTCATGTGGTGGTGGGTGTTAGTAACTTGATATATAATAATTATATTGGGATATATTTGTAAAAATCTATCTTCTAGTTTTATTAATGGTCAAAATTTCCCCTGCTGTCAGTTTTAATTACTAAAATACCATTGACCGTTAACTTTTCAGTTAATAATATTATTAAAGTACCCTTCTAATTTAATATATTAGTCAAAAGTTTTTCATAGTTTCATTTATGATCAAAATCACTCCCATAATTTCATTTTATAGTCAATTTTTCTCCTACTATCAATTTTAATTACCAAAATATGTTTGACCATTAACTTTACATTAAAAATTTTAGAGCAACAAGAGTATAAAGGTAAATATCTATATAGATTAAATTAAAATATTAATAATTTTAAACTTTAAAATCTACGGAGATGGACGTGGAGGTCTATTTTTTAATTTTTAATTTTTATAATTTTTATTATTTTAAAAAATATTTTGTGTTTATACTCTCTACTATTCATCTATGGAGATGGACAGTGGAGATGCGTCGTTTTTTTTTAAAAATTTTTTTAAAAACTTGGGTAATTGTTTTTTAAAAATTTTGTATTTATGATATCCATCGTCCATCGATGGACGGTGGAGATTCAATTTTTTTTTAAATTTTTAAATTTTTAAGTTTTTAAAATTTGATCTCTAATGTCCATTATAATATCTAGGACGATGGAGATCCATCTTTTTATTTTTAATTATTTTTAATTTTTTAATATAAATTTCTTCACCGTCTCCACCGTTCATCTATGGACGGTGGAGATCCAACTTTTTAATTTTTAATTTTTAATTTTTAATTTTGATGGACGGTGGAGATCTAATTTTTTTATTTTATAAATTTTTAATTTTTTAATATTTTAGATTTGATATCTAATGTCCATCGCAATATAAAGATGGATGGTAGAGATTAATATTTTTATTTTTAAATTTTAATTTTTTAAAAAAAATTTGGTAATTTTTTTTAAACAAATTGTATTTGTGATCTCCACCGTCCATCTATGCACAGTGGAGATCCAATTTTTTAAAATTTTTAATATTTTAAATTTAATCTCTAATATCCATGATAATATGGAAATGGATGGTGGAGATTCATCTTTTTATTTTAAATTATTTTAAATTTTTTAGAATTTGTTTTTTAAAAATTGTGTTATGGACTGCGAATATCCAACATTTTTTAAATTTTTAAAAATTTAAAATTTTATATTTGGTCTCTATGTCATCATATTATAGACCTTAAAGATTCGTTAATATTATAAATTAAAATATTTTAATTTAATATATACGGATATTTACTTTTATATTCTTGATGCCCTAAAATTTTAACATAAAATTAATAGTTAAAAATATTTTTACAATTAAAACTGAGATAAGGGGAAAATTGAATATAAAATAAAATTATGGGGGTGATTTTGATCATAAATGAAACTATGAAAAACTTTTGACTAATATCTCAAATTAGAAGGGTATTTTAATAATATTACTAACTGAAAAGTTAACGGTCAATGGTATTTTAATAATTAAAATTGACGGTATTTTGGGATTTTGATGAATAAACCAAACTATAGGGGGAATTTTAGCCATTAATAAAACTAGAGGAGAAATTTTGATGAATAAATTAAATTATAGGAAAAATTTTAATAATATCCCTAATTATATTTGTTAGAGTCAAGGGTTCAATTATTTGTATATGTTACAACAAAAAGAGAGTAGAGTTCAATTATTATTCTAATGAAATTAAAGTAGCGTTTACATATATTTGGTTGAGTGGTTCCAAGATGTCCTTTTTCATTATTGTAATGAAATTGAAATATGAACATTGCACAAATTTTGGCTACTTTATACGGAAATAATTGATAGAAAAGAAAATGAAAGATTTGATACATCAGAAAACTAATTAAAACTCTTGGAAATTAACTCCTTTGAACAGAAGGAACAAGATTTTATTTCTTTTTGGTCAAAATTATAGGAAGATATTTGCTCTCATAATAAGGAGAGAAAACAACTCATATATACTGGTAAATGCGCATGTGAGATTTGATCACTCATTATTAAGGTGGGAGGGAGGTGCACTAACCACTGAGATTTGAGTGGTTGTGCGATTTTGATGTATGTTTGTTACGGAATATATACAAACGCAAATAATAATAAATCACACACACAAATAAAAGTATGAAAAACAATAAAAGAGATTTAAGAATTTTACTTGATTCGGTGATCAATTTGATCCCTACTTCTACGGAGCACACCACTCAATTCCCCAAGTGTGAAAGCGTAATAATACTGATTCAGATTTCACATTCGAACAATATTATCATAAACCATGTCCCTTAGATTAAAAGAAAATTTAAGACTTCTGCTCATTAGGTCAAGTTTCCAGGAAGTAACATAAGTGGAACTTTCTCCATAATATGTTTGGTTGTTAGAGAAAGCATGTAGTGTCGAGCAACATGTGTGAGGGGCATTTTGGTCAACTTCTCAATGCATTTTCGTGGATAGTACTATATGGAAATCAAAGACGTTTGAATGCTGCCTTGAACATTGACTCAACTTTGCCTGGAAAATCCCTTTCATTTTCCATTTCACCTTCCTGGAAAATTTTACGTGGGACAACATAAAACAATTTAACAAGACTTTGAAACTTGACTTGAGTCAATGCAGCCGGTGGCTCAGTGAGATTCGTGAATCGTGAATATCTTTGTGGTTCAAAAAGCAACATATATAATGCGATTCATGAAATTAAATTAAAAAAAATAGTAAAAGTAGTTGGAAAGCATTTGCATATTTAATTTATTCCTTTTGTTTTCTTGTATGAAGATCAAAAAAAAAATGAATAGAAAATCTACTCACGTAACGGGAGATATTTACTCTACACATGTGCTGGTAAATATATATAGTATGAATTGAACTCTTACCATCGTAGATTTTATTCTTTTGAATGAGAAAAGCTGGAGAATTAAATAAAAACTAATAATTAATATACACAAAATGTTTGGTTGATTATTATTATTATTATTTTTAAACAAAAGAAAGGTGGTTGTTCAATTTCCAAACTAAGAGAGAAAAGTAAAATGACTTTTTACAAACAAGAAGAAAAAGAAATTTGAAAAGCACTTTTAACTAATAAGCACTTTTAAGTGAAAATTAATTAAATACTGGTAAAGTAGCTGGTAATAACAATTAAATTTCTCGAAGGTTATAGCCAGAGACATGAGTTTTTATAGTGAAGAGGAGGTTTCTTGGAAATTTTTCGACAGGTTTTTCTACTTTCCAGTAAACTTTAATTAATTTAAAATTAAAAAAAATATATACTATTCAAACTCAAAATTTAATGATATAAGTATGAGAAATAAATTATTGAGCCAAAATTATCTTGTCACGGTGTGACTTATTTAACATAATTTTTGTAGGATAACAGTATAATTAATTAATTAATCATAGTGAAAACAAATCATAAAAGGACAATTTTTTTTAGAAATTTTATAAAATGTTTCCCAAGAATGTAACAAAGAAGTACATAGTGGGGTCATCTGGCTCCACATTTGTGTTATTGTATACTTGTGTTATTCTATTTGATAAAGTCAGAATTTAAATGATATTTCATATTAGATGGAAATCATAAATCTAACCATACTTTTTATTATTTTTGGTGTTTATTATAACACCAACCATATTGTAATTGAGGAAAAGTTGAGAATTATTTTTAGAGTAAATAGTGTCGTGACCAAAATCTATTAGGCCCAAAATTAAGACAAATCAAATCCAGCCCAAGATGTGATCCATTTCACACGAAGGCCCAAGGTCCAACCACACTACAAAGATAGGCTCATAACCAAGCAGAGCGCGCTACATGGGCCAAGCTTCACCAAACGACGAACGTGGGCTGCGCATGGTTGCATCACGTGACGCCATGATCCTATCCACTGTCGCTCGACAATATGGATCTAAGTCGAGCTCCTACAATATATGAAGCCGGTCACATGCTATATGTCGAACGATGCTGGCCTCCTTTTGTCGCACGACCTACCCGGGTCTCCATCCACTCACATGGGCCCAGATCTACAATTTGATCCATCAGGAGTCAAGCCCCAAACCTCGTAAACTATGTCAATAAGGCAGTCGTTATTCCCACGATTCGGGCTACCAAGGGAGCACCTATTACACCCAGATTTCGGGCCAACGAATCCGAGATACGATCCACTTCTTCAACGGGTGGATCAACCCCTATAAATAGAGAGCTCACACTTCAAAAGGGCTCTCATAGGCGCGATATCACTCTCAGGCAATTATAATCAGGAGCAATCAAACTTTGGCTACCGACTCACTGGCGAACTACAGTCACTTTCGATCATCTCACATTCACAACTCCAGGCCGTCATATCACTCTACCATCCATCACAAAGGACGTTATCCTACTAACAAAGGAAGTATTTTTACCCTTTGCATTTATTCTATTGACCTTTGCTCCTAGAACCCACTAACTTGATCGTCGGAGTGACTTTGGCCGACACCACCTCGGTGTCCCAAACGTCCTACGGTCACGTGTGTTCTATCTTTGCAAGTTGTAGTGTCCTACACTCCCCGAGCAATTTTCAAGGACTACAAATAGTACCCAGACCCCCTGAGGTTTGTTATTCTATAAGCGGAAATAACATTTGAATTTATTGACAAAGACATTCCCCTGACGTTAGTAAAATTTCATCCAATTTACGGTTGACTAAGTTTGACGGTGGAAAGGACCAAAATACCCCAAAATAATGCATAAAATTACTAAAATTTATTAAATAAAAAGAAAAAAAATAGTTAAGATCTCCGCCTCCATCTTAAATATTTTTTATTTAATGAATTTTAGTAATATTATAAATTATTTTGGGCGGATTTTAGTCTTGTTTATATTTAAACTTGATCAACCGTTAAATTGTATAGTCTTTAGAAGTGGTCTTTACCAATATACCCAAAAATTGTTTTCGTTTATATAAGAAAAAAACTTAAGAAATTTGGGTGTTATTTGCTCTTATTTTTATTGTGGCAGCCTTAATTTTTTTTCTTTTAGGGCTCACAATATATTTAGAATTTTATTACGGCCCATCTACGTAAAACAAATAAGAAATAATCAAATTCAAGAAATGTTGAAGCTTAGCTAATTTGATAGTTGGCTGAGTGGTTGTCATTCATATAAATATACAAATATATGATTATGGCAGAAATTGATTACAATTTTTTTTTTTTAAAAAAAATTATCTTTTGTGTAGTGGTTGAACATCACCCTCATCTCTAGTAACTAGAGGAATAACATTTGAAATAGAGCTAAAACATTTACCTCCCCTGAGATTTTACCCACTACAAACAGAGTCAACTTTACCTTTAATGGACAAAGACCTCCGCTGCTATTAGTTGACTTTCGTTAGAGTTAAAAGTTGATCAGGTTTAACCGTTAAAAATATCAAAATACCCTTAAAATAAAATTTTCTTTTTAATAAATAAAAATTAAATCTCCATCATCCCCTTACTTGAGATGGACAATAGAGATTTTTTTTTCTTTTTAAAAAAAATTATCATAAAAATTTAAACTCCAGATCTCTATTGTCCATCTTTGAATGGACGATGGAGATCTAAAATTTCTTTTTTTTTTAAAAAAAAATTGAGTTTGAAATGTGGAGATCCAATCTGAAAATTGGATCTCCACCATGATTAAAAAAAATTAAAATTTGCTGGCGACGAACCCAGAAGGGTTCGTCAATGAAAACGAACCCATCTAGGTTTGTCAACGAAGGTTCGTCTTCGAAGACGAACCCTAGATCTGGGTTTGCCTTCGAAGGCAAATCCAGAAAGTAGGCGAACCCAAGTTTCTGGGTTCACCTTCGAAGGCGAACCTACGGCATGGCTGGATCTCCAGCACCTCAAATTTTTTTTTTCTTGATGGAGATCCAATTCGAAGTGTTTTTTTTTATAATTGTTATTTTTAAATAAATCTAACCGTCCATCATTTCAAAGATGGTAGGTTGAGATTTTTTTAAAATTTTTTAAATTTTCTAAATTTTTTGTTTAACAAAATAAAATTAGAAAAAACAAAAATACCTATGTACCTGTTAAGTTTAACTAAAGTCAACTAACGGCATGGGGGTCTTTGCCCATTAACGGTAAAGTTAACTCCACTTATAGTTAATAAAACTTCAGGGGAGGTTGATGTTATCAGCTCTTTAAAATATTAGTCATATTTGAAGCTGGTCCCCAAATTTATCTTTAACAAAAATAAATGAGAAAGATAGCTACTTTTACAAATTAAGAAAAACCTCTCATATTTATAAATTTATTCATAATTTAAGTGGTTAGTCCACCGTGATAATTCTTTTCAACGTTACAAGAATAATTATCTCCTATTTTATATATAGTAAAACTTCTCTATAGTAATCATTTATATAGGAATAAACTCCATATAGTTATAAAAAGTTATGGTTCCAATTTGAGTCAGTTATAAATAAGAATAAATTTCACATTGTAATAAGTTATAATTTTTTTAGATCCCGTCTTAAGGAACTTATATCCACATAGTAATAATTATTTATATATTGTAAAAAAAAAAATATGGTATTTTTAACTTACGAGTACGTAATAACTCGTGAATATGAACACTTATACTAAGGATAACTAAGTGAAAATAATAATAACTACACTTCTATTAAATTATAACTAATAATTAAATTAGTTTAATCTTAATATTATAATTATTGAGAGATTTTATTATATATAATATCAATTACAGACTTAATCATATCTAGATAAAGATGCAAGTTGATAGACAAACTCAAATCCATAACATCTTATCTGAAAAGTAAATCTGTTGAAAAATATTTCCAAGATACTTTTTTTTTTTTTTTTAAAGGACAAAATTGTGTTGTCAAGAGTCAAGGCTTCTTTTTGAAATTTTTTTTTAAAATAATTTCATGAAGGACCATTAAATTAAAAAAAAAAAAAGTAGATGGAAAGCATTTGCATGTTTAATTTATTCCTTCTGTTTTCTAAGAGGAAGATTGCAAAAAAAAAAAAAAAATTAAAGAGAAAATCTACTCACGTAATGGAATATGGTTAAATGTGCGATTAATTTTATTCTTTTGAATGAGAAAAGGTGGAGAATTAAATAAAAACTAATAATTAATCTACACAAAATATTCATGGTTGATTATTATCATTATTTTTAAATAAAAGAAAGGTGGTTGTTCAATTTCCAAACTAAGAGAGAAAAATGTTGGTTTTCTCTCTTTTAAAATGACTTTTACAAACAAGAAGAATGAGAAATCTGAAAAGCACTTTTAAGTGAAATTAATTAATTAAATACTGGTAAAGTAGCTGGTAATATCAATTAAATTTCTCGAAGGTTGGTATAGCTAGAGACATGAGTTTTTATAGTGAAGTGGAGGTTTCTTGGAAATTTTTCCATTGGTTTTTCTACTTTCTGGTAAACTTCCATTGAATATTTTTTTTGTAAGATTTATCAAAAATCTTTTACTTTTTCTAATAATTTACCGTTAAGACTTAATTTTTTTTTTTAACAATTATAATTAATTAGATATTCAAAAAAAAAATACGGTTCGAACTCAAAATTTAATGATATAAGTGTGAGGAGTAAATTATTGGACTAATTTCATACGGGTAGACTTATTTAGCATACCTTTTGTTGGATAACAGTATAATTAATTAATTAATCATTGTGAAAACAAATCATAAAACGACAATTGTTTTTAGAAATTTTATAAAATGTTTCCCAAGAATGTAACAAAGAAGTACATAAGCCTTGTTTGGCATGGCTTATAGAAGTGGCTTTTGAACTTTTGGGATCCAAAAGCCACTTCTACACTTGTTTGGATGGTTAAAAAAAATGGCTTTAAACTTTTGAAAGCTCTTCTAACCCAAGCTGATTTTTTGGGCTTTTACCAAAAGCTCTTTCAGATGAAAGACCGGGAAGCCAAATGCATTTGCTGATTTTTTGCCCTCTTCCTCTTCCCTGTCGACTCCCCTCTCACAAAACTCCACCCATTTTCTGCTTCCCCACCGTCAAATCCCCCACCACATGATATATCAACACCGATGCCATTCCTGCACCGATCCCGCACGAAAATTGTCCACACAACACACTTAAATTAACAAGAAAACAAAACAATAACACCAGAAAAAATTGATTCAAGACAAGAATCAATTTCTCTCTCTACTGATTCTTCTGGGAGAAAAAATGTGAAATTTGATGAGAGAGAGAGATGGGTGGTATTAGAAAACAGAAAACGGTTCTTAATGAGAAGGTTAAAAAGGGTCGTAAAATGGAGTGGAGGAAGATGAGGAGAGGAGGACAGCAGTGATGAGGCATCAATGAAGATTTAGAAAAGGACGAAGAAGAAGGGAGGAGGAGGAGAAATTGGTGAAAAGTAGGCATTGGGTTTAGGAACGGTAAATGGATAACAATTGTAGACCATTCTTTTTTCATTTCTAAGTGGATAATAATTAATTACTTTATTACTTTAATTATTTAATTTTTTTAATAAAATATAAATTTAAAAATATTAGAACTAAATATTTATATAAAAAATTATATATATTTTTTATTATAAAATTAAAATTATATTAAGTAGAGACTATAGTAAAATATTATAGCCAAAACTGTTTTAAAAGCTGTTATTAAAGGGTAAAATGGTCCTATTATAATTTATAGACTTTTTAAAATATTTCACCCAAACAGTCTTAAAAGCTCTTATGGTTATAAAAGCTCTTTTGAAATATATCATCCAAACAGAAACTAAAAAGTTCAGGCTTTTACTTCTCTTCTTCTACTGTCAAAAGTCAAAAGTAAAAGTTTTCCCAAACAAGCCCATAGCGGGGTCATCTGGCTCCACATTTGTATTATTGTATACTTGTGTTATTCTATTTGATAAAGTAAGAATTTAAATGATATTTTATATTAGATGGAAATCATAAATCTAACCATACTTTTTATTGTTTTTGATGTTTTTTATAATACCAACCGTATTGTAATTGAGGAAAGTTGAGAATTATTTTTAGAGTAAATAGTACCCAGATCCTTGAGGTTTGTTTTTCTATAAGCGAAAATAATATTTAAATTTACTGACAAAGACATTCCCCTGTTGTTAGTAAAATTCCATCCAATTTTCAGTTGACTAAATTTGAATGTGGAAAGGACCAAAATACCTCAAAATAATATATAAAATTACTAAAATTTATTAAATAATAAAAAAATAGTTAAGATCTCTACCTCCATCTCAACTATTTTTTATTTTTTATTTAATAAATTTTAATAATATTATATTATTATGGGGAATTTTAGTTTTTTTTTTTGTCAAACTTAGTCAACCGTTAAATTGGATATAATTTCACTAACAGTAGGGGAGATCTTTACCAATATATTCCAAAAATTATTTCTGCTTATAGAATAATAAATTTTAAAGAATCTGAGTGTTATTTACTCTTATTTTTATTATGGCAACCTTAATTTTTTCCTTTAAGGGCTCACAATATATTTAGAATTTTATCACGACCCATCTAGATAAAACAAATAAGAAATAATCTAATTCAAGAAATGTTGAAGCTTAGCTAATTTGATAGTTGGCTGAGCACTTGTTATTCATATAAATAATACATATAACAAAATAAAAAAATAAAAAAAAGATAAAAAGATAAAATTATCTTTAGGGTAGTTATTGAACATCACCCTTATCTCTAGTAACTAGAGGAATAACATTTGAAATAGAGCTAATAATACTCAACTTCTTTGAGGTTTTATCAATTATAAGCGGCGTCAACTTTATCGTTAATGGACAAAGATCTCCCCTGCTGTTAGTTGACTTTCCTTAGAGTTAATGATTGATCAGATTTAACCGTTAAAAATATCAAAATACCTCTAAAATAATATTTTATTTTTATTAAATAAAAAAAAACAAGGTTAGATCTCTACCATCTACTTACCTGAGATGGACGATAAAGATTTTTTCTTTTTTAAAAAAATTATTATAAAAAATTAAACTTCAGATCTTCATTGTCCATCTTTGAATGGATGGTGAAGATCTAAATTTTTTTTTTTAAATTGAGTTTAAAATGTGGAGATTCAATCTTCATATTGGATCTCCACCAAGATAAAAAAAAAATAAAAATTGAAATTTGCTCAGTTAACGAAGACGAACCCATCTGGGTTCGTCTTCCAGATCTGGGTTCACCTTCGAAGGCTAACTCACGGCTGCAGATCCAGCCATGGCTAGATCTCTAACACCTCAATTTTTTTTTTTGGTGGTTCTTGGTGGAGATCCAGATTGGATTTACACCATCCATCAAAACCCATCAAATTTGATGGACGGTGAAGATCCAAATCTGGAGTTTTTTTATAATTGTTATTTTTAAATAAATTCCAACTTTCCATCATCTCAAAGAGATTTTTTTAAAATTTAAAAAAAAAATTATTTAATAAAATAAAATTAAAAAGGAGAAAAGATGAAAATACCTTTGTGCCTGTTAAGTTTCACTAAAGTCAACTAATGGCAGGGAAGGTCTTTGTTCATTAACAGTAAAGTTAACTTCGTTTATAGTTGATAAAACATCAGGGAAGGTGGGTGTTATTAGCTCTTTAAAATATTAGTCATATTTGAAGCTGGTCCCAAATTTATCCTTAACAAAAATAAATGAGAAAATAGCTACTTTTACAAATTAAGAAAAAACTCTCATATTTATAAATTCATTCATAATTAAAATGGTTAGTCCACCTTGATAATTCTTTTTGGTGTTACGAGAATAAATATCTCCTATTTTATATATAATAAAACTTCTCTATAGTGATCCTCTATATAGGAATAAACTTCATATAATCATAAAAAAATTATAGTCCCAATTTAGACCAGTTATAAATAAGAATAAATTTCACATTGCAATAAATTATAATTTTTTAAAATTTCGTCTTAAAGAACTTGCTACTGCATAATGATAATTATCTATATATTGTAAAAAATATATGTTATGTTATGTTAAAGATTTAAAATAAAATACAATATTGTACCTTTAAATTTACGGGTATATAATAACTCATCAATATAGACATTTATACTAAGAATAATTAAGTCAAAATAATATTAACTACACCTCTATTAAGTTATAATATCCTCGTAGTAATTAAACTAGTTTAATCTCAGTTACTGAGATTTTAGTGTATACAATATCAATCAACAAACTTGAAACTTAATCATATGAATGAACATCTAGATAAAGATGCAAGTTGATAGACAAACTCAAATCCAGAACGTCTTATCTGAAAAGTAAATCTATTGAAAAACATTGCCAAGATATATATTTTTTTTTTAAAAGGACAAAACTGTGTTGTCAAGAGTCGACTTCTTTTTTAAAGTTTTTTTTAATAATTTCATGTAGGACTATTAATTTGTGTCGGATTTTCAAAATTCGATGTATCAAAATCACATTGTGTGGATGATGACATTAAATTAAAAAAAAAAAATCCAACCCTTAATAGGAGTTGGTGAGTTGATGATCATAGAAGCCAGAAGACAATTTCAAACTGATATCACCTTCACGAATAAACTTTTATAATTATTAGTAATAGTTGATCTTAAAAAAACATAAAAAATTAAAAATTCATAAATATTAGATACCATCTTATTGTGTAACGTGTATAAATAAAATATTTATAAAAAAAAAAAGAGAAGAATTCAAACTGAGACCTATTTATGACACTATTTTATGTCAGTAATTGTTTAATTTAAAAATTAGAATCAATAAGTAATGATTAAAGTATAATATTTAAAATACCAATTAGTGAAATTTAATTCATCAATAATTATAAATTGATGATAATATTATGTTGGTCTAGTGATCTATCTTTCACACCAATACTTTTAGGTTGTAAATTTAAATAGTATTCCCCTTTAAATTTCAATTAAAATAGGGTAATAGCTAAAAAATTAATTATTATAAATTGATGATCCTGGGGTGGTTGTTAACAACAACTAGCACTCAAAGGACATCACTTTCTTGATGATGACTTGATTTATAAAATTAAAAGAGTTTTTTAAAAAATAAGCATTTTACAAAATGTTTTCAAAAACATATATATATATATATATATATATATAAGAAAAACAAAATTGGTATTAAAATTGAAAATCTAAAAATATATTTAATATGTTTTTCAAATTAATTGTCCTTCGGTTAAGCCAAATTGGCCAGATCAACTAAGTCAGCTCATCAGGGGAGGATCTCACCTCCTCCGGTGTTGGAGAAGGCATACATCAAAACATTAATATATATATATATATATATATATATATATATATAACTTTATAAATTTATTACTGTTTTTACAATAATAAGTTATATTCCTTACAAAAAATATAAAAGCTATAAACAAAATTACATATTTAATACGCGTTTTCACAATACTATTTTCAACATTTACTGCCAGACATATTTCAAATTTCGAAAACAAAAATCTCAAACACAGTTTTCATTTTTTTCTTAAAACAGAAAATGAAAAATGACACTAGACTCACCCTAAATTACATATATTCTTAAGGTTCATATATAATGTAAATTTTTTAGTACAATGGAATAGAAAACAATATATAAAAACATATACTCTGATTTTTTTTTTATTTAAAAATTTAACTCATTTTATATATATAATTGCATATACAAGTACTCTAAGCTTAATTAAAGTCCACTCAATTGCACCTACCAAGAATCTAGATACAAAATATTTGATATGATCATCATGGCCATTATAATTAATTTTGAGCCATTCGATCAAAGACTAGATTAATATTTTTATTTATATACCTAATTAATTCAATAATCATTTAATGAGTTTCCAATTTGGCTCATATTGATATACTATTTGGAACTCCTCTACATGTTACTCCAGGGTCTGAACTTGGTGCCAGTAGCTCATATGGTAACACCCCAGCTCCGCATCGGTTCTTCAGGTTCGGATCACCGTTCCTATTCTCGATCTCCTTCTCTATCCGTCTGATCTCCGAGGAGAATTCGAAGAACGCTTCGATTATCTCTGTGTCGCCGGACCAAATCCAGGGTTGTTGCCTCTCCCCAATGTACTCCTCATCAGGGGAATGTGTAGACAATGTGTCTACCACAGCCATGTACTTGGCTGCTTGTAGTAAACTTGGCAATGCTAAGAGGAAATATTTTTGAGGGTCAGCCAAGAAATTTGTATACTCAGGGTCATTCTCTTCAGGGATCAATCTTCTCATTAGGGGTGGGCGGTTAGGCACGAAACCTCCATACGGGTACTGCCCGAAATTGAGGGCGGCGTGCTGGGCGGATGCCAGCCAGATGAGGGTGGTGAGGATGGAGACAAGATTCTCGCCGTTGTCCAACGTGGGCCACCAGCCCTCGTGGCGGAGATCGCCGTGGCCCACATTGATGGACTCATAGTACCATGCTTGTAGCTCCTTGTCATTGCAAATTAGACTCGAATTTGGGTAGTAGTGGTTCACATAGGTCCGGACCCAATTCTCAATGGCTGACCAGAGTAGGAGCCCATCAGTGGCATATGGGTAGTCCTCTATTAGCAGCTTTAGACCATGTGGTTTTGTTGGGTCACGCTCTGCCATGCCTCTGCATATATATATAATTGAGATATCTTGTTAGATTCAATCGACCTTTTATTTTCACCAATTCAAGCAAACAAGAAATTTTGCAAGAAAAGAATGTAGAATCCTCTTCTACAAATAGATTCATTTCCACAAAAGCCAGGGACCATTTTCATTTTGCTAGAAAGTTTTTCCATCACTTGGAGGAAAATAGAAGAAAAACACTAGTTAATTATTGAAGTACATAGTCACTTGTCAACATGAATTTATAGCAAAAAAATGTTATCTTTTTCCTTTTCTTTGAAAACATTTTTCAATCACTGGAAAGAAAATGGAAGAAAACGATATTTAAGTATAGTCAATAATAATCTTTAACAGGATCTAACATAATCGTCGTGAAACTCGTGGTGACATGTGCAAGAAACTTTATCGTAAAAACTTTTCATAAAAATTATATAACTTGGTACGCATATGGATGATGTGTGTGTGTCTATACCTGCGAATGAGATCGGCGGGGAGGGCTTCCATGTCGAACCGCCAATTTTTATAGGCGGCTGCGCTGATCTCCATGCAGTACTTGCCGGGAGTGAAACATGACTCGATCACACCATCGGCGTTGATCAGATTTTGCCTGGCTTGGGCATTGATCTCTAGTGTGTATCTCATGTGAGGATCCAGAAGTTTAAATATTGGGTGCATTGCACTCAATTGCCTGTGTGCTGCTAGTATAAACGGCTCCATGCATGCATGGGTACGTAACCTGCAATTCAGATATCAAATTTCAGTTATTAGATGCATGATTGATAAAAATTAAAAAGTCTTGTTAGTTAAATCTATCTAACTACTAAGAAATTTTCAAAATCCGAACTTCTAAATAACCAATTTTGATCATACTTGTGTCACATAAGATTATTAGCTTTGCTTACCAATGGTTAGACAATTGGTGCACCCCGGCATCGTTAGAGCAGACATGGGCCTTGGCAAGCTGCCAAACCCAGTTGGAAGTGGCGTCAGCTGGCGGCGTCACCACACGCCTCGTTGACCGGGAGCTCGGCCCAGCCGGTGGGAGGCTGAGCTCGATGGCAATAGGCTTGAGAGTCCCTACGGAGTTCAAGAAATACATGGTACGAGTTGCATATGCTTTTCTTCCGTCAAGTGAATTTATCTTGTCAAGAAATGGCAGGTAAATGTCATGGTAATCCACTATGTACAACTTATTCTCCTCCAATGCCTGGAAAATTTACAATAATGCGACTATTACACTCAGTGACCATTTCGAGTAATGTTACGTAACATGTGACAACTTTATAAATAATTGAAATCCGTAATATAATCGTGTGACTATATTTAGTTTTTCTCTTTCAGCTAATTACCTGTTGTACAGTCATGCCGTTTAGTTGACCAATGATGTGTTCTTCTTTGAAAGCAGACTCTTGTGGACCGTAGATTTCAGGATCAAGTTTGCTAACAGGAGGGAAAACGTGGAGCCTCTCAATGGTGACTGGGTTGACACCAGCAAGTGCTTGTCTTGCAAATTCATCATCTCTCAACCAGGCAAATTTGTCCTCTGCAATCAATTAATCAAATTAAATTAAATTAAAATCACACGTTTGTTTAGCAAAATTAATTAACAATTAGTGATCTTGGCTTTTGATTTAAATATTAAAAATAATCATTCCACTACCAAATAAAAAACAAGTAAAACATATGTATACAAATTGTAATATACCCACATGTGTTAAATGTATGTGTGGTATAGAAAAAGCACTTTTGGAAAAGAACTTTTCTAGGTAATGGATGGACAATGGAGGCAAGCATGCATGGCTGGATTGGAACCATGAAAAGGGGACAAAGTAGATGTAGATGGTAGGGGTCTGTTTTTTAGTGGCAAATTAATCATGTATAGAAATGAAAAATATCTTCTCTTACTTTACAATCCACCAGTGGCACATAAAAAAAATTTCATTTTTTTTGTCTACCATTCATGACTGATGTTGTTGTGACTTGGTACCCACTAAATTAAAATTGTGTATAACAGGAATTGTTAATAATCACTATCTGATTTCATAATACGTGTTTATTTTTTAAGTTGATATCGAATGGGTTCAAGAACCTGTAAAGATTAATTACTATAAGAATTTTGTTAAAAAGAAGAGGTACTTACTGGTAAGAATCTTGGGAATGTCATATTTAAGTAGACCTTGACTAGATTCAAGGACTCTGCTAACAACTTTAGGCAAAGGGAGCTTCTTCCAAATCTCATCCTGGAATCCTAATTTGAGGAGGAGACCTTCACTGTAGAGGCTGTCGATGTCGGAAAACCCGTTGAAATCGTGATTATCGGCTGAGATGCTGGCCTTCAACGACGGAATTAGGTAGTGGAGCAAGGCCTTGAGCCTCCCGGTTGAGAATGTGTCCATTTTCGACTCCTCAAATTGTTCATCTCTTGGAACGTACATTGGCAACGGTTTCTCAACCCTGCTCTCTGCATGCATATCTGCTCCCACGTACGAAAAATAAATAAATAAATAAATCAGTATTTCTTGTACTTAAAGATGACTGTCATTTTTAATCATAACGACTAGATTGAAGTAAATATCATTCGTAAAATACATGAGATGAGACCCATCATACTACAATCTTATTTCTATAAAAAAAAATAGTAACATAAATTTTAGAAAAAAAAACTTTGAAAATATAATATATTTTGAATATATCACAACAGTATATATTTATTTACCTGTATCTGTCGGGAGACGACCAGTACGACACCGTCTTGGATAAGGAATTTTATCACCTCCAAGAGATGGTCTAGAAAAATCGACACCCTTATCTGGATTTCCCAAGTCATTATACACATCAAAATCATAAATCCTATCTGATAATTTTCTCTCTCCTTTGCTATCTCCTCTCAGGTCTCTTAACTCTTTCTCTCTAAGTACTCTGAGCCCAGCTGGGGTCTCATGAGGTAGATATGGCTGCAACAAACATTCAATAAAAATAAATAAATATATAAATAAGTGACCATAAATGTATTAAACAACAAAACACAAAACATATATATATATATATATATATATATATATATATATGCATGTAAATAATTAGATTTAGGGATGTTAATTAATAAAATAAAAATCCATGGTCAACTCTGGTAAGCTGGTCCATCCCCAATTAAATTATAAGAGAATATTATATAATTTTATTTTTTTATGAGATCATGAAATTTCAATACATAACAGCTAGCTTTGAATTGTTCAACACCTTGAAAAAAACTCAAAAGCTAAAGAAATAAAAAGAAGAAAAACAGTTGTGATATGATTAATTGTAATTGTAATTGAATTTAATTACCTCATTAGAGAAGAAAATTCTTTTGGCAGGATGATCTTTTATGGATTGAACCCAAGAATTACAAGGGAAATGGACAGGTCCACAAGCAAAGCCTTCAATGGTGATACTCTCCAAGAAGAACTCCTTTTGGTGCTTGTTTTTCACTGTGATTGCACCAGGAATCCCAAAACTTGACTCCACTGTGAAATCAACTGTGTAATGGACTCTCTCAGCTTTCACATTTGATTTCTTGGACCAGTCTTTCAACACAGCCTCATTGCTCCTCTTTGGAGCCTTTGTTTCTTCAAATTAAAAAACAAAAACAAAATTAAAATACAGTAACAGAAACTGTATTAATAAAATCGGCTCCGATACAGAATTGGAAACTGACAACTGAACAGAAGAACTTACTGGGATCAACTTCAGTGCTGAGAAGCTGCAAAACAACATTTCTTCCAATCTTATCAGTGAAAGCATCCAATTGATTAACAAGAGTCTCTTTGAAATCTTCCTTGATGCTCTTCCTGACTGTCAACACACCTCTCACCTTGAACTTCACTGGCTTGATCTGCTTATCACCACCACCAGGCACAGCTCTTACCAAATCTTCACTTATGGCTGCCACCACAACTTTGCTTCTACTACTAGACGTAGTCGTTGCCTTCCACCTCCTCTGCAAATTAGGCACCAAAAGCACTTTTGAAGAAGAAGCAGATAGCAATAATGATCTCTGATCAACTATAGAACTACAGCCCATGATTTCTTTAGTCAGTGCAGCACCAGCAGCAGCACCAGCCATTTTTTTTTGGTTTGGTTCTCTCTTCAACAAATCTTTAAAGCAGAAGAGAGAAATTGCAGTTTGAAAAAGAAACTGAGACGGGGTTTGATTAAATTTTTATTGCTTTGCTTTGATGATTCTCTGAAAATTAGTTGTTGTTGTTGTGGTGGTGTGTTTGTGTTCATATAAATATATATACACAGAGAGAGAGAGAGAGACAAAAAGGTGTTTTGTGTGTATGGATCTCACCGTCCACACGTTTTTCAAATTTTCTTCTTGTGAATAATTTCCATGGTCACTTGTTTTTTTCGCTTTTCATGTTTCTACTTTTCATTGTTTTCTTGAAAAATCTCTGAGTCAAAACCGAGTTTCGCAGTGACGCGGTTGGACAATTGATTTGGTAGAAAAGATAAGGGAAGGAGAAAGTGGGATTTTTTTTTTTTTTTTTTTTGGTTTTTTAACTTTTTATAACTGAAAAGACATGAAATGCCCTTGTCTTGTTCAATAATGGCAATCATGTCCTTTCCTTTTTTTTATTTTTGTTTTGGTTGCATGATTAGAATACTTCAAAGGTGACCATTCATTGGTTTTGGAGTAGGCATTTGTGAGTGACCAATTTACATGTGTTATGTTCTTGTCTAAAAATACAATTTCCAAGAGATCCGATCAGTTGAGTATGGTTAAGTAATAAGAATGTTCATTCAACCTAATAATTCTGATATATAGTAATAAATAATATGTCAAAAAAGAAAATCAAATGTATATATATATATATATATATATATATATATATTCACACTTCCTTTTTCTTATTTGTGGCGGAACGTTTAAGTCTCATATTGTATATTTATAAAATTTCGTGTGTTGTTAGAAGAGTATATACCTTTTGATTGTGGAAGTAAAATATACCGATTGTGTATATAGAACTTGATTTCTACAAGTTTCTATGGATTCTTGACTTGGTTAGTCAAATTAAAAAAAAAAAATGGAATGAAAGATCTAATGAATATATAATTGAAGAATAATGGGATTTTATTTATTATTTAGATCTATATCATAATGAAATTTATCTATGCAAGGTTGGAAACATTGAACTTTTAATATTTATTATAATCTAATAATTGAAAAAAATTATATATCCATTCATAGCTCAAGTAAATAATACACTTTTTTTAATTACGCTAAATCCCTGTAGATCCGTTAAAAAAAAAAAAACCATGAACTGAAAATGGAAGTGGAACTTATTGGACCACAAATTAACTAAAGCGAACTATAGAATCATTTGAAACTAATAATAAGTCAACTTTAAATAGTTTCTTGTGGACCTCTACATACATAAATTAAATTTATATAATCTAATAAAATAAAATAAAAAACATCATTAACTTTGCAATCTGATTTTGGTGTCTGTCTCTTTACATCTTAAATGCAGCCTCAAGGTATGGTGCAAAATTTATTAATATTGTGGTCCTCCATACTATAATGTATATAGTATCAACCTTAAAACATTAGGGCACTTTGGACCTTGTTACTTCCATTTATTTCAAGCCTCTAGAAAATTGTAGGTTTTTTTTTTTATTTTAAGAATAATATTTTTGAAGTTCATTTATTATAATAATTACTCGTTACTCGGATTCGTGAATTTTTTTTTCAATATTTTTCTATTTTTTAAATATTTTATCCTTAAAAAAATTGGAAAAAAAATAGTTCCTATAACAGAAATTTTTTTAATTTTTTTTTCACAAATATATTTCATTCTTTTTATCATTCATACAAAAAATCACATCAAAATTAAATAAATTTCATTAAATTTTACCAAATGGGTTTAAATGTGTATTGTAGAAAGTGCTTGTTAAAAAATTTATATATAATAATTTGAGAAGCCGATAATGAATTAGATTTGAATTCTTAACTATTTAATTAGATTTTGACCAAAAAATAAATAAAATCTATGAATGAGATGTCACATGAGTCACCTTAAGTAGTCAAATTCAATTGTGTATGTATATTAAACATTGATTGATTTATCACGTAACCTAACTACTTATATTAATTATTATTATTTTCTTTGTATAGGTCGATATTTCTAAATTTATGAAATTTTAATCGCTTCATTAATTAATGGGATCTCATATGATTAATACAACCATTATTATAGTTAATTGAACTAATTAAGAATAAATATTATTAAAAGTTGGGATGGTGAATAAGATTGTGAATCTAAGTAATATCTTTTCCTCCTACAACTCTTAAATTTCTAATAATTTAAAAATAATAATATTTTTTGTGATGATTAATCTATAAGTGCCCTTCTTCTTCTTCTTCTTCTTCTTATAAAAAAATCATTAATATAAATTATGGAGTAAATTAATAGTCGATTGGATACATCATGACGTGTTAATTAAAGCATAATACACGAGTCATTTGTCCAAATATATAGACACCTAACTTAAATAACTAGTGGGTGAGAGTCATAATCACATCATTATCTTGTATAGTGTATATAATCACTAAGAAATATAATATCTCTCTATTTTTATATATATATATATATATATATATATATATATAAACAAATATGATTAGTTCAAAGTTTAGGGAACACGAATTGAATCCCATAATTACTGGTCTAATCTCATCTCGATAAATAAAATAATAGGTAAGTATTTTTTTTCCAAATATATATTTAGAAATCACAATCTTCATACATTCAAACTCTCAAGATCTATTTATAATTCGATAAATTATGTGTTTTTTTTAAAGGGGGTACAATAATTATCGGAACCTGTCGAGATTAACCACTAAAAGTGCAGTTAGGATATCATAGCGGAAGAATACTAATCCCATTATAAGGGGAAAAAACTATCCACACATACACATGGTGGAAATTAAACCTCTCATCACTAAGGTAGGAGGGAAGTGCACTAACCACTTTACTACAAGTAGATATACAGATAAATTATACTTTAAATGTAAGGTTTTGCTATAAACAGTACTTTCGTAACAAGAGAAATAAAAGATATTATTTCTCTATTTATAAAAGTTTAAACTACATTAACTTTACATGAACGATATAAAACTTTTGAAATAACGAAAGATAATATGTTGATTGTGGATAGTCTAATATTTTCACAATTGAGCTATTCCTAATCTACCTAGCGCATACAAACTTCACATACAGAAAAATCGCAATGAAACTCAATAAATTTTATGGATATTTATGTCATAAATTTAACTAAATTTAATATCGATCCGTTAAGAAGATCATATAATAAAATTGGTCAACCATATATCTAGTTTACACAATCGAAATTTCTAGTAGGGTGACGATGATTATTTGACAAAGCCATGATTAATTATTATATTAATTTTCACCAATCACCAATAAATTCAAAAGGCTCTACGTAATTAAATGACTCAAATTTCACACACAAAAAAAGAAGAGAAAGAGAGAGATGGGTCAGGACGTATTTGCCATTTTAATAAAAGTAGAGGGCATGAATGAATTTTACTAAAATAATAGAAAATTTATGGCGTGCTGCAATTGATCTTTTTTATTCTTATTATTAATCTATTAATTAAAGTAATATATGTATATGCATAAAAAAGAAAAAGAAGAAAATATAAAAAAATGAAAAATAAAATAAAGAAAGAAGAATTCTCTGCTCTACACACCAGTCATCAGTCATGTGCCGCCAGTTTGGTAGCTGAAATTTATATATATAAATTCAATCACGATATTTCCTGTTGTGCTTCCTTGTGAGGACTCAAAAATTTTAATTATGGTTTAAATAATTAATTTCGTGAGGTTATGAAATATTAATTAGTTAAGTGCATCCAGAAACTGGTCAAATTAAGTTTGGTAAGGGAAGTTTAGTGAGGATTGGGTAAACATTTTACCTTTTCTTTGGAAGATTTTAGTCTCTTTACAGACTTGAGATCAATAATTCCGATAAGATTTATAAAATTTTACATACCATTTTTTCTACTTGAGATCGAGAAATTTGGTTTAATTATAGATAAAGACCTTTTATGTATGAGATTGAAGATTCTGATAAGGTTTATAAAAACTTTAAGTAATGTCGCTTTTGTTTGAAAAATCGGAAGATTTAGTCTAATTATATATATAAAAAAAAGACCACTCTTATTTGCAATCGAGGATTCTAATAAGGTTTATGAAATTTCAGATATGATTTAAGATCGAAAATTCTGGTAATGTTTATAAAACTTCAAAGTAATAACTCTTTCATTTGAAATTAAAGTGTCTGATAAAAAATAATTACGAAACTTCAAGTAATTAAGGTCTCTTGTACATTTTAAAAAATGTGGTGATTATTTTTTAATTATCTTATTTTTACATTTTTTGTTGTTTTGTTATACGATTTTTTATTTTCGGATAACGATCGAATAAACCTAGAATAGAAACTCCATCGTCAAAGGTTTCAATTGCAATAAAAAATTGAGCATCAAAGTCGTAGTTTTATTAGGCTTTCTTTGGGGGCTGAAAATGATAAAGTTGACAATTTTATAAGCAAAATCAAAGGTTGATTAGTCAATTTAATTTTTTTTTTCCTGAGGAAGTTTACAGGAGCATGCAGTTTACATATATAAAATGTTGGTCACGTTAAATTAAAAATAATATATAAGTGAATACAAATTAGTTGAAGAAATTTTGTAAAAGATTTAATACTAAATAATCTAAAAACTTGACTTAAAAAATTTATCCAAATGATCATGTGGTAAATAATATAGTTTCGTATGAATTCAATTATTACATTATTTCGATTGATTTTTGAACAAGTTATTTTAATTTTTTTTTAAAGGGATATAATTACAAAATTTATAACTGTCGGGACATGTCGAGACCAATCACTAAACGCGCTGTTCGGATATCTACTCTCATAATGGGAGATATTTACTCCCACAATAAAGGGAGAAAACTACATACACATATTGGTAAATTTGCATGGTGGAAATTGAACTATTACCACTGAGGTGGGAGAGAGATGCAATAACTATTTGAATTATGAGTGAATGTGCATAAGTTATTTTAAATTGGTATAGTATTATTTTAAAAATCCCGTCTTTAAAAAGTCTAAAATTTATCATATATCTTATTTTGTAATTAAAAAAAACTGTAGCCGAAAAAGATATTATAAACAAGGATCTTAAATTCTTAAAGTTCATCTATATAATGAAGGTCTCGTAATAAGATAATAAGGATTCAAATTCTATCTTATTTTCAGATATAATGGGTCGTTTATCTTTTATCAACTTATAACTAAATGGGTCTGAATTGGATATATTAAGTTATTTTTATTTATTTTTTTTAAGTAGTCAAACAACTTAAAATAAAAAGTTAAAAATTATGACTTATTACTTAATACCTAATCACTTAATTATAATTATAATATTTTCTTCCATAATTATTATTTTTATATTAATATATTTTTAAATTTAACTTTATTAAGATGTTTCAATATTAAAAAAAATAATAATAATAATCAACACTTTTATTCAGTAGTTAAAAGGAAAAAAATAAACATATCATTCAGGTTTCAGAAAAACGAGCTACCCCTAAATATACTTCGAATTAATAAACTTTGGCCTCTCAAATATTAATAAAACTCATTCAACTTTGTTTCCAAATAAGATATATTTGACACATTTTTTGCCAGCAGGTTTCCTACATTCCATCCACAGAATTGTTATGGACAATAATAAAGAAAGAATTAGTATACATAAAAAAAAATAATAAATAAATTATCACATCATAAATTAAAATAAAATTACAATACAAATTGAGTGTCTGAATTTGCAATTGACTGCTGCATCCATCGAAAATCTGCATTGAAATTTGACCAAGAAAAGAAATCTATACTTTTTCTTGGTCTAATATGTCACCAAGAATATGCAATTTTCTCAACTTATAGTTTAGGTAAATTTTGGTCGTGGCATGGAGTGCATGCATGATCGTGCATTCATACAAAAGAATAAATATAAAAAAATTATTTTTGATAAAGATTTCAAAGTCAAAAAAAAAAAAACACTAACTATAAAATTTGACAATTTCAAAGTCTTTAAAAAATAAAACAAACACACACTTTTTTGTATTGTTTGAAAAAATTTCAAGTATTATTTTTATACACTTACTGACTGTTTACGATTATTATTTTTATATATTACGATGTGCCACACGTTGTATCCAATAATTTTTCCATTACTTAAAATACTTCAATAATTATAAATTGTAAAAATAAATTATATGATTTTTCTATAAGAAGAGAAGAAAAAATAAAGACATATAGTGTATATGATAGTAAAATCTTCACGTGATTTTTTTTTTTGTAACTTGGAGGAGTGAAAATTCTAATTTAAACTCTTAATTTGGTTGAGAGATATATTACCACTAAATTATACTTACGATCATATAAAATATTGAGATTATTTATAAGAAAAATTAAGAGAGGGTGCCAATTAGTCATGGCCAAGGTTCCGGAACCGACGGTTCTGATTTTGGAACTGTCAGTTCTGGTTCCATTTTTAGCCTAACCGGAATCGAAATTGTAGGGGTCCCGGTTCCTGTTCCGATTTTGAACCGGCGGTTCTTCAACCGGTTTTGAAACTGGAACCGGAACTGACGGTTCCTTTTTTTTTTTTTTTTTTACTTTCAAGAAATAAAATTTTTTTTTTCAATTTTTTTTAAAAAATGGAACCTGAACCGGTGAAACCGCTGGTTCCGGTTCCTCGCCGGTTTTGAACTGGCAGTTCCAGTTCTAAAAAATAAAAAATCAAAACTGAGACCGAGTATCCCGATTCCGGTTACCGGGACTGGGTGTTCCGGTTCAAGTTACCGATTCCAAACCGATTTTGAACCACAACCTTAGATTCCGGTTTAAAATCGTCGGTTCAGTTCGAACTGCCTGGTTCGAACCGAACCGGAACCATCTCTAGTGCCAATCGAGTTAAAATTATGTTGACCAAAATAGTCAACCAATACCAAACCGCACACCGTCCATGGAAATTACGATTGGTAGTAATAATAAATAAATAAATGGTCACTTTAGGATACAGCGTGGGAAGGTCCACAAAATCTATTGTAGGACCGAACAACCGGCCTATTGTTTCTGTGGTGGGACCCTGCACTTGGTTTTTGCTTTTGGGACGCATCGAAATTTGTGATATGATGACCATCACCGTTCACATCGACCGTCCAGATTTTTTGTGTTGGTGAAATGGAGGCTGTAATTTATTTCACACTTTCTAAGAGACATGAATCGATTTGATTTGATTTGATTTTGTATTTTTCATTTGAAAAGTAATATCTTCTGTTCATATTTATGAGGAAAAAATGCATATTTTTAACAAATTTAATAGATTTTTGTCATAAATAAAAAATCATTTATGTTTTTTTTTTTAAAGTGCAAATTATATCACTAATAATATATCAGAATCTGTCGAGATCAATCTCTAAATATACGATATAAATATCTATTTCCATAATGAAAAATATCTATTTTCATAATAAGGGAAGGAAACTACTCACATATGGTGGATATTAAACTCTCACCACTGAAGTGAAAAGAATATGTACAAACCACTTGAATTATAAGTGAATGCATATAAAAAAACAAATCATTTATGTTTTTTTTTAAGGATACAATTACAATAATAACAACTGCCGGGACCTGTCGAGATTAATCACTAAATACGCGGTCCGGATATCTACTCTCATAATGGGAGAATACTACTCTCATAATAAGAGGAGAAAACTATCCACACATACATATGGTGGGACTCGAATCCCTTACTACTGAGGTGGGAGGGAGGTACACTAACCATTTTACTACAAGTGAATGTGCAACAAATCATTTATGTTAAGATTGAATTTGTGAGTATTTTTTTTTTAATTTTTTATAATTAACTTAAAATTTAGAGAGAAAAATACGACTCGTACTTACAACTTTAAGATATAAATATGATATACTTTTTGAGGATATCATTATTAAGCTGACTCAGTAACATTACAAAAATATCGTACCCCAGAAAGGAGTGGAATCCCACAAATAAATAATCTTATGTATATATATATTGAGCGGAGGACAATATATTTCCCAAAATTTATGTCTTCTAGTGGAGAAATAAAAATGCATGTATCCATTAAATTGCTTTTGGTTCTCACGATTTTGTTGAGTGGAGAAACCTTTTTTTTTTTAACCAAAAATAAACAAATTTAAGAAATCTTATACTCCCACTTTGGTTAAACACAAAAAGTTTCATTATACTATTCACTCACATTATAGAAGATTTTTTCAACTAAAAAAGGAAAAGAAAACCGTCTAGAGGGAGAAAAAAAAAATCCATTAAATGAGTAAAGTCGATACGTAAATGAATCTGACTCTGATAACTTATTAGAAAAATTAACATGGAAACTATAAATATAGTTAGAATTATAATACTAATCTTATTCTATATTGAGCTTATTCACTCATTATTGCATTGTTTTGTTAAAAGAGAAGAGAAACTCATTAAATGTTGTTTTCAATTTATAGTCCCAAAAACTCCTCTGGACCAACTTTAAATTCACGCCTGTGACTGTGACAGAAAAAATGATCAAGGCCCAAATAGATGGGCATGCTTTGCCCATTAATATACTTACATATTGCATAGAAAGTTTCGGGTACGGGATCCTGTCTATTTTCCGTGCAGGATCCCGACTTCCTAACATTATAAAGTCACTCTGTAAAGTTAAAAAGTTGGAATCCATGCACTTGCATGAAAGTTATATACTTATATGTCTTTAATTACTACTCGCAGGTATCGATTTTTCAATGATATAAGCACATCTTAAGCATTGATTATTTTTTTTCTAATTAAACTTAATTGAAGTTTAACAAAGAATAGGATAATTATAATTTACAAAAGCTTGATTAATCTGATTAATATGTGTAGTGGCTAGAAATGGTACTAGGCTCAAACTCAAGCCCAATATATGTAAAGCCCACAAATAAAAGCCCAAGCTCAAAGATAAAAAGGCAAAACATAGCGGGTCCAAGGACAATAACTTATCACCAGCATGATTCTTATAACTCTGTTCATCGCTAGTTATAACTCTGATTCATTGCCAACTTGAACGGTGGAGTTTCCTTGGACAACACCGTCCCGGTGCCCCAAACAATTTTACGATATTCCTTTACTAGTTTTGTAGGTTGTAAATCTGTTTCGATTAACTATATTCACAGTGTCCAAAGAAAGAATTAATAATCAGGACGTTTGAATAAGTAAATTAAAGATTAGGTCAATTTGTGTTGATTTTAATTTTTGATACTATAAAAAAAAAAGTGACATTTTATTACAGAAAAAATATAATGTATTTCGTAGTAAAAAAATATTTTAGTATTATAGCAGGTAAAAGTTTTACCATAGGTAACATGAAAAAAAAAATTGCCTTGGCAGGTCTCCAATAGTTTAAATTTTTTAATATTTATTACAGATTATTATCCGTAATAAAAAAAAAAGTCACTTCAAATATAAAAACAAATTATATAATGTGAATTACGTTGAATTTTGAAAGATTTTCCATGAGAGATATTATTATTATTGTGTGTGGTTAATTAAAAATTTATTCCTTTGTTTCATTGAGGTGCTTTTTTTTTTTTTTTTGTATGTTATCCATATTTGTCTGTTATAACAAATAAATAAAATAAAAATAAATTCGTATAAAGTTTTGTCACGACAGTATATATATAATTATTATGTAATTATTAAACATATATATATATATATATATATATATATCAACATCACCAAACATTAATATGATTTTAATATGTAATTTGATTATGTGATTTTAATATGTAAAAGAATGAAAGTGAATCCAAATTTTAGATGCCTTGTAGGCTTCAAATCAAACGGTAGATGACAAAAAGGACCATGTTGAGATTGTAAAATGATGTCATTGGCATCATAAATAATTGATACAAAATTTTGATGATATTGATGGTGTGTGTGTGTATATAATATTTAAAACATAAGATGGCTGAACCTTTAATGAGTTCGGATTCTCTCTTGGTCTGATTTTTCACGGTCCAGTAAAAAGTTGGATATGGACAAAAGCATATCCACTTTGAGTGGTATGTACTTTTCCTTCCATATTTAGGGTAAAGATGAGATTTGAACATCTACATTACCATAAATGAAAACGAAAGAGACTTCCCAGCTAAACCTTTGATGAGTTCGGATTATCTCATGGTCTAATTTTTTACGGTCTAGCAAAAAACTAGACATGGACAAAAGCATATTCACTCTTAGAGTAGGTGGTGTGCACTTTTCCTTCCATATTTACAGTTATAATTTATTGAGCTTGATTAATCTGACTAATATGTATAGTGGGCCAGAAAAGGTACTAAGCCCAAACCTCAGGCCCAATATAAGTAATGCCCACAAGCAAAAGCCCAAGCTCGAAGAAACAAAAGCTAAACATAGCAGGCCCAAGGACAGCAACTTATCACCACCGCGATTCTTACAACTCTTTTTCGTCGCTAGTGATGACTTTGTTATTCATCGCTAATTATGACTATTTTATTCATCGTTAACTTGAACGTTGGAGTTTCTTTGAACGATACTATCCCAGTGCTCCAAGCAATTTTACGATCTTCGTTTACTAGTCTCGTATATCGTAAGTGTCCGTTCTGATCAACTACATTCCCAGTATCCCAAGAAAGAATTAATAATTAGGACGTTTGAATAAGTAAATTAAAGATTAGGTCAGGGTTCTTATAGTAGAGTTTTGCTTTTTTTTTTTTTTTTTACTACAAATTTATTGTGGAGTTTGAGACAAGACAATGCATGTAAAATTAATATGACACACATATTGATGAACCAAGAATTTCTGACCTTAATTAATTAGTTGGTGTGTTGAGTATATTTATGGCTTAAACCTCAATTATTTTTTAGGGTAAATTTATGACCTTTTTTTTTTTTTTTTTCTAGTAATCAAATTTATTGACCATACTCTTATTTGAGTTTAGTTAGGAAAGGGTAGGTTTTTATTACGTTGACAACTTATTGTATTGATTTTAAATTCTGACACTATAAAAAATATATATATTTTATTACAGAAAAAATATGTTGTATTTTGCAATAAAAAAAATGTTATAATATTATAGTAGGTAAAAGTTTTACCGTAGGTAACTACTGTTGTTAAAAAAAATTTGTCTTGGAGGATCTCCGTTAAAAATTTAAATTTTTTAATATTTATTACGATTATTATCCGTAATAAAAGAATTCACAACAAATTATATAATGTGAATTAGGTTGAATTTTGAAAGATCTTTGATGAGAAATATTATTATTATTATTGTGTGTGGTTAATTAAACATTTATTCCTTTGTTTCAATGAGGTGCTTTTTTTTTTCATATATATATATATATATTATCCATATTTGTCTGTTATAGATAACAAATAAATAAAATAAAATAAATTCATATAAAGTTTTGTTACGACAATATGGTCAGTCCAAGTCATTGATATGTAATTATTAAACATATATATATATATATATATATATATATATCAACATCATCAAACATTAATTTAAACCCCTAATCGTCATGTGATATATAATTTGATTATATGATTTTAATATGTAAAAGAATGAAAGTGAATCCAAATTTTAGATGCCTTGTAGGCTTCAAATCAAACCCTAGAAGACAAAAAGGACCATGTTGAGATTGTAAAATGATGTCATTGGCATCATAAATAATTGATACAAAATTAATGTTTGATGATAGTGATGTTGATATATATAATTCAAAAGATAAGGTAGAGAGAACATTACTAGAAATGAAAATGAAAGAGACTCCCCAGTTGAAACTTTAATGAGTTCGGATTCAGTAAAAAGCTGGAGATGGACAAAAGCATATCCACACTTAGAGTGAGTGGTGTGCACTTTTCCTTCCATCTTTACGGTAAAGATGAGATTTGAACCGTTTACCATAAATTTGGAGAGAAAAATACATACCACTAAAACTAAGAGGGGACATACGTGTAGACGTCTCGTTAGATAGTTAAAGAAGGTTTTTTTTTTCCTGTGAAGTGATGGTTCCACTAAATGTCATCAAGCAAAAAACACTCTCGTGTTGAACACTACTTTACTCTTCTTGAAATTCATTTCTGGGATTTCAGATTTTGTTTTTTTGTTTTTGATAAATACTGAGTGATATTTAAACTAATTAAAATCAATAACTAATCATGAAATGACCTGCCACCCTCCATTTTATTGCTCAAAAATAATCTCATACCACACAGACAATATTTTTTTCACCTACTTCTTGGTTCTCCTTCTGTAATATAATTTAATAAATGACACCAATTTAGTTGCAGAAGTAAAGAGAAGAGATCAGAGAGAGAGAGATCATGAACAGAAGAAAAATCTATTGACAATTTGATTATTATCAACCCCAGAATACATACATACATATATATATATAAATTCAGGGGGAAAAAAACGCATGATTATGCAGTTTTTCTTTTTCCTTCATTTCAAGCACAAAAAAAACTAAAATAAAATAAAAAAAGTTTCAATTACATGTAAATTAAGGATCTAGGACGATCTGATCCAGCCACAGAAGGAAAACTAGAAAAAGAAACGCCCATTACCGGCACAGCGAAACTCGTTTCCATCAAAATCCTTTGTTGAAACGTTTCTAGAGACGCCCCGGCTTCTTTCATATCCTTGACCAATTGATGATAATGTTCCTTGAGCTTTCTGAGCATGAATGTGTAATGCAATTTCAACCATCGTAGTCTCACCTTCCTGAACATCCGCACTAGGAAAACCCCCCGCCGGTGGTTTTTCGTCTTCCCTCCTCCTCCTCCGAGACGGACCACGGGCAGCTTTCGACGTCGGAGGAAGACCCTCCGACGTGTCGGCAGCCGGAGACCGGTGGTTAAAAGGGCCTGATTTGGGTAATTGGTTGGGGACTCTAGTGGTGGTAGTGGTGGTGGTGCCATGTTAAGTTAATGAGGAAAATGTAATGAGAAAAAGAAAATATATAGAGTGAGAGAGTTGACCAAAAATGGACAAAAGCATCTTTGAGTTTGCGGACCTTGTAGGATTTTTATTTTTGAATAATTTAATTTAATTGAGGTCCACATGATGGGGTTTTTTGTGTTACACGGTACACAAAGACCATGCAAATGCAAGTAAATATTTGTTTGTGTATTTTTTTTTCCTTTCAATTTTTTATTAATTAAGGTATTGATGAACATATCGTATCATTTATATATATATATATGTATGTATACATTAAATGGTTGAGTGGATTACAATTATTAAATACAATATCTATACTTAAATATATAAATATACGTTTTAGATTTTTTAACTGATATTTTATAAAGAGTGAATAATAGTTAGATTCTCTGAAATTTACTAATCAATTAACAGAATTAACGTTTGAATTTATTGATAAAGACTTCATTTACCGTTAATCAAACTTCATTCAATTTAACAATTAACCATATTTTACGGTTAAAAAGAATAAAATACCCTCAAATAATATATAAATTACTAATATTTATTAAATAAAAAATAGTAGAGATTTTTAATATTTTTCTTTAATTATTTTTATTCAATGAATATTAGTAATTAGCAGTTAAATATGATCAACCGTTAAATTAAATGGAGTTTAACTAACGGTAGGAGAAATTTTTATCAATAAATTTAAAAGTTGATTCTGTTTATAGATAAATAAATTTTAAAAGTCTAGCTGTTATTTATTTATTTATAAAAATAAATAAATTAATTAATATTCTTGTTCGGATGAGAATTTTTATAAAAGCCTTTCACTTCTGATCTTTGTCGCAGATCATGTATTATAAACTACAATTGGATTATTATGCAAATTAATGTGTAATTATAGGTGTGTATGTATTTTTTGTGAATTTGAATACATAGAATAAAATGTTGTCACATCTATGAGTGGGGGGCAGGAAGCATTTTCTTTGAAGAAAGTTAATAATGACAAATGATGAGTGATGGAGAAACCAGCAAGTGCATGTGAGCCATTAAAAGATTAGTAAATTATTAAAGGTTACATATTATTTATGGCTCAACCTAATATTATATGAAAAAAATATAAAAATATTATGGAGATATAGTAATCCTCCATCAATGCAAAATGATATACATTTGTACCATAACTTTTGGTTGGATCATTCAATATCTGCCTAATCGCATTTAAGATATGGGTTCAAGTTTTATATTACTTATTAAAATTAATTAAATATAAAAAAAAATTTTCTAAGAAAATAGTTTTTATAACCGCACTTATAGATTTTAATTTGAAAATTGATAAAATTTTAATATTATTATAGTAATAATTTTAAAATAAAAAGAAAATTTAGTTACGAAATATATATAAACAAAAGTAGAAAAAATAATAAACGAGTTTACGTAGTTCAACTATTAATGTGATTTTTTTATTCACAGCACCACACCTCTTTTAATACGAAGTGCAATAATTATATTTCGAACATCACAACCCAATAAACATCTAATTTAATTAAATCTTGTTTCGATTTCTATTATACTAGATATTAATAATAGACTTCATATAAATCAATATACAACAGGATAATCTACAATTTTTTTATCTCATTTCAACAAATCTAGATTATTATTATTATTATGTATTAAATTTAAGAGCATTTCCAATGCAAATATGTATTTTTGAGTATCTAAATAGTGCCACATCAGCATTTCTAAATAATATGGATCTACCTTGTCAAAAAAATTATAGAAATGCATATTCACTTCTCCAATGTGAATATCTAAATAGTAATTTTAAACCAATCACCACAAGTCATTTGTTACATTCTCTCTCCATTCAATATGATAATTAAATGCATTGACAAAATGCTAAAATTTTATTGGTGGGAAAAGTTAGAAATCCTAGTCAGCATATCAAGGAGGATATCTACAATTAGAAACTCTACTTGATATTCTCTAACTTTTTTTTTTGCCACATCATATCAATATTAAAGTTAGATAATTGCATTGGAGAATGTTTTCTTAACTTTTTCAATATTGATCCTATGTGGCATTCATTTTTCTCCAAATACATAATAGCATTGGAGATGCTCTAAGAGTATATATTCTTGAGCTTTATGAATCTCTCTTTCAATATATATATATATATAAAAGAACAGATTTTCCAATGAATTAAAAATAAGCAATCAATATCAATGATCATTAAGATATTTGATATATATATATATATATATATATATATATATATATATAATTATGAGTATTACGCAAAGCATGACGTTTCTAGTCACAAAGAGCTTTTAATTAATTAATAAGAAGACTTAATTATTTAAATTAGATCAAGAAATGAGTTTTTTATTGGAATGCTAATTAACAATATTAATAAGGACAATTGGACAAAAGAAATTAAACTTTTTTTCTTTTTTTATATGTTCAAGCATTTATTTCGAGGTTTGACTTGGAGCATATGGTCAAGATTTTCCCCCAAATTTTCCAAGAAAATTTAATTAAGAGATCCAAATTTATTAACTTGTTAATTGTAGCTTATAATAAGTTTGTCTTCACATATATCAATCCATTTGTATATAAATAAGAATACATCAATAAATACACATCCACTTACAATAAAGTGGTTAGTGTACCTCCCTTCAACCTTATTGGTAAGGAGTTTGATTCTTACCATATATATTTACCAGTATATATAGGTAGTATTCTCCTCTTATTATAGAAGTAGGTATTTATGTTTAGTGATTAATCTCGATATGTTTGGAGTACTGTGTGTTATGGTGGGAAAAATGCACCCTCTTCGATGTGGGGTCTTCTAATTGGCCTGACCTTTCTTGCCAGCCAATGGTTGGATCCCTTGAAAGGAGGAACCGTTCCTCTTATCATGAAATCTACAATTATCAAGCCCGAATCTCCCTCTTGTCAGTTGTGATTTGGTCTACTGAGTCTATGAGGTTACTCTTAAGTCTTTATGATCTTGGGCTTTTTGACTATAGGGCCTTGGGCCTTAATTACTATGGGCCTTAAGTTTTTCATAGGCCTTTTCTTGTGTTGAACTTGTAGCAAGTTCAGTAATCTTGGGCATTATAGTCACAGCATTGAACTCTTATGGTAATTATGTCATAAAAATATCTTTAACAAATACAACAAATTGTTAATAAAAAACCAGTATAGAATTTTCCCAAATGTTGTCAAAAGCACTACATTATGTTGTCATAAAATTATAAAGTGTTGTCATTGTGTTGTAGAAGTTGCAATTACAGCTATATAGCACTTTACTCAATCCCATTGACTCCACAAAAAGAAAAAAAAAAAAAGAGGAAATATTAACAAAATTTATTAATGTATTATAAATTTAAATCTTTATTTTATAATTCTAAATTTCCTATTTATATATTTTTTTAAAAAATTTAACCCTAGATTTGTAAATTTATTATTATTTATTAATCCAATTTTCCTTTCTTAGTTTTGAAGGAAAAAATATATTTAAATGATTATGAATTTAATTTTGGAAAATTTAAAGAAAAAAGCTTGCCCTATAAAAAATAACAATAAACTACCAAAAAAATTCTCCATTATCAACCACCAAAGCAACTCTCTCTCTTCTCTCTCTCTCTCTCTATCTCTCTCGATTGATCAATCGAACCAGAGCCCACGAACACACGACAACGAGCCACAAACAATGTCCAACAACGACGCAGTCATGGTCCTAACCACAGACACAGAAGATGGCTCGACCCAAGCCGGTGGACCCTGTTGCAAGAAACCCAATAATAATGTCGAACTCAAGAAGTGGAGTGCTGTTGCTCTCTGGTCTTGGAGTACGACACATAATGCTTTTCTTGTTCTCTTTTATTTGAATAATTTTTCTATGATATACATACATACATGTGTGTCTATATATATATATATATATTTGGGTGTTTTGAGAGTTCTCATGGTGATTTATCGATATTATCATGCACAGATATTGTTGTGGATACCTGTGCAATTTGTAGGAACCATATCATGGATCGTTGTAAGTATTTTAATTTACAACTATGTAGTTTTTTCTTTATGGTAAATTTCGAAATATATTCGCGTGTTCTTGACCAAAAATCGAAAAATAACTTCATATTATTTAGCTAATGATAAGTAATTTCAAGATATATAGTACGGTTGTTTTTCGAATTTGGTCACTCCAAGGTTTCTAAAACTTATGATTTTTTGTTTTTTTTTTTTTTTTTTTGTTTTATAGGCATAGAATGTCAAGCTAATCAAGATAGCACCACCAGCCAGGAGTGCAAAATTTGTTGGGGTATGATTAAAACCCTAAAAGCCTCATCTTAGTTTGCTTTCTGATTATGGATTTTATATTCTTGATTTGGTTGCTTTTTGTCAATTGTGTTGATTAGATGATAGACGGTTATCACAAGAGATCATATGAGCAGGTTTTGTATGTTTTATGTTGGCAATTTTGGAACTAGAGCTAATAGAGTAAATATCGGTTTCAATGGATATATTAATCGAGGTTTAAATTTTTATAAATAGCAGTGGAAATATAGAAAATATTATCAAACTTTTGATATTTCGATGATATGTATTATAGTGATATTTTGAAAATTCCAAAAATATCAGTTTTAATGAATATATCGATCAAGATTCAAATTTTTATAAATACAGATGAAAATATAAAAAATATCACCGACTGTTTAATATTTCGATGATATTTAATATATTTGGTATTCCAAAAATTCTAAAAATATTAGAAATATTATTACTTATGGTACGAGATACAACTAATAGTAGTATGATTCAGGTTGTTAGTTTCATGTATTGATAGAAGGTAGAATTCCATTATTGTTCTTTGGATATATTATCACTTGGCGGTCCCTCGCACCAATTGACATTATCACACACATTAATGTTTCTCAATACAACGATCACACACTCTTATTTGCACTTGAACTTTGCTGCTATTCCAATTTACCTTGACCTGTTCTTCTTCTCCTCCTCCTTCTAGGCCGCTGCAATCACGCCTTCCACTTCCATTGCATCAGCCGGTGGCTCAAGAGCCGCTCAGTCTGCCCTTTAGGTTCGCGTTACCGGAGTTTCTTTTACGTCAACTTATATATATAGCATATACATATACATATACATATTCAATCAATATTGTTGCAGTATATGATCACTCAATTAATATTTGTTCAAATCTCTCAATTTAGTTTTTCTTCTTCTTCTTCTTGCAGATAACAGGGAGTGGGAATACCACCAGTATGGCCATTAGAATATTTCCAATAGTGACAACAACAACCAATTATTGGATTGTAAATTCATTATCAAGAAGGAATTAAGAATGGAGTATTACTAGCTGCTCTGCTGCAAACTTGTTTCGGTTGATTAATGAATGCATTTAAGAGATTTATTATTAATGTGTCCCAAATTCCCACCTACAATATATTTCTTCTTTTTTGTTGAATTTAAATGACTTCTCTGTTGTCAAAAACAATAGAGGTTTGTTTGACCTACTCCATGATCGCCAAGTCTAGTTTTAAATTGTAAGATACAACCAAAAGGCTAATAATAATGAATAAAAGGGATTTTCGGGAAAAAAATTTTAGGGCATGAGTTTTAATACAAAATGCGTCTTTAAACAATATTATTTCATAAAACTAAAAAAAAAAAAAAAATTTGAACGACGCCTGAGAGATTCGAACTCTCGCGGGGAAACCCCATGTACTTAGCAGGCACACGCCTTAACCACTCGGCCAAAGCGTCGTTGTTGATTGGGGATGTTTCCTGTACTATTTAATAACTGATTATAAAGTCTTCTTCCGCCATGTTTCGATCATATGATCATAATGGGAGATGTACAGTCAAAATCTTCTTCCGCCATGTTTCGATCATATGATCATAATGGGAGATGTACAGTCAAAATCTTCTTCCGCCATGTTTTGATGATATGATCTCAAATGAAATACGTACAGTGCGTCTTCATTGACATCTAAATTTTAAACGTGGTTGGTATATATCTATTCACTTTACAAAAGTTGTATAAATCCATGCATCCAAAAAAGCAAGTTTTTGAAAAATGATTATAATTCATCAAAAAACATTGGAAGTCTCAACAGTACAACAATGTGGATCATCAATACATAGCTTAGCTAATTGCTTTTTGAATAAGTAAAACCTGAAAGTGCAAAACGTTGTACACAAACAGCCTGATAAATTGCTCCACACCCCAATTACATGGAGTCCATTGATCCTTGAAGCCACCTAACAGCAATGGGACTTCTCACAAGATGATCTCCATCACTCCATTCGATCGACCCGAATTCGTGTGATGATTTACCACCAATTCCACCACTCAAACCAGCACCTGAGAATGTGACCTCATAAGACAATGTCCTGTTTTCTACACTGAACACAAGCTTATTAGGGGAGACACTGATTTCAACACTGGGTGGTGCATTCACTTTGACCTCATAGACAGCATCCGCGGAGCTCCCTACGTTCTTCACCGCCCTCTTGTAAGTCACCACATCGTTGTTTGATCCGAACACAACAGAGAACGATGGGTAGTTGAGGTTCCCAGGCCTAGATAGTTTCCCTGAACATACATCCCTACTTGTAGGCTCTCTAACGAAAATCGAAATCCTACTAGAATCATACCCAATTGAGCAAAGAAACGCGACATAATCAATAACATCAATATCGTACACCAATCCTGGATTAAGAGCCCTATTCGGATCAACGTGTCCTGCCCCGTGAATGAAGGGTGTTGATTCCTTGCCACTAGCAAGATCCTTAATTTTTCCTCCGGACTTGTCCAAATTATAAGCAGTAGTCATCAATGCGGACTTGATCGCAGCAGGTGACCAATTCGGGTATGCCTTTCTAAGCAAAGCAGCCAATCCACTCACATGTGGGCAGGACATTGAAGTGCCTGAAATTATGTTGAACTCAACCCTCCTAGGATCAATGTCCAAATCAGTTGGTGCGGTGGCACCAGTCCAGGCAGCCAGGATATTCACACCAGGAGCAATGACATCAGGTTTGAGTATCTCAGGCGTCAGATGGTTGGGCCCGCGACTCGAAAAGGAGGCAACTTTGGGGGCCGGAAGGGAACCACCTACCACCGTGCCACGGAAAACAATGGTGGCTGTAGGATACTGGCTTAATCTGATATATTCCCTAACCTTTTTCCCTGCAAGCTCACCAACCATTGTGGCCGGGATCAGATGAGAATCCGCAATCAACTCCTCACCATTCTCGGCTGTGTTGGCCAAAATCATCCCCAACCCACCAGCAAGCTTCACTGCACTACCTTTCGCAACTCTCGCATTGCCTCCTCTATCACAAACAACAATCTTTCCTTGAACTTTTGACGGCTCCAAACTCCCGCTATAACAGTACCTGTTGGAGAACCAACATGTGAAGCTAGAAAAAAAAAATTCGATGAATTTCACAACACAACATGCTATTTTTCGAAATCGCGAAATGTTAGTAGTACCTGCTGCCACAATCACCACCATAGACCAAACGAACCTCGAATTCCGGCAGAGGCTCGCCGGAGTAGAGGGAGACGCCCCCTAAGACGCTCCCATCTCCGAGAACAGCATCAGCGGGGAACTCCCTGTCAATGGTGGAAGCACCAACAGTGATGATCCACGGGGCAATGTTCACAGAAGTCTGCGGCCCGGGACCCGAATTCCCGGCCGAACACGACACGATCACGCCGTGCTCCACAGCCCCGAACGCCCCGATCGCGATGGAGTCGTGATCGTACTGGGGAGCGTATCCGGTGGCCCCAACCGATAACGAAATCACATCAACACCATCCGATATCGCCTGGTCCATTGCTGCGAGAATATCGGAGTCGAAACAGCCCAGGCTCCAACATATCTTGTACACGGCGATTCGGGCTCGTATAGCCATTCCACGAGCTTCGCCGTCGGCGTATTCGTAGAATCCGGCGCCCGGAACCAAAGAACCGGCAGCCGTCGACGCGGTGTGGGTCCCGTGTCCCTCGGTATCTCGGGGAGATAACAGCTCTCTCGTTTCGTTTATCGGGCTCCCGAGATACGACTCGAACCCTTTGTAGTACGCTCTGGCGCCGATAATCTTCTTGTTACAAGCCGAGGCCGGAAAATCGGCCGCTGTCTCGCAGATTCCTTTCCATCTCGCCGGAATATCGGACAGCCCGGAATCCGAGAAGCTACGGCGTTCCGGCCAGATGCCGGTGTCGAGGACCCCGATAATGACGTCGTCGGCGTAGTTGGAGTCGGGCCATAGGCCGAAGTCGTCGGAGAGGCCAAGGAAGCGTGGGGTCCGGGTGGTGTGGAGCTGGCGGGGCTGGTCGGGGACGACGGAGAGGATTCCAGGTAGCCCGCGAAGGGTTTCGGCCTGGGAGCCGTTAAGGCGGGCCGAAAAGCCGTGAAGGACGTTTTTGTAGGTGTAGAGGAGCTTAGTGGGGTGGACGATGGAGGAGAAGAGGGAGGGTTTGTGGGATTTTGAAACGTGGACGATGAAAGTCCGTTGACCGTCTGATGCTGATGATTGTATTGATGGGGTGAAAGAAATGAAGAGGAGGAGGAAGAAGAAGAAGAGATAGGAACTGGTGGTGGCCATGAGAGAGCAAGAGAGTGAGAGAGAGATAGTGTGTGTGTGTCCGTGTGTTGTGTTTTCCGTTTGGTTCCTGAGAAAATGGAGTGAAGTTGGGTTTTCTAAGTTTGTAAGTTGTAACTTGTAATAATACTAGAGGAAGATGGGTATGTGGGGCCCGTTTTGCCATGTCAGCACCATACAAAAAATCCAGTATCCTATTTTGTGTAAGAATTATTAGTCAAGGATAATCTTATTTTTTTAAAAAAAATTAATTATAAATCTATCATATAAAGTATCGAGATTAATTATTAAATATACAATTCGAAAGAGACATCTAGTCATTCACGAAAAAAATTATCCTCGTATATTAGTAAATGTATATGGTTTGATTTAAACTTTTACTATTAAAGTATGAAACAGAAATGCACTAAACATTTGAGGAATAAGTTGATGTACATAATAATATTTATTTTAAAAATAAAATATTATTTTAATGAAATAAATTAATTATATATAAGATAATTCTCTACTACAAACTATCTTTTATCTAAACTATTTATATTTTAATAAAATTTAGTAAAGTCGTGAATTCGAATAATATTTTCTAGTCAATCCTAAACTTGCAATAGTTATAACAGTAATAGTAATAATCAAATCTTAATCAATCTACTCAAATTTTCACCTTATATATATCCATAGTAGGTGGCAACACCTCCCAAGCATGTTTCAGGCTTGTAAAATAACATAAATAAACACATAAAATGACAAAAATGTATGTTGTCTAATTTGTCGTAAGATTCATCAAGATACAATATTTGATTGGATGATTTTTATTTAGATCCCTACCTTTTAAAGAATTATTAATTTTTTAAAATAATTTTATTTATTAGTATACTTAATTTTACAATATTTATTATTAATGGACGACGGAGATCATCTGGATCTCCATCAAGAATATTAGTTTTTTTGAAATAGTAAAAAAATAATAAATTAAAAAAAATTATAATTTTTTAATAAAATATTTTAATATTTTTAATTAAAATATTTTTTATATACTTTTAAATATTTTAATATTTTTAATTAAAAATTAATCTTAAATTACTATACTATCCTTTTTATTATTAATATTATTTTTTAAAATTTAAGGTTAAATAGTAACTTTAACTTATTTAAATAGAGTCAAGGACAAAACAGTCATTTTACCAATTCTGTTACATTTGACTAGTAAAAATTTGATTAGAAGGATTAAAATAATACATTTTTAAAAAGTTAGGGCTCAAATATATAAATAAATGAAACTTTTTTAAAAAATTGATAATTATTTAAAAATTAGGGCCCTAAATGAAAATCACCCAATTTGATTATTGAAAATTTTGAAAGGTAGGCTGATGGAGATCACAGGATAAGATTGGTGGGTTCCACTATTGATAACTTTCTCGTAGAATGATGTAAATTTGAAATGATTGATACACAATTTTATTTATATAAGAATTTTCGTTTAATGTCATTTTATCCAAAGGAACGAAGCTTGTGAGACACTGGTTGAGCGAAAGCAAATAGTCTTCTAATAGCAGAAGAACGGCCATTAATAAAATCAGTATATGAAGAACAAGTCCATATGAAAGGAAACTTTCTTCTTGTTCTTGAGATCTGATCTCATGTTATGAGGTTGCTATCAGGATCCACAACACCATTGATAATTTGGAATATGGGTTATGTTCAAATGGTGTATTTCTTCTTTAAATTAAGCGAATTCAATACTTAGATGTATCTTCTAGCTTCACTTTAAGAGATCTAACTAATGAAACCATCATTTTTGGAGGATCGAAAATTCTAATTATATCGAACAAATTCTGAATCCATTCAAGCAAGTTCAAGATCTCACACACACACATAGATAGATAGATATATATATATATATATATATATATATATATATATATATATATATATATATATATAAAAGATCTTATAAATCATATTCATCAAGGTAAGTTCAAAATCTATCAAAACCATGAAAGGCACTTTCACATCATGATATGAATCAAACCATTCAGTAACATAACATACAAGAAAGCCATATAATATTAATAATAATAATTATAGATCGTAAGATGCATAGGATGGTGATACGGGCATTACAACTTGCAAAATTAGAGATAGGGTGATTGGTAGATCGATGGTGCTAGCGTACACTCCAACGATCAAATCAATATATATTGTATAAAGATTGTACAAATGGTAGAATGAATGAGGATGAATACTTCTTGGGTATTGTAGACTTGATCGGCGATGATCGGAATCGTGAGTGAACGGTGATCGGAGTTGACCGGAGAACGCTTGAGAGTGATGATAGTAAATAGTATAATAGACAGAGCTTCAAGAGAGACAGAGCTTCAAGAGAGTCAGAGCCTTAAGGAGTCAAATTGCCTAAACCCTTTGTCAGACTCAGGTCTTTCCCTTTTACACTGTTTGTGTACTGTTGTAGACCATGAAAAATATTGGGTGGATATTGGGGCACTACAACCTGCAAGAATAGAACACAAGTGACCCATAGGATGCTTGGGATACCGGGGTGGTGTCGGCCAAAAAACACTCCGACGGTCAAGTCAGTCAATTCTATCGAAATGGATGGAAGGCGAAGAATAAAAATAATAGAGATACTTCATGTGGTTAAAATAGAATTGGTGTAAATGATGTAGAGTGGGTGATGAGGCGTGGTTGAGTTCGGAGGGTGATGGCGGATGGTCAGAGTTTGGCCGGAATCGGTCTGAGAATAGTATCTCGAGAATTGCTTGATAGTGGTGAATCTTTGAATATGTCAATTTCTGGTTAAGCTTGCATGAACCCCCACTGTGAGTGAAGGTTTTTCTTTTATAAGGGCTGATTCACCCGTTGGGGGGGCGGATCATGCTTCCTGGTTACTCGGCCCAAATTAAGAAGGATTGATTACCTCTTTCACTTGGTCTATCAGACTTCAAATTTAAAGTTTGATGGTTATAAGTCGATGGGTCAATCGGTTGGATACGGATCGGGTTGCCACGACGGTTATGAGGGTATGTATTGTAGGGTAGCTCGACGTAAGGGTACGTCAGAAGACAACATGGTTGCCTTTGGCGAGCTTCAAACTGAAGGGTCGGGAATGTTGCTCGACATAAACTGTCATGTCTAGCGACGTACAGATTAAAGTCCCGCGGAGTCAAGCTAGGGACCAATAGTCGGCTCGACATATAGGAGATTGTGTCGTTCGACTCAATCCTCGCATCTTGCGGTTGTCGTGTTGGTAAGATATTCTCTTGGGCTTGGGTTGTTTATGTGGATCATGTAGGGAACTCTATGTAGCCTTGGGCTTTGTCTCTGATTTGATTGGGCTTTGGGCCTGACTGATTTTGGCTACTACAACTGCCTATTGGGTAGAGGCCACGTGCCCCCATTTCCATGCAAGCTTCTCAGGATCTCCAACATCCATTTTGACTTGGTTTTCTTTTCAAGTAGTCCGATAGTCTCTTGAACCTGGATTGGTGTCAAATTAGGCATGAATCATATGGTTCTTTTCAAATTAGGCCCTTACGGGTGTTGGAACTTTGTAAAAGAATGTTTATATATTAAAGGTTGGGCCTTGAGCCCGGTTAATGCCTTTTAAGATTTATGGACTTGAGCAACTGGTTTGGGCCTTACATGTATTGGGCCTGATCTTTGAACCTAGTGTTTATTTTGACTACTACAATAATAATAATCAGAAGGATGGCAACCTCCACAGTATTATTATTATAAAAACTGTAGTTTTCAATAGAATATATATATATATATATATATATATATATATATATATATATATATATATATACACACACAAAGATAATCACTCTTGTCCAAATCAGACTATAATATTCATTTTCCTGATCACTTGTTTTCAAATCTACTGACTTGCACCATACAATTTGGCAAAGGAATCTAAATAGCATTTTCCCAAATGAGATTAGATCATCAAGACAATGGTTTCACTTCACATGCATTGCATAGCAATTTTGGCTTGAAAGATTACAGTGGATCCAATGTCAAACCTTGACAACAGACGACACGATCTGATCTAAATCTGTGTAAGAATCAACAGATCTTCCAACGTCTGTCTGTCTGCCAGCCTGCCTCACGCTGCTCTAATTAACAAGACTATATTCTCAAAGAAAGTTCAACTTGAAGAAGTATATTCTCTCGTAAAGCAAATTATAGATGTGGTTTGAGGATCAAAACAGTATAACAAAAGCCAAATTCAACGAGAAAGTTCTGATCATCCTTTGTCAACTTGTAATTTATTGAAACTATGTAATGCCACAAAAGAAAGAATCTGTTTACGGAATCTATTCACGAGAATTGACGCTAACTACAACTAATTATATAAAAGGTTGAAGAAGGCTGCTGATAGAGTAAGGTTCTTCGATAATTACAAACAACACGTAATGTGACAGCATTTCGCAAAATTAGAGCAAAGGTTCACCTTTTTACACTTTTGGGTAGGAGACTTGCAACAGCAACAGCAAGCACGGCAGAGGCATGGAAGTTGCATACATTTGCAACAGTTTTGACAAGTCACGTCTTGCGAGCAGCAGCAGCAAGCACGGCAGAGGCATGGAAATCGCATACATTTGCAACAGTTTTGACAAGTCACGTCTCGCGAGCAGCAGCAGCAAGCACGGCAGAGGCATGGAAGTCGCATACATTTGCAACAGTTTTGACAAGTCACGTCTCCCGAGCAGCAGCAGCAAGCACGGCAGAGGCATGGAAGTCGCATACATTTGCAACAGTTTTGACAAGTCACGTCTCGCGAGCAGCAGCAGCAAGCACGGCAGAGGCATGGAAGTCGCATACATTTGCAACAGTTTTGACAAGTCACGTCTCGCGAGCAGCAGCAGCAAGCACGGCAGAGGCATGGAAGTCGCATACATTTGCAACAGTTTTGACAAGTCATGTCTCGTGAGCAGCAGCAGCAGCAGCAGCCGCCGCAGCTACAGCTTGGGCATAGTGAGCAAAAGGGCGAATAGCACGTACAGCAGTTCTGTATTTGTAGATGATGCAGGCAACCACTAGAGCAACAAATGCACAGAAAATTGGAACGAAACTTTGCCCTGCTCATATTTAACGCATCCAATTACTACATATACTTCATTCTGATATTCAACTCCGAATAAACAAATAGACGTTGGCATTCAGGGTGCCACCAACTCTCAATCAACTTTCAAGAATGACTAAAATGAAAAGTATACAGTGCAGCAGATAGTTAAAGGCACAGTTGTGATATCAGAATATTTGTAAGTCAAACCAGCATCTATCACATATGACGGTACATACATTTTTCTATGTTGAAACTGTTGAAAATAAAGCACGGAACTAAAACTGGAAAATTTGAAATCCTCAGTGAATAACAAGCTGTTCAGCAGCTAATGATTTATTTGTTATAAGAATCTGTATAGCGATAAATCTCTAATTTGACTTCGTGATTGATAGAAAAAAATTCCTGCTACTACAAGAACATCATTGAGTATAGCTAACGTTTCGAGAAAATGTAATTTGCAAGAAAACATATCCTTGAAGAATGAATGCAATAGTTTATTGTAACTTAAACCAGGAAATTGCAGAAATTTTTTTATATAGAATGAAAATCGAAGGCAAATGAAGTACCAAAGTCTCTTCCAGAAGGGCTTGGATTTACGAGTCTCTTGATTTCTGCTTGAAAGAAGATAATGAATCAGTGTTAGTAAATAAACTTCGCATCAGAAATCTTATTTCAAAGGAACACAGGCACGGATGAAAATAAACGGAGTTATGTTCGATAATCATACACAGCAATAAAAGGATCCGGTTTAGCCCGTACAAAGTCGTCAACCCTGTCAATAGAACGTTAAGGGTCAAATGGCATCATAAAAGAAAAATTATAATTATTTAACCAAGTATGTGTTATATATGAAACACCCTTATGCAGCCATACATACTCTTTGCAGCATCTAGAAGCTGGTGGAAGATCTTCAACGGATTTCAACTCTTCCTGCTTGAACAAGTCTTCTATAAGTATATGCATTCACTTACACTTCAATCATCAAAAGAAGTGAAAACAAAGGTTTTTTTTAATTTTTTCTCACGGATCAGAACAAGAAAGCCCTTTCGCAGATAATAAAATGTGAACATGCATTTCAACTATAACAGGGGAATTCGATAGCACATTCACTTTCTCAGATCATCAGTTTCGTGCCACTCAAATTATGCACGATCGAGGCTGTGACAAACATTACTAATTCAACGTACCGCGTAATTTTCGAAGACTAGAAAGACACCATTCATTGTGTGTATACAGTTTACATACCATTATTATGCAAGCAATCTCTCTACATACTCAAGCTCTCACAAAGCACGACAATGGATCAATTTCGATTCGTTTTAGCCTAAAAAATATCCGCAAAACTCACGATGCAAGGCTCGAAAATGAATTGCTGACTAAAATCAGAGTATTCATTTAAAATCAGAAGTCACATATAACTCATGACTATGGCTTCACCATTGCAAACATATACATGCAAAGAAATCAACAATAATTATAAAATCCCCACTTGTGAACTTCACGTTTGATCCATAGACACATTTCTTATTGTTTTTCATCCTTAAAAATTAAAATTAATTATCAAATAGGCAAAAAATAAAAAAACAACTAATTTTATCATCATAAGCTACAAAACCAATAATAATAATTAAAAAAAAAAAGAAAAATGAAGAGAAACACATACTTGAAGCATACCAATCTCTCTCTCCAAGACCTGAACTTTAACCATCTGCCTCCTTTTCCCGTACAAATCCAGACGACCTCCAGGTGGAGACCTGGGGCTCTTGGGTGGCTCCTCCACCACCAGCACCACCGAAGCAGACCCACATGAACCCTCCTTCTCTTCCTCCTTCATTATCATCGAACAAACCCCAGAAATGAACCAGCTTCTGTTTTTCTCACAAACTCAAGCTCATGCAAACACTTATTCTTCCATGGTTGTTCTGGTTCTTGGGGGGCTCCATTGAAGAAGAAGAAGAGAGAAAGTAAAGGGAAGGTGTGAGTGTTTTTGAGTAGTGGTTGTACGTGAAGAAGTAAACATTTATATAATAAAATATACTAAAAAAGGAGATTGTTGAAAGCTTAGTAGTTGAGAAGTGAAACGTTGTAAGTATGTGAGGTTTTGGGCAGAGAGAGACGGAGATAGAGAAGCTTGAGACTTTGAAAGTACGAACTCTGCTAGATTGCAGAGACCGCACGTGACTTTCACGTAAGATACTTGTTTTTATTATTATTACTAATAGGTCTTGGTATTTGTGGAATTTACCAAAATACCAGCTTGGAATTTACCTAAAAAACCACTTTGAAGCTCGAAGTGAAAAGTAGTCTCATTTTCTTCTTAGTTTTTTTTCTTTTTTAAAAAAGTTTCATTTTATTATTATTGAATTCTAGATTGGATTATTAGTCTATAAGGATCTCTCGCGATTAAGTATTATTAGAACAATCGGAATAGTTATTTACACTATACAGAAGAGTAATTTTCTCATACTTATTAAATCTAAATTAATAGTATATAGAGTAAATACGCGACAGTCTAAATATTAAAATTCTTTTTTCATATATACTTATAAAGTATTCATACTGATCTTTAAACCTCTCATTACAAATGTGAAAGAAGAGTTATTATTACTTGAAATAAGAGTGACGTCCCTAAACTTGTTTGATAGTAAGATTATGTTAATTATAACTCTTTATTGGATTCTAACTCTTTATTGCAATTTGATTTATATGTAATCATTAGTGATAAAATGATGATTAACTTAACAAATGGGACCAACTTTAAAGCTTTTTGAATTTTTTAAAAAAAAAGAGCAAATAATATTTAAGTACCTTGAGATTTATTTAATTACATATGAAGTCAACTTTTAAATTTATTTATAAATACTTTCTTGTTAGTCAAATTATATTAAATTTAAACAGTTAGTGAAGTTTAACCGTTAACAATATCAAAATACTCTATAATATTTAAAATTATTAATATTTATTAAATAAGATATTTTTTTTAAAAATAACAATAATAAAAAGCAATTTCTATATTGGATTTTCACCAATAACGAATTGGAGGAATGAAATTTTTTTTTAATTTTTATTTAATAAAATAAAATTTAAAAAGTATGAAAAATAGAAATACCTTTGTATATATTAAATTTGATTAAAGTTAACTAATGGTAGGAAAAGTTTTTTTTAATAAACTTAAAAATTAATTTTATATGTAAATGAATAAACCTCAGGGGAGTTAGGTGAGATTGTTGAAATCAAATTTTATGTAAAATAATCTTTTATTTTTTTTAAATGAGTTTTATGTAAAATAATTAATGTTAAGAGCATCTCCAATGCAAATATATATTTTTGAGTATCTAAATAGTGCCACATCAGCATTTCTAAATAATATGGATCTAACTTGTCAAAAAAATTATAGAAATACATATTCACTTCTCCAATGTAAATATGTAAATAGTAATTTTAAACCAATCACTACAAGTCATTTATTACATTCTCTCTCCATTCAATATAATAATTAAATACATTGACAAAATATTAAAATTTTATTGGTGGAAAAAGTTAGAAATCCTAGTCATCATATCAAGGAAGATATCTACAATTAGAAACTTTACTTTATATTCTCTAACTTTTTTTTTACCACATCATATTAATATTAAAGTTAGATAATTGCATTGGAGAATATTTTCTTAACTTTTTTAATATTAACCAATTTTCTGTAAATACATAATAGTACTAGAAATACTCTTCCTTAATTTTTATTTTTCTCGAAGTTAACAAAAGACAAAAGACAATATATGCTGAGATTGCGCTCGTACTAAATAAAGTCACTTTGATGACGTCGAAAGCGCAAGTTAGCAGTCCTGAGCACAGACAAGTAAAAGTGCGCTGGTGGTGTCATTGACATAAATTTTAAGTTCACCGATCACTATGCAATTTTTTTTTTTTTTGAAAAAGTGAAAATATTTAATTATAGGTTATTAACAATTTTAAAATTAAACTAAAAATCTAGTTTAAAATTTTAAACCAATGGCAAATCTTTCTTGCTATTTAACAAATGATTATAATGAAGACTTTCCAAATAAGATGATTGTAGGATTCGTTGTCAGTCTGAACGGACACCTACAACATGCGAGACAACAAATAAAGATCATAAGATTATTTAGAATATAGGAATGGTGCTGACCGGTAAAACTTTGACGCTTAAGTTGGCAGTGAACATAGTTAACAATGAAAAATATATAAAATGAGATTCATAGTTGTCAAATAGATATGGTAGGCCCGTGTATAGTGTGGAGGAGTGTTAGGGCTGAAGGTGGCGTAAGGAAGAGGAACTTAATGTTGGTGAGAACTTTAAAGTCGGTAATATATCTCTTAGTTTAGAGTTGGAAAGAAAAAACCAAAAAAAAACCCTTGTTCATTAAGTGATCTTAGGTTTTATAGTGGTGCCTAGCGTTCTACTAAGGGGCATTACGATTGACAATTGATGGCCAATAGGTAGTAGATCCCATAAACGAAGGAACTGTTCCTTATATTATAGAGCCTATAATCGATCTTGGATTCCCTTCTCTCTCAGTTACGATTCGATTTATCAAATATATGAGAATTTAACTTTAAAGTTTATATGATATTGGGCTGTTTAATTTTTGGGTCTTGGGCCTCTATTAAGGATGGGCCTTATAATTTTCATATTAGAAATTAGATTAGGAGTTTTGGGCCAGTGTTTTATTATTGACATAATTTTAATTATCAACTGTACTCAAATGTAATGAAGATTTTCTCAAGCTGCACTCGATGTAATGAAGATTTTCTCAAACCATACGGCAGATTGTATTTATAATAAGAAAGATAAATACAAATGAATATATATATATTTGGATAACTAATTAAAATTTTCTTTTGGAATTAATTTAGAAAATAAATATCCTTGTAAGGAAAAGATTATTATACAAGAATTGATTTTTGTTACATGAAACAAAGAAAACTAAAAACGCCAACAACAAAATGCAAGCTCAAAATCTCAAAAATATTGATCAAACAAACACAAAAAAATCAAAACTATAAGAATTTATAAAACCAGCAATAATAGTAATAAAGGTTACTATGTGCACTATACATTGATCTACAAATACAACAATTACTTTCTGTTCTTATACATTACTCATTGCTTTTGCAAGAACTTAAAACTCATTACTGAATGAATTCGGAGCCTCATGCAAATCTCTGACCTTTCGTTGTTCGTTGAGCTCTAACTCGCGGACTACTGCCAGATCCTACTACGCGTTCCTCGTGTCCTTCTAGTTGAGCGAACTGAAACCACCAATCGATATCAATCCCATAGCAACGCTAATCCTGAGGGAAAGAAACATCAAGTAGAGGGCGATGAGGCCAGTTCCAAGGAGTTTGCTTGGGCGCATGTCGTTTCGAGGTAAAACAACCAGTGCCCAGATCAGTCCAGACATAAGAAACCCCATGGTGTAAAACAAACTGCTGTCTTTTGGAACCAGATATGAATTTGGTCTCTTCGACCAGGATCCGAGCAACATAGAAATGCCTAAGCCGACAAGAGTGTTGAACATGGGACCTGCATAGCATCCGGAAAAGGCTATCTGCACGCCATCCCCACCATTCATTGCCAATGCAACATTGGAGACTAAATCTCCCATCGAGTTACCCCATGCTAATACGGTTAATCCAAGGATGGAGGGGTTAATTCCAAAGACCAAACCAAATGCAACCAATAAAGCAACAAGCTCGTTGGCAATCATGTAAAACCATACGATACTCATAAAGAATCCCCCTAAAACCCAGAGAATTAAGAACTTCTGAGGTGGATGATCAGACGTAGTGGAGAGATAAACAAGAATACCGAGAATACAGCCAAGAGCAACACATATAAGATATGCAATCAATCTGCTTTGAGAACTTATGTTGTCTTGGCTACTCCACAGAAATGCTAAGAGTAAAGGAGCCAATAAAGCACTGGCTACAGCATATGGCTTGGACCACATTTCCTCTTCAACTGATGGAATTGTCAACCGTCTTGGCACTGTCAATGGCAACTCCAACAGTGAAATTAATTTAGAACATGAAAAAGATGAATCGCTAATTTGAGTGCCATCATCAGTCCAACCCCACGGAGGCCTTTCATTATCCGACTCATTGACTTTCAAATGGTTTGAATATATTGCCACATTTTGTGCCCACATCCATTGAGGCAAGGAAGGATGGAGTTGAGGCGGATCATCATCAGTTTCAAGTAGGGAACTATACACAGAAACATCCTCATCACTTCCTTGAGAAAATAAACTTCCTCGGACAGGAAGCAATGGTGTAACGACATCAAGTTTCAACCTCTGCACATGTTTCCGCAAGATCTCATTGGTAGCCACAAAAATAGCATAGACGATATAGATTGACACAAACGCGATAGCAGCCCCTACACTCACCTTCCCAATTATCAAAATCACCAACAAGCACACCAGCGTGAAAAAGGAAGAAACCAACATCCCTAATAAAGCATTTCCTATCAATCTGAACCCCCTTCTCTGCAACACACAACGACACGGTCCCAACAACAATAGAAGTAACAAACACCGCACCACCCAACACACTATTAAGTCCAACTTCACCAGTGTTAGTCCCCACAAAAGAAGCTATACTGGCAAAAACATCCGGCGCTCCATTCCCTAGTGGAAGAAGCGTAACGCCAGCAACCGTTGGAGGCAGTCTCAACAGACTTGAGAGTTTCTCCAATGAACAACAAAAATAATCCGCAGCAGTGTTACCCAACAGATAAAACAATGCAACTAACCAAATACCCAACACTGCATAACCTAATAACTTAAATCCTCCGCAATCACAATAGAAAAAGTGAATGTAATCAAAGAACCCACCAGATGAACATTGCGGGTTTGCTTTTAAGTACTCACACTGGTTAGCATAACCCTTATGAGCAATCAATCCGGCACAAGAAACAGGATCATCATCAGTCAAGTTATTAGCTGAATTTGACGAATTGGCACTATTTTCAGTCATCTTTCGACGAGTTATCATCAAATGACTTGACCCATTATTCCATACAGGTTCTGGTGTCAAACTATGATATATAACCATTGAAGATTGCCTAAAAATTGGGCTTCTCATCACATCTTCTTGATTATAAAACAAGAAAAATAAAATCAAGGCACAAAATCCATTAAAAATCCCACGAAACTTGGGGTTTCTCTTGCTATACAAGCCATTTAAAGCCTCCATTTTTAGCATCTTCATCAATGACTCTCCAAAAAAAAAAACAAAAAAAAAACAACCCAGAAATCAAATAAGCCTAGAGTTTCATTCTTCAACAAAACAAAACCCTAGACACTAATGAGAATTACAGACCTATTTCCGGACCTAGAAATCAGCAAACTTGTAGATTCAGCCGAGAAAACAAAACAAACCCAGTAACGCAGAGCTAGAATCTCACCAGAATTCGAGGACTTACCAGTGAATTTGATGAGATTGAGGGGGTTACAGAATTAGGGTTTTCCAAAAGCGAAAACAATATCTGGGGATTTTCCTTACTTTTGAAGGTCCGAATAGTCTGTTTCTTGAAGTGGTTTCCGGGTTACTTCCTTTGTTCAGGTTTTTGTTGGGTTGTTGACACGTGTCAACTTACTTGTTTGGAAAATTGGTTTAGATGAACCAACTTTTTGGGTTCAATCTTCACTTGATGAATTTTATGCATTCGAATGGGGAGTTTATTTATCATTTTTAAATTAAATTTGTTAGAAGAATTTAACTTTTTTTTTTTAAATCCGATACTTGTCGAATTAGGATTCTCTTGAGAGCAGCCAAAATCAATACAAACATACGCGACAAGTTTGAAAAGATTTTTTCTTTATGAAGAAAAGAATTTGCTGAATAGGTACAAATCTCATAAATTTTCCAACAAGAAAAATGATATTTTAACATAATTAAAAAGGTTTTATATACCAATTTTTATAAGATCCTTTTTAATAAAAATTAAAATTGTTGAAGATTGGAATTACCTCACCCCTCTAGAGTTACATGATGAATAAATTTGATTCACGTAAAATAATAAACTCATTAAAAGTACCGACTAATGTATTAGTGATCACCCAACGATGCTTAAGTTAGTTTGAAAGTTTTTAAACTGCGATTTACACTCAGTTATATTATAAATTGTTAAAGCTTAGAAAACTTATATTTTACTTTTACCATCCCTTTTATATACACGTTTTGATGTGTTATCATCTATCCTCTTAATAAGTGTCTGTTTGTATACACTTGAGTTAACATTCTTACTGTTCAGAGTTTGATCCATGAGATTGGTTGATTGGGGTAAATTTCTGTAGTTGAAGCGTTATGCCATCCTAACAATTTTTTTAAAGTTACGTGTCATCAATCATATTGACAATAGGTGATCTGTACCAACAAACATATATTATTCAAAAGAAAAAACAAAAGAAGGGTTTACTTTTTTTTCTTTTTTCTTTTTTTCCCTTTTTAAACTCATTAATAATATTTAACTTGTAAGATGTTGATTAAGCATTATAAAAATACGGTCTAAAAGTAAAAAATACGGTCTAGAAGATAAATTTAACAATTGATAGTCAAAGAAAACCAAAAAAATTGCAAATTAGAAGTTCTGTTAAGGTTACAATATTCAAATCTGTATGGACCAAAAAGAAAAAGAACAACAAAGATAAAATAACGAGAGATCATATATGATTCAAAATAAATTTTATGTCCGAAGAAAAGTAAATTAGAAGTTTTCTCTTACGTGCATGTTATTAAAATTAGTGCGGACCGAAGAGAAAAACCAATATACATAAAAATAAGAAGTGATCATATATGATTCAAAAAGTTTCATGTTGTTGACACATTAATTTTTCAATGAGTATGTTGTGACTCTACCCTTGCAGTCAAGGGTGAGTCATCATGTGTACGCCGTGTTGTTGACATACGAATTTCGTCATGTGTACTCTGTAACTCCACTCTTACAATGAAGGGTGAGTCGTCATGCATACACAGTGGATACCCATTCTGTGTCGTCACGAAGTATTATTCGTTTTGCTATAAGTTTCACGGTTTTGTTTGGACACTTCGTAGGAAGAGGTAGATGTTATATTTATAGGTCACACAACTCATTCTTAGCTCAATCATGTGAGAGAATTCAAAATTCCATAACAAACACATGTATTATTTTATATAAAAGAAGAATTATGCACATTTTTAGTACAAGAGAGAGATTGATTATCCGAATCCGAGTATTTTTCGAATAACGCTCGCACATTTTTAGTACAAGAGAGAGCATGTACATGTGCTGATGTGCACCTACTCCTATCCCATGTCATCACATCTCACTTGTAATAACAACGGGAACAAAATAATTTTTTTTATTAGTTCCTTAAAATCTGATTCATTGTATCATTATCATCATCATCATCATCCGTTCCAATCCAAACTAACAAAAAAAATTCCTTTAAAATAAATTTTTCTACTCTTACAGTGAATCACACTTGCACGTCTCTCTCCATTCCTTTTCCTCAATCACTGAGCCATAAAAAAGGTAAAAACAAACCGACTTTTACACTTTTCATGTTTACATATCTTATATAATCAGACTCTCTGTGTCTGTGTCTCTCTATCTCTCGCTTTTTTGTTAATCTACACGGTTTCTCTGCTGTTAAAATCAAATTCAAGTACGTATACATCCGTGTCCTTATATTAAAGTTTTGTTTTTTTTTTTCTTCAAGGAGGGAAAAATCTGATTTTTATTTTGTTTAATCTGGTGCTGAGTTCTTGTGATTGTTTTGTTTGAACCTAGTAGATAAAGACCTGAGGTTGGTTTTCATTGTTTTTTGTGCTTTTGTTTTTCTGGGTTGTGTCTGTTTTGATTTTTAGATGATAATATTATGAGATGATTTTTGCAGAGATGGGTTTTGCAAAGAAAGAGCACGAGTTCCTGAGTGAGATCGGATTGATTCCTGAGAATCTGGGGTGTTATGTGAATGGCACGTGGAAGGCACATGGCCCTGTTGTCTCCTCTGTGAATCCTGCTAACAATCAGGTTTATATATTTGATTATCTAGCTATCTATGTTGGATTATAAATTGACGATGGTTACTTGAATTTAATGGAACAGTCATTTTATGTTCATTAAATTATTGGATTTGACTGGTAATTTCTTAATATTTTCTTGTTGAAAGTAGAATATTAGATTCAAAGTGAGTCTTTTTCTCCTCAATTATTATTAAAAAAATGTAATTATGTACAGTAGGACTGATAAACAAGCCTTAATTTTGTCAATAAAATTGAAGTTACTTGCAGATTCTCACATATAAATTTACCATCCCTTGAGATTTCATCAATTTTCCAGTATCCTTCTGATCACAAACACTTGCAAGTTGTAAATTTTTCGTGTTGGGGAGCCTACACATATGTCTATGCATAACTGTGAAGACAAAGCATGAGAACCTTTTGATCGGCGGTGTTCAAAATTGTGGCTGTGTTATCATTCTATTACTTTACTGAGTTGATAATATGTTCCTGTTGTTGGTTCAGCCTATTGCTAATGTCGTGGGGGGTTCGATTGAGGATTACGAGGAAGGTATGAAGGCTTGCAGTGAAGCTGCACAGATATGGATGCAAGTGAGATGTTTGCATATTATATTGAGTTGCTTGATTGTTCACTCTACTGTGTTTATGCGTATAATCCATAAGAGAAATGACTTTTCTGATCATCTGACTGGTTAAATCTATTGTTGCAGGTTCCTGCACCAAAAAGAGGGGAGATTGTCAGACAGATAGGTGATGCATTGAGGGCCAAACTTCAGCAACTTGGCCGTCTTGTCTCACTTGAGATGGGAAAAATTCTTCCAGAGGGAATTGGGGAAGTTCAAGTATGTTGTCTCGCTTGAAAACTGTGGTAGATAGGCCAGTTTTCTGTTAGAGGATGCAATGCTATAATGTACTAATCATTATGGTTCTTGTTCAGTTGTCATCTATATTGACTGTATTCTCTACTGCTGTTCATATGATTGAGAACATGTACTAATTCTTGTGAGTGAATTTTTGCAGGAAATTATCGATATGTGTGATTTTGCCGTGGGTTTAAGCCGGCAACTGAATGGATCAATAATACCTTCAGAACGTAAGCTCAACATTTGATCTTTTCACTTTCTGAGTTTGATAGAAGTTAGTCCGGAACTAATTATGGTTCTCTCTTTGTTAACAGGTCCAAATCATATGATGTTAGAGGTTAGCTGCTGTTTTTGGTTTCGAACTCAGAGTAATGCATACAATCTATCATCATGGCTAACGCTTTGCCCTTGTTCTTTCTGTACAGACATGGAATCCGCTGGGAATAGTTGGCGTTATTACAGCATTCAATTTCCCCTGTGCTGTTCTTGGTGAGTTAGCTGCAATAGACCTCTATCATAGGCTAGATGTGAAAGTGCTTTTAGTGACATTTTATTACAAATCTGTGGATAATATATGTATTTTGTATGTTTACTATGTTTTGCTTTGAAACATAAACAAATGCCTTTTGTTTTGTGTGAAACTCTTATTTTCAATATAAAATGGGTATAACGAAACCTTCTAAATTAACCTAAACCTCATTGCAGTTGTATGTAAATAGATTATATGACTCATCTCAGCAGGCCTTTTAGCGGTCTATTTGCTACTATTCGCTCTAGTGACTTGTAAACATCTGTTTATCTATGATATTGGTATGATATGCATGAGCCTTTATCCCCAAACAATGATTAGCAAATGGGAGACTTGTTGCCGTAAATGACTGCCTTTACTTGCTTTAAAATTTTGTGGAAGAATGAATAGGTATTACATCTCTGTCAGGGGATTTTGAATAAGTTGATGTTTTCTTGTTAAATCTATTATTCCTGATGCATTTATTCACTAGAGAACATATCTTTCTTATATTGGTCATTTTGTGTATGCTTTCTTCAAATATTTTCAATATTGTGCTGACAGTGTATTGCAACACAAACCGTACTTGCTTTTACAATTGCATATGCTGTGATACTCATATGTATTATCTTGCTATATCTTCATATATTGGAATTATCTGTCTTGACTCTGACCTTAATGTGGTTGTGTAGGATGGAATGCTTGCATTGCACTAGTATGCGGCAACTGTGTTGTTTGGTGAGTGATAATGTTAACCTGCCGATAGCGTAGAAGATTTAATGATCCCTTTTCTATGTTGGTCATCATTCAGTTTAAATGTTGACATATGGGTTAACTTACGTTGCACTGTGGGTGCATTGTTTCGATTCATTAAATGTGAATATTGGCTTCTGTGATACAGACTATTTGCTTAGATTTCTTCTTGTAAGTTAAATAATATATGTCATGATATACAGGAAAGGTGCTCCAACAACTCCTTTGATCACGGTTGCAATGACAAAGATAGTGGGTGAAGTTTTAGAGAAGAACAATTTACCTGGTGCTATTTTTACTGCCTTTTGTGGTGGTGCTGAAATTGGTCAATCAATAGCAAAAGATAAACGCATTCATCTCGTTTCATTTACTGGGAGTTCAAAGGTACTTCCTTCTTGTTCCCTTACGGGAAACTACTGTCTGTTGTTCATTTTTTGCATTAAGATACATTATTTGGTAATTTATTTTGTGCAACTTGATCTATGTAATACGCCTTCCTGATTAATCCTTAATTGGTTAAGGGTAGCTACTTATATTAGTCTAAAATCTTGTTCATGATGTCTGTATCACAAATAGTTCTGATATGCAATGCACGTGGTTGGGGTACATTGTCTCGATTTTCTCTTGTTGAATAAAGTATCCAATTAACAGCAATTTGGTCTTAGAATCTCATGAATGTATCTGTGCTTTGAATATTTAGCAGATTCTTCAGTTTAGTTTGGCTCTAAATGTATAATTTTATGAGAATTTTTGTTAATCTATATCTTGTATGTGCCCAACTACAGGTGGGTTTAATGGTGCAACAAACAGTGAATGAGAGATATGGTAAATGTTTGCTTGAATTAAGTGGAAACAATGCTATAATTGTCATGGATGATGCGGACATCAAGCTAGCTGTTCGTTCTGTTCTGTTTGCTGCTGTTGGTACAGCTGGACAGCGCTGCACCACTTGCCGTAGGCTGGTATGTCAAAATATGTGATTTTAAAATTCAATACGATGATAACAATTCAAAATTCTCACTCGAGACTTTTCTATTTGCTGGTTTTTGAAGATTCTTCATGAAAGTATATACCAAACGGTTCTTGATCAACTAGTTGATGTGTACAAACAAGTTAAGATAGGAGATCCGTTAGAAAAGGGTACCTTGCTCGGGCCGTTGCATACTCCTACATCAAGGAAGAACTATGAGAAAGGAATAGAGATCATCAAATCTCAGGCATGTTCTACTTTTCACCCTTGTTATTGATCAATTACAAAACAATTGAGATTTGCAAAATCTTGTACTATTCACGAGCATAAACCATAGAACCTAAATATTTATTCTCACTGGGAGGACGGTCAAATTCCATCAGGCTTTTGTTGTTCCTTTAAGATGCCACTTATTGTATTCAAGCATAAATTTTACAGAACATTATCGCCAATTCAATTATGTTTAATGCTTGCAGGGAGGGAAGATCCTTACAGGCGGTTCAGTTATAGAGTCCGAGGGAAACTTTGTGCAGCCCACAATTGTTGAGATTTCACCAGATGCAGATGTTGTTAAAGAAGAGTTGTTTGCTCCTGTACTTCATGTTATGAAGTTTAAGGTAAGCTCTTCTTGTGGTGGATTCTTGAAGCAGATGGTAGTTTCCCAATTTTTACAAAACTATTTATCTGTTGTCATTTTTTTCCATTATGCGTGTGCCTCTTTTTGAACTTTGAACTCTTTGTACAGACTTTAGAAGAAGCAATTGAAATCAATAATTCAGTTCCCCAAGGACTAAGTAGTTCTATCTTCACCAACAAGCCAGAAATTATTTTCAAGTGGATCGGGTAAGTACTTTTGCGTTTTTGCCTTCTATTACTTTGTGGTTTCTTCATGTCACGTATCTTGCGCTTATGTCATTGGTAGTTTTATAGTTTTTTTTTCCATAGATGAGATTTCTTCGCATAATATGAATACTTAGCTTCAAATACTTATGACCTGCTTTCTCATGTAATGCAGGCCTCATGGAAGTGACTGTGGTATTGTGAATGTAAACATACCTACAAATGGGGCTGAGATTGGTGGTGCTTTTGGTGGCGAAAAGGCTACAGGAGGTGGCCGTGAAGCCGGAAGTGACTCGTGGAAGCAATACATGCGTCGCTCAACTTGGTAAATTTTTTTAATCCACTCGGATCAACTTCTTCGATATAGTCATCGATTTTCTTAGCTTAGTCAAAATTTCTTTTACGTATACCATCCCTTACATTTCAAGCAATTCCTCCATGGAAAAGTGAAAAAAAATAGGTCACAGAAGTTCAATTTCATTCGTTCATACATCTCGAAAATCCAAATCTATCTCTAACATTTCTCATTAATCTATCTACTTAAACTTCTTGCAGCACAATCAATTATGGAAATGAATTACCGCTGGCCCAAGGAATCAATTTCGGCTAATGGAAACAGCTTTACAGTCAAGTATGCTAAATTTTTCGATTCCAACACAAGCATTTTAAACCTCATTTTCTTTCATTTATTTCAATTAACCCTGGATTTATGATTCGTTCTACGTTTCTCCGATGCAGGGTCCAGAGCCGTTCTCCATTATCTGCAACACTGCTATGCTTTAAATAGTTCATCAGAGGGCTTTGGTCAAGAGTTTCATTTCCGCCTAAAACCACCGGAAAGCTATATTCCGGGATTCCGCTACGTAGTTCAGGGAGAGAAATCTTCCTTACTTCAGCTGCTATATAATAATAAATTTCGTACTCGAAACTTCTCTGTAATTGTACTCAATATTTTCTCTGTTGGTACTTTGCCTTTCGAAAACGTAACAGAACGATTCGAGCATCCGTATCAGGTTAGAAATTCCATCAACTTATCTGATCATTTGCAAAGTTCTCAGTGACAAATGGGTGATGCAATCAGGCTAAGTTGTCAGTGACAAATGGTTGAAGCTTATTCCATGATAATGCTATCACTCTTATCAATTACAAACAATATATAAGAGCATAACCACTCAAATAAGAATTCTGATGAAAATACAATTATGATATCATGAAGCTGTACATAAAATTAAAGATTCAATCCATAAAGTCAAACATATTTGAAGAAGAACATAGACATGTCAATGGTAAAGATAACAATAACATCATGGTTTATCATTACGTTGCAAATGATCCACGTTTGGACATGTCAAAATGTTATGCCCAAGTTGTTTTTATTGATGACATTTTCGCCAAGGACGGGAGGGAAGTTCCTGGCTAATTGACGTACTTGTGCCACCAATATTCTGTAGTCATCTTGGGTTCGTGCAACTGATTCGATTGTGTCCGTATTCCCTACAATTATCACATGCTCTGCTCATGTGGTTTTTCGCAGCTAAAGGTACTCTTGATTGCCTAGGTCTCCCAGATGACCTTCTATCCAGTGGTAGATATACAATGCAAGAACCAACATCTGTAGGACAATATGTTTTCATCTGTGGAATACTTTTGGGAACAACATCACTAATCCATTCTTTTTTGATAAGATCCACGTAAATATGCTTAACTTGTGTCTCATCCATCATCACGAAACGAACATCTTTATCACGCGGAATATCAAATTTTGTGGTGATTGAATCTATTTTGACAGTAATATTGATAATGATGTCATATATATTTTGTCAACCTTGGTTAAAGCATATAACTTATCCACCAACTCATAATATGATATGTCGTCTTCTACTACATCAACATAAGGGTTATCATTAACGTATTCTTCACCAACCCAATGCCTTTTGTAGTGAATTAGGAGTTTATCTGCAGTCATTTTTTCTGAAATGAATTGAAAAAATTTCAGAATTTAAAAAAAAATATAAATTAAATGATTTATGTTAGTCGGTTCAATATGAAATACATGCTTCATATTAGATCGTCTAACACGATATACATGTTTCATGTTGGAGCCAATGTGAAATACATATTTCATGTTGGATAGTTCAACACGAAATACTATATTTTCTTACAAATTTTCATACTAAATTAATTCAAACCTTTTCGATTTCACAAATTTTTTACAACATTTTTACTATCTCTTGTTTATAAGTGAGATTCATAAGTTTATTGACCAAAAAAATAAAAATTACAAACATATAACAAAATTTACATACCTTGAAATAATTTTTGAAGTTTTTCTCCATCTCCTCCAAATATCAACATCAACAACACCAACCTTATCTATAATCTCACAAATTAATCAATACTATTGAATAATGAGTTAATTACACTCAACCTCCCTGAGGTTTGGCTAATTACATTCGGAATTAAAGTTTGCATTAATGAACACTAACCTCCCCTCACGTTAACGTTGACCGTTAAAATGACCGTTGACTTTTTCCAAATTTTTTAAATGACCAAAATACCCCTCTAACAAATTTTTTTACTGTTCATTAAAAATTTTTTACTGTTCATAAAAACAAAATTAATGGTGGAGATCCAGATTGGATCTCCACCAAGAAAAAAAAAAAAAGTTTTTTGAAGTTCATCTTCGTTCTTCGAAGATGAACTTCATCTTCGAAGAACCACGAACCCTCTGGGTTCGAGATCGAACCCAGAGGGTTTGAAGATCGAACCCTTCTGGGTTCAATCTCGAACCCAGAAGGGTTCGAAGAACGACGAACCCTCTGGGTTCGAGATCGAACCCAGAGGGTTCGAAGATCGAACCCAGAGGGTTCGAAGATCGAACCCCTCTGGGTTCTATCTCGAACCCAGAAGGGTTCGAAGATCGAACCCTTCTGGGTTCGTCTCTTCGAACCCAGAAGGGTTCATGTCTTCGAACCCAGAAGGGTTCGATCTTCGAACCCTCTGGGTTCCACGAACCTAGAGGGTTCGTTCTTCGAACCCTCTGGGTTCCACGAACCCAGAAGGGTTCGTATCTTCGAACCCTTCTGGGTTCGAGATCGAACCCTCTGGGTTCCACGAACCCAGAGGGTTCGAAACCCAGGAGGGTTCGATCTTCGAACCCTTCTGGGTTCGTGGAACCCAGAGGGTTCGAAGATCGAACCCTCTGGGTTCGATCTCGAACCCAGAAGGGTTCGAAGATACGAACCCTTCTGGGTTCGTGGAACCCAGAGGGTTCGAAGAACGAACCCTCTGGGTTCGTGGAACCCAGAGGGTTCGAAGATCGAACCCTCTGGGTTGGATCTCGAACCCAGAACCCAGAAGGGTTCGAAGATCGAACCCAGAAGGGTTCGTCGTTCTTCGAACCCTTCTGGGTTCGAGATCGAACCCAGAAGGGTTCGATCTTCGAACCCTCTAGGTTCGATCTCGAACCCAGAGGGTTCGTGGTTCTTCGAAGATGAACTTCGAAGATGAAGTTCATCTTCGAATAACGAAGATGAACTTCAAAAACTTTTTTTTTTTCTTGGTTGGATCTCCACCGTCCATCAACAATGATGGACGGTGGAGATCCAATCTGGATCTCCACCATTAATTTTGTTTTTATGAACAGTAAAAAAATTTGTTAGAGGGGTATTTTGGTCATTTAAAAAATTTGGAAAAAGTCAACGGTCATTTTAACGGTCAACGTTAACGTGAGGGGAGGTTAGTGTTCATTAATGCAAACTTTAATTCCGAATGTAATTAGCCAAACCTCAGGGAGGTTGAGTGTAATTAACTCATTGAATAATGGGAAAGATTTGTAAATAAAATCTTGATTTTGTATTGTAAAAATTGAAGAGAGAAAAAAGATAAAAGAGTTGTAGAATAAAAATTTATCATCATATAGTTTGGGGTGTTTTTTTAATTTTTATTAAATTAAGGGATGTTATGTAATTTACATTATTATTTTTGATCACATCTATTATTGGCCACGAGTTGTATAAAAAAAATATATGACTATCGTTTTTTTTACATTTAACACCTTTATGGGTCAAAGTATTATCGGGACCAACTGAAATTAAATTATACAAGCACAGTCCAGACAACTACTCTCAGTAACAGGAGATGATAATTATCGGGACTAACGGTCCAGACAACTACTCCCAATAACGGAGGAGAGGTCTATCCACACAATTGCATTTTTATGGGTAATGGTGAAAAAATATATTTACATGTATACACAATAATTTAAATCTTGGTGACTCGAAGGATTTTGAAGCATCTAACCTTAAAGCAAGTGACCTTGTGTGACTATAGATAGTTAAAATATTGAAAGTGGATAAAAATAATTTTCGATAAATAGTTATTTTTCACAATTTTCACTAGTTCATGCGTAAGATTTTCTAATGATATATATGAGATTTTGGACCGACAAAAATATCTAAGGAACTTTAGTCTTTAGCAAACCTAAATATCCTAAATACATATATATTTTTGTGTCCTATCTCACAAGTAATTTATTCATATGAATAGTATTGATAGGATACCTTGATTAAAAGTTTCATCTAATAATTGCAAAACCAACTTGGTTTTAATCATTGGAATTATTAATTTAAATATTGAAGAATTAATTCATTAATTAATTAAATTTATGACAATTAGAAAAGGACAAGAAATAATGAATAATGTGATAACTAAATATCAAAACTATAATTAATTATTTTAATTTATATAATGAAATGTTAAAGATATATATAATATGAAGATTAGTTGAACTACTTACCAAAGCAAGCAAGAAAAAAATTACATAAAACAAATTAAAATCAATTATTGATGGAAGATTTTAGATGATCAGAGGGAGGATTTAGAATCTTTAGATGCTGTTAATTTCTTGAAACAAATAAAATACTAATTAATTTACCATTTTCAAAGACAAAGACAGTTAATAATATCTCAAAATATTATATTTTCTATCATCCAAGCTGGTGAGATTATCCTTAATTTTCTAGTGCAAAAGAGATAAATTTTGGGTAGTTTATTTTCATGTTGAAAAAGTTTTTTTTTTTTTTTTGTTAAAGAGGGTATAATTACAAAATTAATAACTGTCAGGACCTACCGAAATTAATCACTAACGTGCTATCCGAATATCTACTCCTATAACGGGAGACATCTACTCCCATAATAAGGGGAAAAAACTATCAACACATATTGATAAATAATGATAATAATAATAATAATAATATATGCATCACATAATTGAGATTTGAGAGATGTATTTTTAAATGGGGTTCCAAATCTGAATCAAATGACCTATGTGCATGAACTGTCCCTGATTGACACCAACACAGCTGTTACATTGGATTGCAAATCTCCCATCTCACCAACCATATCCATTGTAATTTCCAGAACCAGCTACATGGCTGCATGCAGACTCATTAGCAGCACAGCATTTGCAGTGTGTTGTGCTTCTTTGATTCATGTTGTCTGGCAGATACGATGACTCGAATTTGGAATATTATGACTAAATGAACGTTTTTCGTATATGACAGCGTTGCTTTCTTAGGTTTCAATCTTTGGGTGTGTGCTTTTTTATGTATTTCAAATCATATCTTAGTTTACATAAGATTCTTTATGTCCAATTCCAAATTCTAAAATCTTACAAAGAGTACTGCATACTTATTGTCACATTAGGGAATGTGGTTCCACCATGATTTGAGAATCAAAACGAAAGGTTTCGTTTCGACTGTTAACAACGTATATAAATTATTTATCGTTTTGTGATTTCCCAGTGATCATAATATTCTCTGTATATATAGTAATTGATCTCGATTCCGACAAATTTATAAAGAAACGTCAATTCAAGCAATTATTTATACTTGAGATAGATATATATCTATCTCAACTTTGGATATGGATGATCAAAGGATATATTATTTGCTATTATGAGGTTTGAATTCTTTCCAATATTTTGTGGCCCCAATTTTTTTTCTTTTTCAAAAAAATTTTGTAAAGAAAACCCCACTTGACAGGAAAAAGATAAACATGAACACATAAAAATGAAATGTTGAAAACCTGAAGTGTACTGTGTTGTCATCATCTTGTAATGTTCTACAATTTGTGATCTTGAATTCTCTTCATGAGTCATCATCTCACTCCTCAACCATAAAATTCTAAACTTAAGATCACAGGCAGCTCAAGAATTGCCTTTTCTTCCATACTTTATTGCAATAATTAATGTACACCTGGAAAAAACCATACAGTTTTGTCATATCTGGCAATTAGAATCTCTCCCACACACAGAATAAAATAAAAATAAAAAGTTTAGTGTCAGAAAATCAGAATCAAACTTAACCAAACCATGTTTCCACAAGTGTGCTCTTGGTGGCTCGTAGAAGGATCCTGTATTGATCTGAACTCTTATCGATAATTAAAAACGAGAAGATAAAAAAGAACAGACTGTTTTAAACAACATTGAGAGAGTCTTTTATATTCAAATACTAACATGTAACAACTACATTGAACATCTAACCTTATCAACCCCCCTCCTCTTTGTTTATTTTTTATTTGATTTTTTACCATCAATTGAATTTTGTAATTTAAATTTCAATCCAATGTTGCATCAACCAGACAGGGTAGGGAAACAGCTCTCGGCCCTTGTAAGCCCCGGACCACCGCGGTGGCGAATTTCTCCAACCACCTTGTTGGTAGGACTAGTTGGGGTTGATCTCAACCCTCTAGGAGAATCCAAGCTCCTTCTAAGGAGCTGTCTCATTGCAGATATCAAATGTATGGTGGCGTCCGGGGGCGGTCCACCACCGGAGGAGGACCTGAACTTCTTGCAGAAGCTCATGTGGTTGGCCATTGCTTCTTCAGTGGTGATGATAAGCCTCTGATGATCAGTCCTTATGATCTCATCCTTTATAGCCTCTGCACACAAGCCACAGATCCATTTCCCCAGGTACCGCTCGCGGATTCGATCAATGTAGGCCTGTGTGCACTCCTCAGTCAGCTCACAGCAATCACATTTTGCAAACTCAACTTCATGAGTTTTTTGTGTCAACATGAGGCTTGGTGGTGCTGTTGTTGGTGGTGGTGGTAGGGGTGGTGGTGGGGCTGTTTCTGGGGCTGGTACCACCATTGTGTCACTTACAATAGTTGTAGCAGACATTTTTTTTGCCAATAAATCCTGCAAAATCAACAGAAACCGCATTTTTTTTTTACAACAAATCAATTAATTAATTAATAATCACCCCAAAATTAAAAACAAAAAAAAAATTCTGGGGTTGTGTTTGGCTGCTGAGAAAATTGATGAAAAAATTAAGAGAACCAATATTTATATATCTGATCAACTAATATGATATATATATATATATATATATATATATATATATATATAATAAGACACATGAAACAGTTCAAAAAGCATATAAATTTTAAAAAAACAGATAATTTTTTCCATGAAAAAAACAGAACATCAATGAACAGCAAAAGCAGAAAACTTTACACACCAAAAATGATCAAGAACTCAAAAAACCAACAAGAAATATAAAAAAAAAAATTACCAGCAAAAAGCAGATCAAAAGCAAGAAGCCACTTGATTCTTCCTTTTCCTCTGTGTTCTTCCTCTCAACTTTCTGCTTAGTGCTTTTGGCTTTTGGCTTTTTTTTTTTTTAATTTGTATTTTTTATCTCTCCTTCTCCCACTCTCCTTCAATCTTCCTCTTTTCTTCTGCAAAAATCATCATCTGCCACCTGAAAAAAAACATTTTCTTACAAAAAAAAAAAAAATTTCCTTCCTTTTTTCTCTCCAGAAAAAACCTTTCAAGAACTCCAAAAAAAAAAAAAAAAACCCAAAAACAAATCTTTATATGAACAAAAGCAAACAAGAGACTGCTTTTTGTTTGTTGCTTCTCCTCCTCCTCCTCCTCCTCCTCTCAACCACTATATTCTCCCCCTCTCAAAAGCATGTATTTTGATGTATATATCATGTCATCAATACTAGAAAACTTGTCAAGAAGAGAAAAAAAAGCACTTTTACAAGAGAGAAAAGCACTTTTATAATAGAGAGAGAACAGAGAACAGAGAAGAGCTAGCTTATCAGTTATCAACCCTCCAATGATTGAAGAAGCCCTTTAAAAGTAGTAAAAAAAAAACAAAATTCCATGTCAGCAAATTTATTCTGCTACTCAATCCTGACCGTTGATCTCTTGATTGCCAGCTAAGTCATGGGAACACAATAACATAAGCCAACCAAGAAGTTTATTATATGTGCTTTTGCTCTGTTAAGTATCTTCTTCTATGTACATCTGCACCAATCATTGAGTGCCACGTCTACGACAAAAACGTGTAAGGTACAGTTTAACAGTCTTAGGAGAATGGAGGTTTCTAATTGGTTTCTCTAAAAATCTTTTGTTTTACTCTCTGTACTGCCTGCCAGTACTTGAAATCAAGATAATTATTAGTATTTAGTAATTAGTACTTGATTTTCTTAAAATAGTTTTTTCTTTGAAACTAGATTTTTAGTGTCAATTTTTTATTTTTATTTTAAATTCGGTAAAATTAGGTCAGGCGTATATGAGAACCTAACAAGATCACATGCCACAAGTTTAGTTCGAAATGATAACTTTCACTATTATAGAGAGGAATATACTCATACTTTATGATTTAATAAATAAATATATGACTCGAAACCTATCACAAAAGTGAAGGATGAAGTGTTCGAACACTTTACTGTTATTGAATGTGCTAGTCACATTATTTTTGGACACAAATAGTCACGGCGGTCGAGATCTAATTAATTATAAATCTATCGTGATCGGTCGATATCAGTTACTAAATGTGCAAACTAGATATATATTCTCATAATGTAATTTATCGAGATCTAATATTAAACGGATAGGTCGGATATCTACTCTTATAACAGAGAAAAACTACCCGTACATACTATCAATTTGAATTGTTTTAACTATATAAGAATATTCATTTGATAAAACAAATCATTTAAAACGAATTATTCTTCTAAAAATTCTAAATTTATTTCACGTTTTAAACTTGATTTACTTATATAACTTATAGATATGATCATCGTACTTGTTAAAAATAATTTTAATTTTATCCAAAATCGAATTGAAAGATTTTTGTTAACAGAACAAAAAATGATGAATCATTATGTACTTTTGTAATTATATAAATTATTTAACTTTTTTTTAAAAACAAATATAAAATTATAATGTGGTTGTTGATTTTCGAAGGCGTCGTTTGGGGTTTGGTGTGGTGATTCGGGATCCTGATGGTTTGGCTTTGGTTTCTAGTTCGTCTTTGCTTCATGGTCTTTTTTCTCCTGTTATTGGTGAAGTTTTGACTATTCTTCATGGTGTTCGTCTTGTGATCAATTTGAGTTTTTCTGCCGTTTGTGTATAATCTGATACTGCGTCTGTTGTGAATCAGCTTTCTTCTAGAGCCATCTCTTGCTCTGATATTGGTTTGGTTTTAGATGATATTTTAGCTTTAGTTATTGTGTTTTCTAATGTTTCTTTTTCGTCTGTTCGCCGTAGCGCTAATAAGGTTGCTCATGGTTTAGCTAAGTTTGCCATGTCGCATCATCCTATTGGTGTCCGATTTGGGAGTGTTCCTAGTTGTTTGGATTGTTTTGTCTTGGATGATTTGCCTGGTTGTCCGTAATTTCTGTTTTGGTTTATGAAGGGTTCTTTTTCTTAAAAAAAAAATTATAAAATTAAATTAATAAACTCAATTTATCTTATTAAATTATTTATCATTTTATTATTTTATCATTATCAGATTAAATTTATCTAATTAATTAAAATTATTAATCAATATTGATATTTATCATTGTGATTGATATTCCCACATTAGAATTTAAATCTTATTATGTTAGTTCACCCATTTACAAACTTCTATTAATTATTTAATTATTAAATTAAATAAAAAATATAGATTTTTTATAGTGCATTTATATATATATATATATATATATGTGTGTGTGTGTGTGTGGTGTGTGTGTGGTGTGTGTGTGTGTGTGTGTGTGTGTGTGTGTGTGTGTGTGTGTGTGTGTGTGTGTGAAAAGATTGAAGCAGGTTGGTTTGGTTGGCCTTAAATTTAATGAAATATGACAATTTATATTGACCTGTAAATTGAGTAATTCGAGGCTCCGTTACAAGTCAAAATCATGACCAAATCCGTAGAAATGTAATATAGTTTTTCTATCCGTGATATATAATCTGTCTTCTAATAATATTGTATTATTTATTATTTATATTATATAATATAAATTGATAGTGCATCAAAAATTAAATGTATTGAACTTTTTTCCAATTTTGTTTTGGATCAAATCATGATCACCTAACTAGTAATTAAGCTAAAATTTTATGATTTTTATAAAAGATTTTTCCAAATATATAATCTTGGTAGGGTCATGATATTATTCCCTGTTAAATTACACATATTTAATGTTTAAATTTCATAAATGTAGAACTAACTATACAAGTTATTATGAAACTCTATTAGTATAGACCTATGTTCGAATTATATAAATAGTTTTACATTCAATTATACAAACTTATCGTAATTACGATCTCACAACCACCAAACAAACAAAACCAATCAAATAAGTTAGATAGCTATATTAAGCACGTAACAGACTCACGACATATAATTGAGTGATGTGATCATCTCTTTCATTATTGAGTTTGATGGTATATTGCAATTGAAGCAACCTCTTTTTGCACCACACTCGAATATATATTTTTTTTCTCTCGTTTCAAGCATGAAGATATATTATTACCTTATTTGTTGGCAAACTCCTCATGATCTCAAATTCAATCATATAAACCAACTAGTTATAGTCAAATAATGTGTTGTATACTAATAAATACTTGGACCAAACAATGCCAAGTTAAAAGGCAAATATATATATATATATATAGAGAGAGAGAGAGTGAAATAATGATTATAGGCATCAATTGTGATGATGACTTGCACTATTTAGATATATAAAGAACAACCCACCAATATTTTGTTCCTATCTTTCTTGTGATGAAACTTTTTATCATCACAAAATAATAATAATAATAATAATAACAAATAAGGGCATTTATATTTGTTGATTTTTTATTTATTTATTTATCTTTTGAATGCTTTAATGAAAGTTGTGGGAAGATGGTTCAATCTCACATTGGTCAATTTATGAATTTGTTCATATTTCACAATCATACATGTGGAAATATGCTCATATTTTAGGTTATTTTGCTATCAATGTTTTGCTATTGAGAGAGAGAGAGAGAGAGAGAGAGAGAGAGAGAGAGAGAGAGAGAGAGAGAGAGAGAGAGGAGAGAGAGAGAGAGAGAGTTCATATTTCACAATCATACATGTGGAAATATGCTCATATTTTAGGTTATTTTGCTATCAATGTTTTGCTATTGAGAGAGAGAGAGAGAGAGAGATGCATTGGTGATTATGAATTTATGATAGAGATGTGAGAACAAGTTTATATACATTGAGCAGGTAGGATATATGTCAATGTCAAATATTACATGTACAGTTAAGATAACTACTCACCAAATACTGGTAAGGATCAAACATTTTATATATGTCCGCAAATTATTCCCAACAAACACTTACTGAATGAAAATGACTAGATATCTATTTTTAGAACCCAAAAAGAAGTCTTTATATACTGTCCAGATATTTACTCCCAATATTACTGAAGATAAAGGTCTTCCTACATGGAAATGAAAATGGAGATCATGCACATCACTCAACCAAGAGTGAATGTGTAAACTGTTTCCTTTTTTCTTTTTTGATATACCACCTACGACTGGGACGATTCAAATCTAAAAAATTATCAGTATCATTTACCACCAAACCACATTAGACAGTAATGTGGATGTGTTAATTGTTGTCCACTTATTTAATGAATTAAAAATCTTCAAAATGGCTATAGCTTGACCTGAGATTTCACACTCGTTGACAAACAGTGCTGTTCTGACATATTTTGGTATAAAAAGAATTGATCTCGTGAAGTTGTTGGTTCGTTTGCAAATTGCAATCGACAAAAAAAAGAAAATTGAATATATTCACAATTATGCATGACATGTGAACATGCATGCATAAATCTGCGTGTCGATGCAACTTCATTGTCATTCAATGTTTTTGCTATAAAAAGTTAGACATATCTATGTGATTTTGGTGAGGGAAAATGAGACAATGTTTGTTTTCATTTATTTCTAGTGATAACATATTCAAAACTTGAATCAATTTTATTATATTTTAATTTCTATCTAACTTGTAGATATGAACATATTTAATGGTAGGTTTTAAAAATGTTTATATACATCACCGTCCAATACGGTTTGTGATACATGACATTTATTCAGCCGATTAATTTTTAATATTCAAATTCCTACAAATGGTATATAAATATATATATATATATATATATAATATTATATTTATGTATATATAATATATATTTATATTATATGTCAAGGCCTTTTTTTAGTATTTTAAAATATTTTAAAAGGTTAATATGAAGATAACTTTTACTGGAAGAGTTTTTAAAAGTCAAAAGTTCTTTTAATAATTTATCACAACATGTCTAAAAGTCACTTTTAGGTTCCAAAAGTCAAAAGTTGTCTTCTAAAAGCTTAGCCAAACACGACTTAAAGCCTGTTTGACAGGGCTTTTGGAAGTCTGCTTTTAAATTTTCAAGCTCAAAGCTCTTTTGGGAGTGTTTGAATATTTCTATAGAAGAACTTTTAAAAGCTCTTCCAGGTAAAGCTAAAACATATATAAAGGCCCTGTTTTGCAGAGATTTTACTTTGGACTTTTGGTTTTTTGGAAGCTATTCCTGTAAAAGCTATATATTTTGGTTTTGTTCGAAAGAACTTTTAAAGTTTAAAAGCTATTTTAAAAGAGTTTTTGGACCTAAAAAGCCAAAAACAAGGTTCCAAAAGTCTTGCCAAACATGTTCATAACTTTTGCAAGAAGAGCTTTGAAAAAATCAAAAGTCCAAAGTAAAAGTTCAGTCAAACAGAGTTACTCAAACTAATTTATATATAAAGAATATGCACATCCATCATCCGTGTTTTCAATAATTCAATATTAATTTAATGTAAAATGATGACATGGGATGGTATTTAAAATGAAAATCTGACATGGCATCTAATCACCACTGACTTGGCACACACTAATCACGATAATTAACGATTAATCAAGTGGTTTTAAAATACTAATTAATGTCGACTATCAATTTGGTATATGCCTTTTTAGATACGTCTATGATAGGATTGCTTTCAATTATGTTAATTTATAGTTAATCAAAGTAATTATCTTTATTAATTTAATTATTTTATTTTCCAATAGCTTTAATTAAAATAATTATTTTATTTTGATAATGGATTGAAAAGAATAAAATCCAAAAAAAAAGGAAAAAAAAGGAGAGAAGTGATTGTTGAATAATATAATACAAATGAATTCTTGTTTGGTTGCTATAATTTTCTCGAGAAAATATTAGCCCAAACAAACAGACATGGCGTCATGGTGATCCTTTTATAGAGGGAAAGTGTTGTCACACACAAACACTAAGAGCATCTCCAATACTATTATGCATTTAGAGAAAATTGAGTGTCACATAGGATCAATATTAAAAAAGTTAAGAAAACATTCTCCAATGCAATTATCTAACTTTAATATTGATATGATGTGGCAAAAAAAAAGTTAGAGAATATCAAGTAGAGTTTATAATTGTAGATATTCTCCTTGATATGCTGACTAGGATTTCTAACTTTTCCCACCAATAAAATTTTAGTATTTTCAATGCATTTAATTATCATATTGAATGGAGAGAGAATGTAACAAATGACTTGTGGTGATTGGTTTAAAATTACTATTTAGATATTCACATTGGAGAAGTGGATATGCATTTCTATAATTTTTTTGACAAGTTAGATCCATATTATTTAGAAATACTGATATGACACTATTTAGATACTCAAAAATACATATTTGCATTGGAGATGCTCTAATATTAAATATTTAATATTTATGTGACGGTCAAGATGACCTGATAATATCTTAAATTTATTACAATTAATATGTTAAAAAAATATATTTATTTTAATTGTTTTTATTAAACTAATTATAGTAGTTACACAAATCTTTGTATCTAATCAAATCATTTAAGATTAGGTATGTTATTAATGTGATATCAAAGGGGGTATTTAATTTCTATATTATTGTCTCCACAAATAAATAAATAAAATGTCTAAAAAGAGAAAAAAGAAGTAGCATAATGTGATCACCGCCAAATGTGATTCGGTAGCAAAAACGCTCATTCAGCCTGGCAATATCGCAGGTTCGAGTCGCCAGCACTGCAAGTGATATGTCAAAAGAAAAAAAAAGCATAATGTGATAAATGTTATGATAATTAAATACGAAACATGACATTTTTGAATGAAAAATTCAAAACTAAAAAAAAGAAATTTCCATTTTAAAATTATTACAAATGTAACATTCAATTCTGGTAACTATTTTTAATAGAATCGTACTGAAAAATTTACAATGAAAATTAAATTTATATGTTATTGTATAATTATAAAATTAATAATAAATTTACAGACTTGCTAAGATCATCATGAAACACACTACTCCTATAACATAATATATCTACTCCTCATTAATCGTACAATTAAGATATTTACTCTAATAACGAGAGATATACTCTCATAAATAAATGCGTATGGTGGGATTTAAATGCTCGCTACTAAAGGGGAGGGAGGTGCTTTAACTACTTGAGCTGTGGGTGAATGCACTTCTCCCATATTTTGTTGAGTAGTAATTATCGGGTACGGATTTATTTTTTTAATAATTTTTATATATAAATAAAGTCTACAAATAAATGGATTAAAAACAAGTTGTTGGAAATTATTGTCAGGTAGTCCAAATCACGTTGAATATGTTGTTATTAATTACTTGGCAAGATAGTCCAACTCTACATGCATTTGGATTGTACAAGAAAATTGAGTTGTGACATCACCAAAAGAAAATAATCAAATTTTATCTGATTAATTAATATATTTTCTGATGTTAACACTGATACAACATATGGCTGCTACAACTTGGATTTTATTTTATTTATTTTTTCACTATAATTATTGGACAGAATTTTGATTTGATTTGCTTTGCTTTGTAGACATTTCTTTCTCCCAATTAATTATTTATATTTTCTACAGTTATTTTCATTGAAATTTTTAACAAATCCATGAAGGAGTTTCCAGTGATTATATTTATAAGGTGGAAATTATAAAAATTAATCGTCTAAGTTTATTAAAATTTATTTTTAACTATAGCAATTATTATAAAAATTTTATTTTAATTTCTAATAAAAAAGTTCCCTAAATATTATAAAAATTACCGCTGAGCAAATCGATTGTATACCTATTAAACAATTCAAACCTTTAATTTTCTTAAATTCTCATAAATATGTACATAGAAGCAAAAAAATAGCTCAAAAATTACTGAAGAATAAATGCAATGTAACAGTGGTTTCTGATATATTTAATTAACAAAATACAATTTAATTATTAAAAGAATTATTCCTGAGAAAAACAAAATAGAAAAACAAAATTTACAAATATCTGTTTTCCAAAAACTGTATAGCTGTTGACATTAGGAGAGAAACAACACCATTTCCTGAGCAGCAAAAGATGAGTTAGATGTTTTGAATTCTTTGATTGTTAGTATGACAATTGAACTCCGAACATTCCGGTGACTCTGATCCGATAACAATGTCTTTCCAGGCAGTGTAAAACAATGGAGTTCTATGATTCCGAAAACAAGAAGAGTCACGGTTGCTTTCTGTTGGTACTATTTTACAAACTATAGGCTCAAGGATCATCTTGTCTATAACACTACTACCTCTGCAGTATGTTCACTGTGAGTATTGTAATCAGGAGCTTGTTCCTTTTCAAGCTCGGTTATTAGCTTTTCGATCTGTCTTCTATAAACTGGCATGAAATGATCGCTTACCATAGTCTGTGACAGCCTCAGTTTACTATATAGCGTTCGTGGGGTCAGGAAAATCCCGACCTTAGCCTCTGAAGGCTGTTGGTCACAGTCGGAGTTGCTCGAGGATGGGGAATCAGTTTCGGATTCGACTTCTGGGTGAAGGGTAACAATGTGCATGATCTTTCCTGGAGGGAGGAACCTGTGTGCTTCCTTCATTTCTGGTGCAGAGCTGTCCGGCTGGTCCTCCCCCACTTCTGCGATGGCTGCAGCTTCTTCTTCTCTTATTTCCTTCGCCACATCACCTTCCTCACCTTCTGTTCTCTCATAAAGCTCGTGTTCAAGTTGTTGCCACAATTCAACTTCATTCATGCTGTCTTCATGTGAATTACGGCCAACGAGGGCCTCATCATCATCGTCGTCATCATCATCGAGACCAGCAATTTCATCAGAGTGAGGATGCATTTCATGAGAGCAAGACTCGATTTCTGAAGTCCATTCCGTTCCGACGGAGGAAGATACCGGGAGTTCAATGTTTTGCAGTGCAGCTCTAGCTGCAGTTTTCTTGGGGGATGAAAGAAGAGGTTCAGAAATTTCTGTTCTCGATGAGGACGATTCTGGGGAATCTCCCTCTTCTTTTGAGTTTGAACGACCAACTGCGGCCCGATGACGGGGTCCAATGCATGACCATGACGACAAGCCAAGTGAAGGACGTGTCCATGCTGCTTGAGCCATGCTCTGGGCTCTTTTCATCACAACCTGTGCAAAGTGAACCGTTAATTGTTAAATGAAAGTGCAATCGAACCTAATAATTAGTTTGATGGGAGATATTGGCATTTTGCAGAGCTTAATGGAAAAGGTATCAACTATATGATGGAAAGTGGGAAACTAGATAATTCACAGGCAGTCAATTAGTGCAACGGAAATGAATTTACCTGTGTACCATTAGAAACTGGGCGCAACATCGCCCCAGCCCCAGCAACTTTTGCTTTAGCACTGGCAATGGATGGAAGTCGGGAACCCAAAGCAGATGCAGACCGATAGACAGTACTTAGAATTCTAGTACGCTCAATCTGATTCCTCAGATCATTCAGCCAAGCGGATGCTGTCACCTGAAAAGAGCTCCTCTACGTGAGTTACATGAAACTATTGTTTAAGAGCAAATGGAATAGCAAGAAGCCCAAGCAATGTTTAAATGTCAATCATCAATTGAAGTCTTATAAAGTACCAACTAGCCAGACTGGCTGAGACGTAATCTACTATGTGCAAAGGTAAACATAAGTTGTATAAATCTGTGATAAAATCAGAACCAGTCAAACCAACATTTAAGAAACTTAATGTCACTAGTTACGACACAATTATCACCTGAGTCCTTACGGAGGAAAATCAGTCTCTCATAAGAAGAGCACAGATAATCACTTCAAAAGAGAAAAAGGTGAAAAGGGCAGGCAAGAAAGGAGGCAAATCCACATAGGGATGGAATAGTAATTGGATGTTATCTGTTTTATTAGGTATTATTCAACCTTATTATGGTGCAAAATTAATTGAAGTTAACGGCAACACTAATGATTTTCATACCCATAATGATAATGTATAACAACACATATACCGAGGGATCTTCAAATCTCAACTCTTTTTAAAATAAGACAGTAACTATAAATCCTAAACTACAGAGAGTAGGAACATAACCTCAGCACGCAAGTCATCAACTGAAGCAGCCGAGAAAGTTGGCACTAAGTCAGCTCCATTTATGACAGAAGTAATGAATTCAGTCCCTGACTCCGCCAATTCCCAAGTCATACAAGCAGCTGCACATGATATAGCCAGTTAGCATTGTAGCTATACTCAACAATTGAAACCCAACTAAACATGTTAAATCCCAATAACCTAAAAAGAAAATTAGAATCGGCAGTATAGAGAGAGGCAAAAGCACATAGCGGCTAGATGTGAAAACATTCTTAAGATATGAGGTAACAAGAACACAAACCCACTGGCTACAAAAAGCAACAAACCTGGAGCAAATGTAACACAGGTAGTCGTTGACAATTCCTTCTGCTCCCGCAATACATATTAGAAGCGCCGCAGTGCCTCCACCCAAAGAGTGTCCTACAATCTGGTAAAATCCACAAAGTTTTAACTCTAAAATTTATTCATCTTAAGACCCATAATAGGCAGCAAATGACATCGAACAAGAAGTCAATAATTGTTAAGGCACCACAATTTATGAGGCTATTTCTACTGCTTCTACATTAGTTGATAAGTGTTCCAAGAACGCTCTATGTGAATAACGCAAAAAAAAGTCCTTTCCATGAAGGCTAGCAAGCATTTGTTGCAGCATTACACAGAAGACATATTTGACAACAGCAAAAGAGAACAAAAAACCTAGAAAGGGCATAAAATGAAAATAAGAAGATAATAAGAACTTGAACTATTTTAAAGTTAAAAGATTTATTGTATAGAACTAAAGTCCTAGTCTGGAAACAGGAGTATATCACAATACATTATATCGTTAGATAAGAACATAATTTGTTTTCAACATGGGTTGGATTTCACATTCTAAATTCATTCTTTTCCTTTTTCATTTCAATATCTTTTTGTATTCTTAAATTTAACAAAAACCTCAATGTACTTCAACCTGAGATTTGTAGAATACTTGTTATTGAAAAATTAATGTGTTGGACACACAAGGATATCACTCAAGCACAAATTAATATCTACAGAAAATATCTCTGCATTTGCTTAAAATATATGTAATGCGAGTAACCTCGATAAAGGTTTTACTTTCTATGATTCTTCTACAAGCAAACAATATAATAGTGTAGTACAACATTTGATATTGTCAATGCCCATACATATATATAGGCCATCTTCTCCCTTGAGATTTGAGAGTTACCTGTCTATCCACCTTATCCAAGCCAAATTACAACACCCATGTCCATGTGTAAAATCATAAACATTAACATCTTATACCTTTTCATTTTTGTATTAAGGCTAGTTAAACTTTTGGCTTTGACTTAAAAACATCTCCTACTAACCATTTACACTAAATTGACGAAGGTATGAAGAGAAAGTTCCAATTTACATCTTTACCTTAAGTTCATAACCAGGATACTCTCCAAGCGCTTCAATGAGACGAGGAGTGGCCAGTTTTGCAATCCATCGTGCAGCTGCAACCATCCCACAATGTGCATAACCTAAAACTAAATTACTGACACCTCCATCATGCACAACAGTGTGATGGAACGGCACCACAGCTCCGGTAACAGCTGTAAGAGTGTCCTTTATACTATGTGTTCCACGAATCAGTAATAAAAAACACTTTGCTTTGCGATCAACTAATATTGTAAAAGCTGGCTTCAATATCTGCACAGATTAATGACAATTCGAAATTAGACATAAAGCAATCAACACAAAGATGGCATGGCAATATTCAAGTTCAACTTCAAAGATAACACGTTGTTTCCTATCAGAAAAAAGTTCAATATAACATACTCCTGCTTTAGGTTCCTGAAGAAGAACATTTTCTTCCGCATACCCAGTCTCCTCCAAAATAAAGGA